>CM042757.1:6209868-6224566 GCA_022496165.2 Catalaphyllia jardinei | reverse complement strand
CGGTACGCGGCTTGGGTAAGTTTAACTTACGGAAAGAATCGCGCATGTCATAGTCTGTGTGTCGCTCACTGAATAAATCTTGCAAGTACTGGGGCTAACCCGTTGAGAGATTTAAACGATCGACGAGGCGCTGCGATGAAAGGAGTTACTTTTTTCAGAACACCACAATGCAGTTTCATTGAATCAGTTTTATGTTTGCTTCATAATTGGTTATGGGATTTTGGAATATAAATAAATATAAATAATATAAATGTGTGGAAGAAAACTGTCTTCGTCAAAAGTTACCGCGAATTTCATTTCCAGATAGACACCGTATGATATTTGTTCCGAGTAAAACGACACAGCAAAGGTAGATAACAAATATTCTGTTCACAAAAGCGTTGTTTATTGACACTAATATGATAGCTTCTATTTTCACTCAGGCTTCATTTTCTTGGTAGCTGGCGAAGCTGCTTGTTCAACAGTCTGTATGAAATACAAACGAAACAGTAACAGTAAATACATCTTGAGTTTATTAATTGACATCGAACAAGTTCCTTCTATGTTCCAAGCGGAGAGCTGTAACTGAATTTCGTTTAGTTTGCGTGATAACAAACTGTGAGTATAACTTGTAACAGTTAGTTCAACAGTACTAGCAAAAATAAAAGGAAAAAAAAGAAGAAAAAGTCGATCCATTGTGCCCGATCAGTGAACCAGCACTCCTGTGACCTAACAACTGGGCTATCCTAGCGTGACACGAAATCATGATGCAGTTAGTTAGACTTTATTTACTCACGTATAAATAAATCAATCCAAAAACAAAATGAACAGTTTTTTATAACATAGCTGTATGCTAGCGCGCGCTCTGACTGGCTGACTTTTTATGAAAAAGAAATGGATGGTTCATAGAGATGGTTTAGGCTGACGTCATTGTAGGTGGAATTTCCTGCTAGGAAAAGTTTTTCTCGCAACGTTTTTCCAGTAAAACTTAAATTTAGCTGTTACTAATTATTCGCCGAAGGCAAGGTGAATATTTCAATAAAACATCGTTTCTGCTGATAGAGATCATTTCGCCGTTTAAACCGCCGATTTATGCCGAGTAAAACTGAAGATATCATTATTTTCACTACTTGCCGAGACGCTTAATTAAATCGATAGACAATTAGCAAGAGGCAGCTACAAAAGTCGCAAAAACGTTATCGTGCAAAATTAAATAGTTAATACATGTTCACGGTGCATGGTAAAAACTCCGATAATATCGATAGTATCGTTTCTACGGATATAGATCGTATACGTACCACCGCCAATTAATACAACCGAGATATTTTATTTCACTTTCTCTCCCGTGACGCAAAAGCAGCTCAGTAGAACACGTCAACAGCGGCACGAAGTTATTGAAAATCTTGGCTCATTATTTATGTTTACCGTGAATGAAAACTTCAGTCAATTCGCTTCACAATACTTATGCGCCAATGGATGATTTAGGATGCGCAGTGAACCATAGAATCATTATTTTCACTACTTGCCGTGACGCTAAAAATCGATAGACAATTAGCATGGGTTCGAATCCCGTTGAAGCCCTGATTTTTTTCAGGCTTCCTCTTTCCAGTTGTTTAAATTGGAAAGGTTATTGCGATGATCATTCTTCACTTGCAAAGCCAGTTATTGTTTTGTCCAACAATACTCCACAAAAGAAATAGTTAGAGGTGAATAACAAAGAAATACCTATACGTATGCGCGTATAGACTGCGCATGCGAAGTTCGCTTATTTCTGAGCGGTACTGTATGTCATAAAAAAAATTAACTGTAGTGTTTCACAGAGTATAATGTGACTATAATGTCAAATTCATAACAGTTTCGAGTTGATTTTACAACATTGCAAGTTGCTGTTGGAGAGACAACTGATTTTCAATACCATAATGTTGATGCGACAGAGTTTAGAGTACTTAACAAAATGTTATTTTATATACAATTTTATTAAACAGTTTTTTCGGAATGTCTATTGCTCAATGTTGATGTTTAGCCACCGTTCATTTTCTCAGGAAAACAGTTTTTCAATAACAGCCCCCTCTATGTACCGAAACACATCATGAAGTTCTGCTCAAAGATTCTTTTCCAGTTGCCATTAAAAGTATTATTACTTTCGTCTTTTTTGAGGACAGGGGAGACAAGGCATAACATCAAATATTAATGAAAGCTGAAATAACCAAAAATTCTGAAACAAAAAATGCCACATGCACGCAATATCTATTCAAACCTAGAAAACCCCCGACCTGAAGACAGTTGCAATTGATTTCCTATCATAACGATACCATTATGTCTTGTGCATAGGGTAACAATTACCATACTCAATATCGTTCTCCCTTTGGGCAGCATTTTTACCATTTAGGTATACTAGTTGTTAAGCAGTCAATTAGAACTTGAATAAAACATGTTTAAGCGCCCAAGTTGTTGTCGCCATGTTATAAAAGAATGGATTCATGCTTTTAGCTGTGCATATATCGAGTTATGAATGCATTTGGGAATTTTGGAGAACACTCAACAAGCTAGAGTAGCTCTCAGCTATCGCCTCGAGCAACTCTTACGTTTCTTCGTGCTCTCCAAACTTCCCGCGTGCATCTTAACTCGATATACTCACGCTAAGCATGAACCAATTCTTAAGTAATACGTACCCAACGTTTGAGTTAAATTTTCTCGATGACTTTAAAGATTTAGAAAACGTGTCTGAAATGGTTGCAGAAACATAGGAAAAGAATGGAGGAGAAACGGTTACAAATAACCTTACTAAAAGGCGCCAGAATGGCTCTAAAATCGGCACAAGAGACAAGTTCGTCACACATTTGAGGTAGGAAAACTTTATTTCAAATGAGATAGTCATTTACACAATTTTTTCATGATCGGTGATTTTCCCATACAATTCTCTATATACACAAGCTGTCGCATACACCACGTATTTTGAGCTTGGGGAACCTGTGGTCTCACAGGATTGGTTGAGAAAATTATATACAAACAATGGTAACAATGGACCCCAGCCCTAAAACAATAGAGCTTCGTGCCAACAGGATCCAATCAATGATGTAGAGTGTATATGAAATGATTCATATTTGAACTGCGGTTATAGATGCAAGTGAAGTATGATCCTCGCAGTAAATTTTCCAATTTAAGCAATTGGAAAGAAGAAGCCTGAAAAAAATCAGGGCTTCAACGGGATTCGAACCCATGACCTCCGCGATACCGGTGCGATGCTCAGGCTTCTTCTTTCCAATTGCTTAAATTGGAAAATTTACTGCGAGGATCATACTTCACTTGCATCTATAACCGCAGTTCAAATAGGAATCATTTCATATACACTCTACATCATTTCACTCCTTACGGGAGATATGAACTCATTGAATTGACCTTGCCCCCAATGTGTGGCTTCATAGCTCAGTTGGTAGAGCATCGCACCGGTATCGCGGAGGTCATGGGTTCGAATCCCGTTGAAGCCCTGATTTTTTTTCAGGCTTCTTCTTTCCAGTTGCTTAAATTGGAAAATTTACTGCGAGGATCATACTTCACTTGCAAGATCCAATCAAATTAGAGGTTCTAGAGAGCTTCGTGACAACAAGGATAGTTGGAAGAGCACTTAGGTAGCTAGGTGGCTTAATTTTTTTATCTCACGGGTTTTTGTAATTATTTATCAAATCATTTAGTGATTTTTTCTGTCAAATAAACAGTGGAAAGGTCGCAAATTTTGCATGATAAAGCACGACATGCGACTTGCTGACGTAGTTCGCGCGTGCGCGATAGACATCAAGCGATTCTCTCTCACCGACCAAAAGAGAAGAGGGCCTCTTGCAGGGTATAATACGATATTCAAATCGTAAATCTGTTAGAGAAGAGTGCGCAAGATTTCCGAGAAATCCGAGGTAAGGTGGCATTTGCAATTTAAGGTGATTCCTCAATATTGCATCGCGCATTAGCTCTCGGAAATGAAAGAGATTTTCCACTAGTTAGGCTCCACAGCGAATTAAATGCTCGTTTTTACACTCACAGACTCACGGTGACCGATATATGTTATTGCGTAATAATATTGTACATCAAAGTGAAGAATGATCATCGCAGTAAATTTTCGGGATTCGAACCCGTGACCTCCGCGATACCGGTGCGATGCTCTACCCTGAACTGAACTATGAAACCACACATTGGGAGCGAGGTCTTTTCACTCGTCACGGGAGATAAATTGACCTCGCTCGCAATGTGTGGCTTCATAGCTGCGCAGTTTGTAGAGCACCGAACCGGTATCGCGAATGTCACGGGTTCGAATCCCGTTGAGGCCTTGATTTTTTCAGGCTTTTTCTTTCCAATTACTTAAATTGGAACACTGAATTTACTGCGATGATCATTCTTCACTTTGATCTACAACCGCAGTTCAAATATATGAATTTATTTCATATATACTTCGCATCAATAGTGTACATGTTTTCCTCTTGAATTTTAAAAAAAGTAAAAAATTTTGTCTTAATAAGTAGTTTCTTAGAATTGATTTTGAAATCGTGGATAAGGGAGCGCGTGTTGCTTCAGTCTGATTGTCGTTGTTCTTCGATGTCCATGAGCCGGGAGTAAATTATGTCAAGATCATTGGGACATGACGTTGTAACTGAATACTTTGACTCGTAGAGCCGATACATTTGTGTCGTGATTCAAAATCTTGCCATTTACAGACTGTAAATGGTTTTTAATTTGCCGTCCCCGAGGACGTCAGTTTGTGAGTGTAAAATCTAGACTTACTATCTTGTTCGTTTTGTGTAGGCTCGGAGCTTTTATTTCATTCATCGTGAACAAACACTTGTTTATCGTCATACCCGACCGAGTATAAAACAGGTGGACTGCGAGCAGTCCGCTCTCTTCAGCTCCTTTCTTCGATAACAAAAGTTAAAAGGAGAGCGGCCTAGCTCTGAGAACACAAAACAAGTAAGCCTCAGGGGCACCCAACGAGAAACTTCTTCGATGAAATATCTGTTCGGAAGAGTCTACTCGTTCCAAGACATTCGGATAATGCCTTGACGAAAAGCTACTGATTTCTTAACTAAAACATCACCGCAAGGGATATTTTTGCAGGTTTGGCTCTTAAAGAGGTCGCCTAGCATTTTTGGGTTAGCAAGTAGTTCTTCGAAGGTACCGTTCAGCTAGCAATTTCTGAAATGAAGATTTAATTCCCTAAAAATTTCGGGTTCTTCTATGTTCAGCTAAGAAATCCGAACAGATCAAATTTTTCTAGCTGATCAAAACAACTCTTTAAACAGTCTTTAAACACTGCAAGGAGCCTAGAAATATCCCTCAAAGGTTTTTTGTTTGATTTGCTCGTTGGGTGCCCCTGAAGCCTGCGAGCGTGACTGTGAGCGCGACGTGCAAACAGTGATGCCGCTAGTCGCCAAAAGCGTGGACTGGGCCGCTCACAGTCACACTTGCGCGCTTTTAAGATTGTTCTGCGTTCTTCCCCAAGGATTTTCGAAAAAAAGGAGAGACTGTTCGCAGTCTACAACACAGATTCGTACCCCTTGATTTTTTTGATTGCACGAAAGATCTAAAAGGCGGTTTACCGTTTTCAATGGTTCTGGAGATATTCAAGTTTAAAAAATGTGTAAAATAGTACGTACGTTGGACAAAACTGTTCTGGATCGAAGTGTACCTAACAAAGAGACACACTATTTTGTGATTGTCTTAAACTTTACTAGATTCCACTCATGAAAACTTACCTTTGTATGGGTCACGCAAGAAAGGCTTGCATTACGTTTTATCCAAATTTGGTAACTGAAGCACAAAAGAAGGCAAAGTCACGCGATTTCTGAGAAAAAAGGAGTCACATTTGGAGCGTTGTTTGTGAGTGGATTTTTTGCCAAGACCGGCAAGAAAGCATCAGAAAGACTTGCAACTTATTGGGTGACTGAAATATGATACCGTCTTTAGAATCTGATCATCTTTGAAATCTTAAGGACGTTCGGGCGAAAATTTTCCAGTCGAAAGAATTCTTTTAAATTTTTACTGCTGGCAGATAATGAGTTACTTGTGCCAGAAATGCAAAAAAAAAAAAAAAATGGGGGTCACCGTCTTCAGTTCAGGGATAAAGCGCGTAGTAAACTATACTGATTTCGAAAAATTGCCCGATATAATTGAGCACTCTCTACAGGGGTTTTAAGTTAAAAAAATCGAGGGTGAGTCAACGGAGGCAAACGATCTTAGTCATATCTTGTAGAAGTGGGTCTGTTGCGTAAATAATTCCAAATGTCACTAACGTTTTTACATAATTTACAGCGCCGTAGCTAGTAACAGGCAAACCGAGGCAATTGTCTCGGTAATTTGTTTTTCGTTTTTATTGTTTATAGTCGTTACAAACACCCTAAACCACCTAGGAAGAGAATTTAACCACGGACACTGCCTCAGTCAAAATTCTTTCATGGACATTGCCTCAGTCTTCACCCTTTTCTGGCTACGGCCCTGATTTAACCTGAGGCATTTGAAATCGCCGCACAGATGCACGAAAAGCTAATAAGAACGGAATTCGATGGTGCATTTTGCCAAAAATTCAAGCCTATAGATTTTCATCATTTTTTACCTGAACGTAGAAAATCAGTAGAGAAAATGATCCATCGAAAGAAAAATTGGGGACATAGAACGTCCAAGATCGTTAAATCCAGGCAAAGCTCTAGCAATGGCCATCTGCCCTATCATTTGTTTATTTTATGACTTAGCGCGCGCGCTCATGCCTGACGTGGCATGTGAATTTACGTGCGCAGTAAGGATGTGCAGAAACAATTAGCACGAACGTCCTTAAAACTGTTCTTACCACAAGATTAGTCTTTGAACTGTTTTGAGCTTGAGCTTTGTACAAGTCACAATTCCTCAAAATATCGGCGAAAACTTGAGACACTGCCATTTGTGCTTTTAGAAATGTTCTGGATCTGTTTCTGGTCTCATCTACTAGGAGCTTGCCATTTTCTCGTATTTTCAGTTTGAAATTATTTCGTTTGGTTTGCCTTGTGGCCCTCCAGTGGTAGCACTATAACTTGAATCTTTGATTCTCTAAAGAGCTGAATGTATCACAGTATTATAGTGCTGTTGAGATGGATTATCGCTCCTTCCTTATGCCATCTCGTCATATTCATGAAAAAAATCCACTAACACGTACTGATGTTCTTCAGCTTCGCACAAAAACACTGCATGGTCCAACACCAACTTCGTTCCCAGGGTCTCTCATCTCAATACCCCCTGCCACAGAACCTCATAACGAGGCTGGGTCCAACACTACAATATTAATGTAATCCATAACTTTTTTTCTCAGAAATCAGGCAATTTTCCGTACTTTTATGATTCAGTCCACAAATTTAGATATGCTGTAACGCAAATCTTTCTTTGCTACCCTCGATTCGACGCTCTCTCTCTCTGCTTTGCGTCCTCAACCAACCAATAAGGGAGACGAAGGAGAGAGAGAGAGCCTGGAAACGAGGTTGGTAGTTAATTGCCACTCGCTGGTCTTCTTACAGCATGAGTGCATTCAACGAAATCAAAGAGCACATGCCAATGATAAATGAGATGCGGTCATTGGCAGCAAACAGGCCACTTGCAAGTGTGCTGGGAAAGGATTTTCTGATTTATCCAGAGGTTTTCCACCCAGGCTTTGCAGCTGGTATAATAGAGTTTTTGAACAGAGAGATTCTTGAAATCGTTAAAGGAGAGTTGCCAAAGAAAGGTGAAGAAGAGTCTTTCGATTTCCTGGAAGTTGGTTGTGGAGCAGGATACACCTCAGTTCTGGTAGCATTAGCTTCGCAGAAGTGTCATGTCTGGGCCTCGGATATCAATGAAACTGCTGTGAAAAACACCACAGAAAATGCAAAGATGCACGAAGTTGAAGCTAGAGTGGACGCTGTGACTGCCGACGTGTTCAACCATAAAATATTCGTCGGAAAAAAATTCGACATGATCTACTGGGATTTACCTTGGGGTGGCCAACACACGGAGCCTGGGATCGAGGTAGATATGCTTATGCACAGTCTACTTGATCCAGGATACCAGAGCTTTCGCCGTTTTCTTTTGGAAGCGAATAATTTTCTTAAGAAAACGGGAAGCATTTTTGTTGCTTTCTCTTTCAGTTTGGGTTCCAAAGAGTTGTTTGATAGAATGGTGGCTGAAACTGGGTGGAAGTACAAAGTCTATTCCAGAAACAACCTTCGTCTTGAGTTAGCGGAACAGCAAGACCCATTAGATGTATCTGTTGTCGAGTTTATAAAACTAGAAGATTGAAGTTAAGGGGATAAGTCACAGTGACTGAAACTGTTCTTTTAGACTGCCAAATGTCAGTCTCTTTTTTGCATTTTCTGTGTGGGCAAGCAAAGTACGCCTCCCAAAGAAATTGCTTAACTTTTTAATGCTAGTTGAATGTAAAAATACGAATTGGGAGCATTTGAAGACTAAAAACCAAGGTATAAAAGCTTATAGTCAGCTAGATCTGTACTTGTAACAGCTATTTTTGTAGTAACTTGCATTACCAAATATTAAAAGGATTGATTGATAATCGATTGTGCTAATGACTGACTGATGGATGTTTGATTAATTGATTGATTGAAGGTGCCAATCATAGTGAAGCCAAAGCCAAGGCAAAGCCTGAACTCCAACACAAAATACTTCATCCTAATCATTTCGTAAATTTTCCATAGTTGCATGAAGTAATTCGATAGGTTGTTTTGACTATGCAATTGAATATTTGTGTGTAAAGGCCTAAAACATTCTCAGATTTTACTGAGTGGAAAATCCAAAATAAAGCGACTTTCACACTTGAACGATTTTTGCTTCCTTGTGACATACAAGTAGCCTTTAACCCGGGGCCGACGACGACAAAATTCCCTACCTTTTCAGTCGTATAGGAGTCAACCCCAGCTTTTCAACTATTTCTTTTGTTTATCCGAACATAAATGACTCGGCAATAAGAACAGACGTAGTAATTTTTGCAAGGACGACCGTGAAAAAACAGAAGTACCGGATCCTCTCGTTTTAGAGGATCTAATCAGCTATAAGTTGAATAACAGACGAAAAAAAGCAAGGCTGATTGCACAGTATACTACACGGATATATTTTCCAATATTTCGGAAGACGCGGCCTTCCTTCTCTATAACACCCTGAAGAAGGAAGGCCGTGCCTTCCGAAATATTGGAAAATATATCCCTATACTGTGCAATAAGAACAGAGATGAGACGAAAACGTCTTTTGCTGACGTCTTTCGTGGTTCGACGGGTAAGGAAGAAGAAAGTAGGCGCGGTAAAATGCATGAAATTTGTGTGTTGTGGTTCATCGTGGAAGTTCGTTGTAGAGGTTATTTTTCGCTTCGATTTTTTCCATAAGTCAGGTTAACATTAATTTCACCGTCTTCTGTGCGTCTTCTACAATTTATCAAAATAAAGTCAATTGGGCTTGATCGTGTTATGTCAAGATCGACCACACACAAAATTAAGTGTAAATTTTAGTGCTAAATTTTAGTGCTAATTTAACCCATAAATAACCCACTGGGCGTTAGCCCTAGTAAAGGGAATCAGGGAACCACACGAGGTAAAGAAAAAATCTTTTGACCTCGGTGGGAATCGAACCCACGACCTCCGGAATAGATCTACCGTCACTCTGCCGACTGAGCTACGAGGCCGGACAGAGAAAGTCGCCGGGGGGTTCCACTTTCGGCCGAGCCTCTTCACCTTATTAAGAACTAATTTGCCTGTGCCTGCTTAAAATCACTGAAATCTTGCATAATGCCAGGAGCTAGTCCAGTCCCTGAACTCTCCATTCTTCCCGCCCCTAATATAGCGGCTGAACCCAGGCAGGCGAAAGAAGAGTCCAGGATAACTTTGATACGCATGCTCAGAACGCCGCCATTTTTTCCCCCCAAACCGGGGGAAAAACCATATTTGGAAGTATTTTCCAGACTTCGCTTGTGGCGCGATTTTCTGAAAGATAATATACAAGGAACAATTTCTGCATTCAGATTGATTAAAAACATATCAGTTAATCCCGTGAAATTTCACCAGTATCACGCTATACAACATTCGATTTGTTGTTTATCACAATATCAAAGATAACGAAAGAAATCTTTGCCAAGATTTGTTGACAATTGAAAACACCGACTCGATCTTGAAAGTGCACGCGCTGCATTATGCAAATGAGCTACTTGTACGCGTCAGACTTTCCTTTCAAAAACTTTCGCAAACTCGCTTAATATGTAGAAACGATACGAAAAAATGTTTGGAAAAAGAGTAATGACGCGTACCCGTTGTCGATGCGATAAAAGTACACACTACGATAAACCATGGCCATATTTCGATAGTTACGTTTTTACCACAATATCAACTTCAAAGAAATTGCTTTTTTCAGAGCGCGAGCTGAAAAAGGCATTGCGCGACACATCGACGAGAGCAGCGTGGTTATATAAGACCTAGTAAATTTTTGATTGGTTCGTTCTGAGCATGCGCATGAAAGTTATCCTGGTGTACTTACCATTTACACGGAAAACCGGAAATTCCAGTTGGAAAATCAAATGGTTCACGCCATTCCGTTTGGGAAGCTTCGGAAAATATGGGCTGTGATACAAGGTGATGCTATTTTTCTGCTCTCTTAAGTCTCACCAGCTGATGTGGATATACTTTGTAGTGGTTCCCACTCCCGCAACTTCGCATTTAGTTGTTTTATGTTTATGCCTGAAATTTCCAACCGGATGGTTTTTGTAAATGGTAAGCACCTCTGGACTCTTCTTTCGCCTGCCCGGGTTCAGCCCTATATTGGGGGCGGGAAGAAAGGAGAGTTCAGGGACTGGACTAGCCAGGAGCCAGATAATGGTTTACTTACCTACTCCCCCGTCCCCTGACATGTTCAAGTTATATCCCAGTGGTCTTTGCGAGTGCTGTTCGTTTCCGCCATTTTAACCGTGCGAGAGAGTGGAGGGAAAATTCAGAAAATTAAATCACAAGTTTGTTAATTCTTTGTTTAAAAACGGCTTGCAAGAAACGCCTACAATTTGCAGTCTGTTCACTTTGAATTGAACTAATGATATTACTTGGTCTGGGTCATAAGCTAAGTTTTTCACATTTTTGCTGGTCCGAGCCAGGAGGTGAAGTGTGGAGACGTTGATTGCAGCCGCGCGTGACAACCCCTGGCGAAGGTAACGAAGGTAAGCTTGAATTTTAGCTGAGCGAAAAATTATTTTGTAGCAGTGTGGCGCCTTATAGTTTGATTTGATTAATAAATAGGACATAAACGCTGTATGTGTACTGATCAGAGTTAATTCTGCCTTATCTGAGGTATGTTGAAACCGGTCGGTGTACCTAGTATAATAAATATGTCGTCAGTATCGATCGTGTTATTTCCATCTAGCGCTGACCGTAGAACAAGATTATTCAGGGTAATTGCAGTCTGCACTTTGATTAGCCTTAATATACTGAATACCACTCCGATTGGCCTTAATATCACTCGGGTTAGTATAACTCGCCAGTTAGTCTGTTTACGGTAGTGTTATCTTTTAATGATTGAAATAGTAACACCATTCAGTTAAAAATTGAAGTCTTTAGTCTGCAGCCTGCATTTTACCCTCAATCTGCTTTTTACCCCTAGTCTGCAGTCCGCAGTCCATTTTTTTAAACTAACCGATTGATCATGTGATGTATTTTGTTCTATATGTATTTATTTATTTTCAGTTTATTACAGTTTAATGACAATAAACAACATAAGGATAGTCTACAATAGAGTCAGACCTGACAACAAAGGCAGACCACCTAAAAATATATATATTTATAAATATACTATAAAAACGTTGAATACGAAAATGAATAAATAAATATCATTAAAACTAGGATTACTAAAAAATTGAAGATTTAGTCATATCTTGATAGCAAGAAGTCCCTTGCACCCTTCTCAAAATTAGAGATGTTGGATGTCTGACGTACTTTCAATGCTAACACATTCCATTCACTGCTTTTAAAAGTGGTAGGTCAAGCGAAGTTCTTCTTGAGACTGAGTTCATCCCTTCCCCTAAGGTGGTAACTATCAGAATCAGTATAAAATTGATTATATGTGAATATGTCTATACTTATTGTGTGTCTTTTATTTGTCAGAGAAAGTCAGGATGTTAAGAACACTGTTACCAAAGCCTGTGGACAGCAGTAGTCAAGCTGTACCGGCTGTCAGTCTGGATGACCTTAAGAAGCACCCAAGAAAAAAAATATCTAAATGCAACCAGTGTGGCAAGTGTTTTGGTTCATCTTATGATCTCAAGAAACATAAAATAACACATATGTTAGTAAAGCCTTTTAAATGTGATTACTGCAATAAGACGTTTGCTCAGTCAGCACAGCTTAAAAATCATGAGCGAACCCACACAGGAGAGAAACCGTTTGCATGCAGCCACTGTGACAAGAATTTTCGGCAGGCAGGGTGTCTCAAGCGCCATGAAAGAATACATACAGGGGAAAAACCATTTTCATGTGACCAGTGTGACAAATGTTTTGCCCGGAGGGAAATTCTCCAGGCACATAAAAGAGCTCACACAGGAGAGAAGCCCTTTACATGTAATCAGTGCGACAAAAGGTTTATTCAAACATGTGATCTGAAAAGACATATGCGAGTACACACAGGAATACGTCCGTATAAATGCCAGGAATGTGCTATGTGTTTTAGTCGACCAGGGGCTCTTGACAAACACAGCAAAAGGCATGCATCAGGAAAGTACTTCCGATGCTCGCAGTGTGGTCAGTATTTTAAAAACAATGTGCACTTTGCGATGCATCAAAAGCTGCATACTGCACAAATGCATTCACCATCTGAGGAGTGCACAATTGCTTCAGTATTATGAACTTTTTAGCAACTATGACAGTGAACATAAGATTGGCTAAGGCCCTTCTATGAATTTTAGTCTGTGATATTTATTACAAGAAGCATCAGAACTGTGTGGTTGCAATTTAATAGAGAGCTTTTAATTCAATGGCTGTAGTTACCTGAAATTATCTGTACCATAGGTGTCCTGTGGGGCATGATGAGGATAAGGATCTGTGTGCTTAGAAAGTTCAATGTCAATGCTTTGTTTGCCATGGTATATTTTTCATGTAAAAGAAAATACACCCTTTTCTTTTATTTGTTTTTATTATTACAACCAGAAGCATATCACCTGAACTAGGTCGAAACTCAACAAAATAGAGAGCTGATGACCTTTGTGGCAACTTGATCTGCGAATATTTTTGTTGGGTGCTCAGTGACCACCATTTTTTTTCCGGCAGATCACTTCCTTTTCTGATTCTTTCCATTATACTAGAAAATGAAAAAATCTGTATGTGGGAAGTTTTAATTATTTCTCATATACTATTCAAATAGGGTCAAATTGGTACTGGATACAAGTGTGCGTGACTTAAAAGTTGCCTTTTTTAAGGCTAATTCTACCTGATATAATGACATGTGGCAAAGATCTATCAAATAGGCCTATATATGCTGTGTTAAACACACATAACTTAGATATGATTCTTCAACATAAATATATGCCGATAGTAATAAATCCGACCAGAATCGCCTCAAGTGACTGGAAGTCCTAGAAATGCTATGGTCTGCCTTATCTTCAAAACGAGCTCTGTGCCCCCGACTTTTTTTACGTTTTTAATCTAATTTTATCATTTTCTACCTGCAGTCAAAGTTTTAAAATAATCTGTACATGGGAACTTTTGGGCACGAACGTCCTTAAGTCCCCTGAAGAGTTTACATGAGGGGACTGGTCGCAGGGACTAGTCCCACGAGCAACAAGTTGCAGGGACTTGTCCCAAAAATTCAAACTGGTTTGAATTCGTGGGACTAGTCGCAGGGACTAAAGTTGGTCCCTGTGACTAGATTTTGAGGCAAAAATGGCCAGTTCACACGATGCGACTAGTCGCAGGGACCAGTCGCAGGGACTAGGTCCATGGTGTATGCCGACCTTTACAACACTATTTATATACTTACTTACACTTACAGCTACTTATTCACTGTAACTTTAAAAAGACAGTTGTGTAATTGCTGTTGTTTTTCTTATACAGCAATTACATATGACACGTTTTTCCTATCAAAATTCAATTCATTAGGCGTTTTTACGTACAACCTTCGTTTTCCAAATTCCGTACTTCTTTTATTCAACCATGATATTCATTTTTTAACTTCAACGTTCGTTATTTAAGCTCAACATTCGTTTTATTCAAGCGTGACGATTTTGTCATTTGTTTGTTAAAACGAATGATGTTACCCCCGGTAAGTGAAAAACGAATGACAAACTGGAAACAAATGTCATGCTTGAGTAAAAATATGTAAATCGACGTCAATACACGCACTTCGTGCTTTAAAATAACGAATGTCAAGCTTGAATTACGAACGTTGCGCTTGAATCAGAAACAAATGTTGAACTTAGAAAACGACTGTCAAGGTTAAATAAAACGAATGTTGAAGTTGAAAAACGAATGCCAATGTTGAATAAAAGGGGTATCGAATTTGAAAAACGAAGTTCATATGTAAAAACGACCAATAATTGAATTTTGATAGGAAAAACACGCCATAATTACAAAGTATATGCATTTATATTATATTTTTTTCCTGTAAACTTGAATAAATAATTCATTACATTTTTACAATGCTGTACTTCAACTAATGTAATAATAGAGTCCTCTAATATTGTTAAAAAACAGTAATTGAAGGGGTG
>CM042757.1:6146193-6201323 GCA_022496165.2 Catalaphyllia jardinei | reverse complement strand
GCAAAATTTGTGAAGATGTAATTGAATTTCTTCGGAATCGAAACAAAACTTGAAATATTTTCATACACTTTCATATTCTCACACAGCTTTTCGTTACGAAAATTTTCACAAATTCATAGTTTATCAACAAAATATAATCAATTTTTATTTTAGCACCATTACCAGACTACCGTGTAACCTTCTTGTCCGCAGATCCACGGGGTAAATATGGTGGGTGGTCACCGTGCTTGTGCTGTTCTCTCTTTTAGAAGATGTCGTGAAAAATGATGGATGGACTACGCGGACACCATCTTTCTTATTGACAAGGAGCGCCACGCGAGCAGTACAGATTGCACAACTAATTTGGTGCCCGTGAAAACAACAGCGGTCGCTACCAATGCTTTTTCAACCGTTTCAATCCAGTTTGATGCGGGTTGAACAAGTTCTGCAACCAAACCAACCGAAAACGGATTTTTGCCAATAGAACACGAAACAACTCAACCAACCCAACCAACCTGAAATGGTTGATCCCAATAGAGCACGACCTTCGTTTTCTTTGTTCTCTTTTCTTTTTTCCTTACCTTTCCTTTTCTTTTCTCGCTTTTAAGATGTTTAAGAAAAAGTAATAACTGCTCGAAGTCTAGTCTTCATCAAAAGGCAATCATTTCTAATTTGTTTTTCGACCACGTCGGTACGCTTCGTACTCTAGTGTCATGGCAAATCAGTGATTTTCCGTGAACAATTTTGCAGTCGAGAACTCGGAGAAAATGTTATAAATATATTAACATATCGTTGAAGTTAGGCTTAAAACTGATTATGTAATCCTCATCTAAAAAAAAAATGCCATTTTACTTTTTTTGCAACGATGTCACCCAAAAATAAACTTCATATTTCTTCGCAGACATGCAATATTTTCCATATTTATCAGCAGGCAAACAACGATAACTGAGGGTTGCAACAATGCTCTAAAATATCAAGCCATCCTTATCTCATAGAAAAAAAAAACATCACTATATATTTGCTATGACGCAAAGATAAACTTCATATTTTTCTTCGGAAACATATATTATTCTTCAAATTAACCAGCAGGTGGATAACAATATTTAGCCGTTGCAACAATGCTTAAATGTACTTTGAAACTCTTTCTTGATGTCTCTCTTGTGCATAGCATAAACAAACGGATTTATGGCCGAGTTAAGTAACAGTAAAAACACTGTAAGGTCTGGAGAAAATGAACAACTTCCATACAGGTCGCATATTTCTTGCCAAACTTGTGCTGAGTAGCAAAAGATAAACAAAATAGCAGCAATGATGAGTAACTTGCATGAGGGAATGTCTACTGAACGGAAGCTGATCTGCAGATTTCCGTGGTTAAATTTAAGCTGAAGGTTTACAGAGTTTATGCGATGAGAATGCCGTTTTGTAATAAGGTACACATGCAATGTCGCTGGTATAAGGATTGCGTATGAAGTTAGGACAAAGAAGAGAGATATGGTCGGGTAGAACACGCTATTGGCTTTTTCAACTTCTTCCTGCTTGGCTTCAATCCACAGCAAAGGAATTAAACTTGTTAAAATAGCGATCAACCAAGAGAAAGACACTTGGAATGTTACTCGTCTTCGCGTCATCACCGCTAGGTACTTGTATGGGAGAGCGATGGCGATGTAGCGATCGACAGTCATCAAACATAAATTCAACACCGAAGCAGTCAAGAAAAAAGAATGGAGAAAGTCAAACACTTCCAAAGTCTTTTCGTTCGAGTAATGCGTTGCAAAGTACAAACTTGCAACCGTCCAAAATCCAACACCCAGGTCGGACGCTGCCAAAGACGAGATAAAAATGTTCGCCGTGCTTCGAAGCGCTTCTCTCGTAAAGACAACATAAATAACAGTCGCATTTCCAACAATTGCGATGGTAGATGTTATCCAACAGATGATCCAAAACCACAGTGACATGTTAAACTGTACAACGTTAGTCCAACCGAAGTAAACATTTAATTATAGCGAAAAATTAAAATAGATGTCTTTTAGTAGTCTTCACACCTGGTTCGCGTGTTTTATTACATCCGTGAAGCATGCATATACTTAAGAAATTGTAGTTTTTAGACTCTGCCATGGTGTCTATCTATCAAATAGGTTAGTTTTAATTTTTGTCCTTCAACGAAGACTAAGTTGGCAGGAAATCGTAACTTAAATTTTAATAATGTGGTCTGGCTATTGTAAACTATTGATTTTGTCTGCTAAATCGAGAAAACACAACAACGTCGGTAAAAATTCCATTTTCAACAAAGTTTGGTCGGAAAGTTCAAAGGGTGCTAATCTGTCGGAATTAATTTGACAGAATAATTAAGTGTTGAACTCGAAAGGTCATTTGTCAGAGTGAAATTTGCTTACTTATTGCTTTTATGGATTTCATGTTTGCCGTGAAGTGATAATGGTCTTTTTCAGTTTTAAATAAAGGAACAATGTGGTTGATATATATGGTATTCACTTGCGACAATGAATATTCAGTATGCATCGGTACAAACAGACACTTGAAAGTACGTTTATCCCAAGCCAGCATCGAACTATTTTTAAGAAAATTCGAAGATAAAAATTGAGTGAAATAGTAACGGTTTTGATGAACTAGAAAGAAAATAAACCTTCTGTTATTTTGCTGTTTATTGAGTTGCAGAACGGGTTAGTGACATGCGTTCAGTGGAAATTTCATTAGAAAGCAACGCTACTGAAAAAGAAAAGAAAATAAAACCAAGTATGTCAGTTGTACAAAATAAAATAATTTACGAAATTGCAAGCAATGAATAAACATGCATGTACCATTCTTTCTATTTCTTTACCTCACATACTATATAATATCCTTTATGTTGTTTTGCTAAGAGGTCGTCGATTTTCGGGAAAAAAAGCCAAAAACGTTGTGTGTGTGTGTGTGTGTTTGTTACCAACTAACATATACCACATATTTTGCAAGAAAACTAGTTGAACAGATAGCACTTTTAATTTGGTGCTAAAAAGGTAATACAAAACTGACAGAACAGGTAAAATGCTCATTATGTCGCTCAACTGACTTTTTTTAAACTTGAAGTAAAGCCTTCAATTAGTTTTAACACCCATCGTACTATTTATCAAATTTTCGATGCAGCACCCCACTCATCCAGTGAGGAAAACTAAATGAATAAAAGCTTGCCATATAATGCTGCAAATTTTACATCACGCGAAACTCTTTTCGAGAACTTTGACGTCTTGCAAGCGCTAAGTCAATCCATTAGCCAAAATTGGACTAAATGGCATAAATTTGGGGCTAGGAATCGTTATGGCTAAAATGATGAATTAAACTTTTAACACTTCAAAACAATTTTGAACCTCAATTTGGAAATTCAGACTGCATCAGTGTTTTAAAAGTAAAACGCGAGAAAGTAAAATGACCGGGAGTAAGAAAGTAAAGAGACCGGGAGTCACCGGCGGGAATTAAGTCAGGAGAGATTAGGGGAACTTAAAGTACTGGAGCTTGGAGGGGTAGAACTTGTAGTAAGGGAGCTGGTCGTGGGGGAACTTGGAGTGAAGTACATGTAATGGGACTTAACTCAAGTGGGGTAACTTGGAGTGGGTGAACTTTCAGTGGGGGAACTTGTAGTGAGGGAGCTTGTAGGGGGGAACTTCAAGTTGGGGTGAGGTAATGTAATGGAACTTAATTTAACTGGGGGAATTTGGAGTGGGGGAGATTGGAGTGGGGCTACTTGCGGGTGAGGGAGACTTGAAGTAAGGCAAATGTGGGGGAACTTGGAGTGGGGAACCTTTTAAATGGGGAAAAAAGAGATCTTTAGTTACTTAAGTAGAAGAAACTTTGCGTAGTAACACATAATATATTTCCATGGCCATGTTACTAAAGATGTCCTTGAATTTAGTAAACCGACTTTAATTTATTAACGGTACAATAATGTCAAAATTAACAAAACCACAAACGCGGGACTACATGTCAACAGAAGAATATACCTAATACAACTTGATACTAAATACCCAAATGATGGCATATCTTTCACGCTACATCAGCAACTTTTCCAGCCGCTGCGAACCGTTGAGAAGGCTCACAAAGAAGGAACACAGCTTTGAGTGGACTGAAGCTCAGCAAATGGCTTTTGAAGACCTGAAGACTGCAATTACGACAGCACCAGTTCTCATCCCATACAAGCCAGGACGAGAAACATATGCGATGGCAGCCCAACTGGCCTTGGAGGTGGACTGTTCCAAAAGACCGAACATGGTTACCAGCCAGTTCACTTTGTTAGCAGATCACCGACAGACACCGAGAAACGATACTCCCAAATAGAACGAGAAGCACTGGCTGCAGAGTTCACCACCACCAGGCTACACATGTATCTACTTGGAGCACAGCACTTTCAGCTAGCAACTGACCACAAACCCCTCCTACCACTCTTCAATAATCCAACTGCAAAGCTGCCACCCAGAATAGAGCGAATAGTCATGAAGATGCAGAACCTGGACTTCACCGCAGTCCACATCACTGGAAAGTCCAATATGACCGACTACCTGTCAAGACACCCGTTACCAGAGGTCCAGCAAACAAACCATGAGGGGCACATCAAAGCAGTCACTGAAGCAGACCACGCGATAGTCATGGACACTATCCGGTCAGCAAGTAAAGAAGACAAAGTGCTCCAGAAGTTGAAGATAGCACTTGTAACAGGGAAATGGAACAGAAAGGATCCAGACCTGATATCATACCACGATGTGAGAGCAGAAATTTACGAATCCGAAGGAGTCCTGCTGAGGCTCAACAGGATCATCCCACCAGAATCATTGCAAGACAAGATTGTCAGCATCGCTCACAAACAGGGACACTTAGGCATTTCAAAGACAAAAGAATTTATCAGACGAAAGTACTGGTTTCCCAGCATGAATAAACGCATCGATGATATTGTAAGTACATGCTTCAGCTGCCAAGTGACCACCAACACTCAGCACACTGAACCCGCCAAGATGACGGAACTACCAGAAAGACCATGGACCACTGTTGAAGCAGACTTCTGTGGACCATTTCCTAATGGCGACTATGTACTAGTGGTGACTGACCAGTACTCCAGATATCCAGAAGCAGAATTTATCAGCTCAACATCTATCAAACCAGTCCGAAGAAAACTGAAGAAGATGTTCGCCACACATGGAGTACCACAGACAGTGCAAACCGATAGTGGCCCGCCATTTAACTCGAAGGAGTTCCAGACACTTGCATCAGAAATGGGATTCAGCCACAAGAAGATCACACCCAAACATCCGAAAGCTCAAGGCCAAGTCCAAGGTTTTAACAAGCTTGTAAACAATATAGCCACAATTGCAAAACAGGAAAAGATAGATGTCCGCGAAGCTACATACGACATGCTGCAAGCATACAGAGACACACCACACCCAGCAACCAAGGAGACACCCTATGAGCTCATGATGAACAGAGAGATACGGACGAAACTAGAGCATTTCCCATCATCCACCCCAACACAGGATCAAGAAGTCAGAGGGAACGTCCGAAAGTACAAAGAGCGAATCAAGCAGTATCATGATAAGCGACACAGGGCGACGGAACTGCACCATCGTAAAGCGAGACAAGAAACGAAAAGCCGAAACACCGTAAGAACCGCACATCTATGTCGTGACACAAGTGAAAGGATCAACTATCATCGCCAAGAGGTTAACAGATGGCAAAAGAATCTGCCGAGACAAATCTAAATTCGGACGCCTCAAAAGCAGAGCCAACAACACAGATCTTAATGAAAGAGAAAGAGTGAAGCATCAAACACAAGTACCACCTGCATACGCCCAGCAGCCACCAGCAGTAGCAGCACAGAGGAATGATGCAATCTGGCGTTTTTTTCTTTAAATCGCGATAATCGCGAATTAACGTGTCGCGAAAATTTCATGCAATAAGTTACATTTTATGATAGTATGGTTCAAAACTTTTACTTGGTCACACTAAGCAATCGTCTTCCGCGCCACCAAGACCACCCGGCGAATTCTAGACGGCGAGTTTACATAATACACTCCCGGTGTATTTATCCACGCTTCGACGTTGTCTTTACGCATTCAGCTGCAAGATAGTCCTGACATCACGAAGCAGACTACATATGTAATTGTATATACGTAATTATATAATAACCAAATCAATGCGCGCGCTCTGATTGGTCAATCAGTTGTGGGTTGTTGTGCTGGTAAACCCACGGAAAAATCGCGCGTCCTCTGAATTATTATTAATCTAAAAGCAATAGACCACAAGTTTTCTATGGGTTATAGGCTGATAAACCACTTGGGATGTTGGTAGAACACTCAAAGAATTCGTAAACCACTCGCCTGCGGCTCGTGGTTTACAAATTCTTCTCGTGTTCTACAACATCCCGCGTGGTTTATCAGCTTATAACCCACAGAAACTTGTGGTCTATTGCTTAAATAATCTTGAGTCTCTGTGTAGAAAATAAATGCATCTTAATTAGACGTCACTTTCAGCGTCAGCGTCGTGGTTATAATAATCGTTTGCCTAATTCTTCATTTTGCAAGGTATCTTAAGTCTCAGACAATTTCCCCGGCGTGCCCAATCGATGAAAATCTATCATTGGAAGGCAATCGATATAATCATTATAATCCATAATAATTAATCGATTATCGATTGCCGCAATTAATCGATGAAAATCGATACTCCTAATCCTAGTCCTCGTAACTGCTATCGATTTTATCGATTTTCATCGATCTTAGTCGGTAACTCTTGAAAGATACCTTCAATTTCGAATATGGATGATATTGATAGAGTGTGTTGTGTAAGGGTACCGTGAGTGTGCGTTTACAGTAACGGCAGGTGAAACATATTTATTGAAGAAAATCGGTAGCCGTGGAGAGGTCTTTCGCGTTGTGAGTTGCAAAGGACAGCTCGGACAAGAAAATCGATAACAGCGATGAAAATCGATAAAATCGATGACAGTCGATGAAAATCGATACTCACAATGTTCTTGGTGATCGATTTTCATCGAATTCTGATATTAATCGATTAATTAATATCGATTATATTGAGTGATATCGTTTTCATCGATTGGGCATGCCGGGAATTTCCGATATGATATATTGTTTAACCGGAAGTAGCACAGGCACTACAAAGGATATGACATCAGCTTGTTGCCATCGGGTGACGTGCACTATCCCTGCCGAGAACTGTAGCGAGCTTACACAGTACAGGATGCTGGAGTACTGAAATAGCTTTATCAACTAGATACACCATAGTAATATGAATGGCAATCGCTTACACGTAAAAAACGAAGTGTTTGTAGTAGCCAATTTCTTTCCCTTCAGGTATTTTTACTTTAAATGTGAAATAAAGGGCACAGCACGCAACGGAAAGTATTCCACCTTGTAGCTATACTTCCAACGACGCACCACTCATCGGAACTTCTATCGTAGCATTCTATGGTATTTGTTCCCCCGCCTGCAAACACAAACAACATGTCTTGAATAACTCCCAAGCCAAAATCACGCCTTGGATAGTTCACTGAAGCAATGGAGCTCCACGTGTCTGTAACTGGATCAAAAACCTCGGCAGATTTCAAAGAGTTTTTTCGCCCATCAAGTCCACCAACGACAAAAATTTTATTTGCCATTGCTGCAGCCTCGTGACGAAACCGTTCTGTCTTCATGGGCTCAACCTGTTCCCAGCGGTTACTCGCTGGATTAAAACATTCAACCGAGGCTACGGTTTGGTCCCCTGGGACTGTTACTCCACCAATCGCGTAAACCTTCCCCAGGAGTCCAACTGCTCTGTGAAAGCTTCTACGCATGCTCATGTTCGGGAGCGTGCTCCATGTGCGCGTGGCGAGGTTGAAGCTTTTTACGCGCTTTCCACCGCCAACCACATATATAGAACCCATGCTCTCGCAGACAGCGCAATCGTTCTCCTTCGACCCGTTTCCAACTTGCACCCAAGAATTCAGCTTTGAGTCATATTTCTGTACACGCGTTCCGCCTCCTAATACAACGTGAAGTTCTTCGTTAACAACGACAGCGCTTCCTGCAGTCTGAGCCATGCTAGGAACAGGCTTACAGCTGCCAGTCTCTAAGTCGAAAGTTTCAATCCGACAGGAAAGTTCTCCAATCAAATACAGTACATTGGGAGACTTCCTTTTCATCACTGTTTTCTTCTTGTTCATTGACGGAGAAGTTAAGTGGGTAATGGCATCTTCCACTAGCTTCTCCCAGTTGCCTTCCCCAAGGACAAGCTCATCTCTCAATACAACATTTTCTAAATACTCCTTTTTCATACAAGGAAACCGAACCAACTCAAAGACCTCCTGTAGAAAGATAAGAAAATAAAAATAAAATCTGAAGGCAAGATACCCATGAAAAAGTGAGGGGAACTGTGTCGACTTACTTGGAAATCAGTCAACAGTCCCTTAATTCATCATCCGGTTTAATTTGTTTCTGGTTCGACAACGTGACCGTTTCGTGACACGTTACCCGACAGACGCTTAAACGGAATATTGCGTGACAAGCCCAATTACTGCGCCGATGGGCAGGAAGTCCCACACCCTTACTTCAAGGGATTTCAACCGGAGCTACCGGAAAATAAGTTGCAACTTTGTCCAAAAAATAACGGTAAAATTACTCACCTTGTATTTTGTCCTCTCTTCTCTGTCATACTTGTACCATTTAATTACAGCTTCAAATACATCTTCCTCCATCTTCACGTGCAGTCGATCACTTCCTACAATCTTACTCAGCTGCTGGGCCGGAATCAGTACAAACTCGCTTTCCCGCGAGACTTCTATGAAATTCCAACTAATGAAACTCGCTACCTTAGACTCAAGTTTACTCAAAGAATACTGCATCGCCAGTGATTGGATTCCGAGACAGTTCTCAATCCTGATGAGAGTCTCGAGGAAATCTGCACATTTTTGAACGACCAGCTGGAGTTGAAAAAGAGCGGCCGCTGCAAGAATATTTTCTACGTTTGACTCGTTCAGATTCAGCTTGCAGGTGTACAGAAAGTCGACAAGTTCTTCAACAGCGTTTTCCTCGCAATCCTGCAGAGTTATCGTGCCCAAATTGCTCTCAAGGAATCCTGCAGTCAACATGGCTCGGAAATACGAACTACAAGCCGCCAGGACAACGCGATGGGCGCGAATTTCTCTTCCGTTGACCTTCAGCGTGATATCGCATAATTCGTCAAATTCTTTCATTTCGTGGAAAACCAGAAAGGAGTCTTTTTCGTGATTTCCAATGACTTGAAGCACCTTGTCATCGGATTCTGTTACAGCGGCCATGTTGAAATGAAACTCGTTAATTGAAGTTATTGGCACACAACAAAGTTTCTTACTTGATGAAAATGTATTTACGGAGAGTCGACTGACTATCATATCGCAGGCTCAGAAGGATGAAATGGCGGAAGAATCGGAGAGGAACGTACAGTTGGAACAAGTTGACGATCTTGGTAAGACATTTCTCGCTGCAAAGATTAAAGAGCTACAGGAAGAATGCTTTGAAATCCGAAAGAATACAGCAGGTAAGTATAAGTGTTGCATGTAATGTCTCTTTCAGGCGTTTTTGTGGTCACCTCCCTGGAATTCTCAACATTTCTGCACTAGTGACGTCGAGAGAAATCAGAATGGTCTCAGCTACCATCAAAATATGTTTAATGTTCCGCAAATCACGTTGAGTGTCATTTGCTTGAATATCAACTGCCATGGGTAAATACTTTTGTTGATGTTATATTCTTCCAAGGTGTCTTGGAATGATTTCTTTAATTACTGTATAATGAATAAGTTGATTTTATTTTGATTAAGGCACTAATAGAACTTTTACAGGGAAAAAATATTCCTAAACAATATGTATACCAGCGGGATCCCTCACGCTTGTGTGACACAGTGTCATCTTTCTTTCATCACATTATCCAAGACAGAGCAACTAGACTTACCGGTATGATCTGTTCTGTAAATGCACGCGTGTTATAATACTGCTAAGTGGAAATATATTTTACATTAGATACCGACAACAATGGTATTCTTGTCCAGAAAATGATGCTATGTTGATTGATGACATTGTAATGTCTGATTAACAGTTCATAGTATACAAATCAGGACAAGAAACGCGTTGCTTGTCCGCTGCTCGATCGCATGCTCTTTCAACTTTTCACAGGCTAAGAAAAGAAAGAGACTCCTCGCAGTCTTGGTTTAAGTCTCTCGGCTAGTAATACCATACCCTGTTTAGGACAGGTTTTTAACCTGTTTAGGACAGAGGCAAGTCAAATTGTATACCCTGTTTAGGATGGCTAGGCCAAAAAACCATACCCTATCCTGCGGCACGTCCCCGTATAGCCCAAATAAGGGAGTGAGTATAGCCCAAATAAGTTCCAGGTCTGTACGTTTTCGCGATCTTCAATTTGTCGAAATATTTTGCACAAATTTACACAACCCAGTATGGAGCCACCATGTTGGTGTACCTCCAAGGAACACCAACATGGTGGCTGGAAAATAGAGTAAACATTTGGAAGTTACTTTGGCTATGTAGGCCATGGATTATCTTAACTGATCAAGGAAACATTTAAATAATCACTTTTCCTAATACTTTAACTTCTTAAAAGGCTAAATATCCCGAGAAAAGTATGTATTTTTCGATAAAAATGTTCATAGCTTTATGTCATGCAGAGCCATAACTCTGAAATTTAAAATGTGCCTGTTTTTAGATGAGCTGAAAAGTTGTTGAACAGATGTAAATTTATCCCCTGTGTTATGCCTGATAAAGATAATAACTTTTGTGGGTCTTTAGTTTTGTATTTTAGAAATTGTGCAACCCAAGAATATTTTTTTGCATGGCAAAGCCATTTTGGCTGCCGTGGCATCACCTCCATAAATTAGGACTGTCTGCCCTTCCAGCCATGATCAGACCCTTTTATCTGGAGCTTTTTTAAGGACTACGGTACCATAAATTCAAATCAACATAAATGCTGACTGAGACTGGAATATTTGAATAGCTTGGTGCAAGACGGTCGTAAGTGACTTTTTTGGGTAAAAAATTTTTTCCTTCAAAAGTGCCTGAATTTTTGCATGTGCTTTTCAATAAAGTAGAAAAACATTCTCCTGTATCTTTTTTGGCTAAAATGCTCTTCTTTTTCCACTTTGTTGCGTTCTTTGTGCACGCTTCGATATTTTGACTTCGTTTTTCTCAGAAGCAAAGTGCAAACCAGCCAAAAAAATTACATGGGAATCTTTTACTACTTAATTGAAAAGCACATGCAAAAATTCAGGCACTTTTGAAGGAAAAAATTTTTACCCGAAAAAGTCACTTACGACCGTCTTGCACAAAGCCATTCATTTACTAATAATAAAACATTATCAACACATACCAACACACACACATTTATAAATAAATGTTTACCACACAAATATTTGTAACTAGACCTTAAAGGGGCATTATCACACTATTTGTCAACTTTATAAAAAGCTAGAAAGTGACTTCACATCAATTGAATTCCAAAACTAATGATCTAGTTTTGTTAATGAAGACTATTTAAAGGTACTGAAACTGTTTCCTGTCACCTGTTGTTATGGATGGCATGGATGGAAATGGATTGAAACTTGAGAAAAAATTGCCAATTTTTTTTCAAGGTTTGATTCTACATGTTCCAAAAATCCTCAAGAAATTTATTATGGTTAGCCCTCTCTAATAAAATTCATTTGATATCTTTGTCAAAGCTTTACAGAAGCATTTTGTTTATGATTTAAGCCTCAAAGTAATGATTTTAGCACAGAATCGGCCTAAAACAGCAAAATCCTCGTGACACTGCTCCTTTAATTCCAATTTTGCTGTGTTTACAGATGTTGGTGAACTAGATTTATTGGATAAAGCAGAGGGAAAGTGTAAAATGTCTCTTCATCTTTTGGAAAAAGGGTAATAATAATTATTACTGTGTGTGTGGTGGTTGGATATTTTGTGGCAGCTCAATAAATTTTTGAAGACTGTGGTAATTCATATCAGATTCTCCCTCTGACCTCTACTACCATGCTAGTAATCATCCAAATATCTTTTTACCATATTAAATGGTTTGAATCATGGAGTATAGGTAGCTGGTCTAGCATGGTTGTCAAAGGGTTAGAGAAGAAAAGAGGCATGTTTTTTGTCTCACATTTCAACAACCTGAGTGGAAGTCACCTTTTGAGTCAAGATGATTTGTGCTTCCACTTGACTCTAAAGATGACTTTTTCTTGGTTTTTAACTCGGAAAATATTAATTATTTTCCAAGTTGTAGGAGTGGGGCCAATTCACTCCATCACTCCACCACTCCAACACTCCATCACTCCTTCACTTCATCACTTCCCATTAGACATTTGGAAACCCGGGGGGGAGCTCGCATATAAAACGGCAAGGAATGCTTGTCGGAAAATTTGAATTTAACTCCTATGGGTGACTTGTGTGGACGTTGCCTGAGCTTCACTATACCCCTAAATGATACCACTCAAAACAGAAGAGGTTTGATTACTGTAGCTATTGTTCAAGAGAGAATCTTGTGGGCACTTGTAGACTCGCGTAATTGAGAGATCAGCCAAAATCAAACCTGAAAACAGAAATTAAATAAGAGCCTTTCTTTTACTTATTATTTCTTTGAGTGCACCCTAAACAACACTTTGACAGCTAAAAATGTTGATGTTTCCCCGTCAACACCCTAAGTGAGACCAGAATCCTTGATTTGTACCCGAGATGACGAGCATTTCTGAACCTTTGCATATAGGAGTTCCCCCCGGGATTTGGACATCTGCCGTTTAAGGCTGTTTCATGGTTGGTTGCACTGTGTCAAGTTAGTCATTCTTTGAATTCTGACTTAAGTACTCAATACCTTATCGCAGAAATGCCCTACATTGAATTAATTCTCACACAAACGGTTTTATAAATAGAAGCTACCTGCAATTGTAGAAGTCTCTTTTAAATTTATCGAAAGTGCCCGCTCATACAGGTTTAACCATACTTGATTGCCGAAAACTAGAAAACACTGAAAGGCGCAAAAATGACAAGCTGTATGATTTTTAGAATGATTCAAGCTGTGATTAAATGTGATTGAAATATCAACTGGCGAGAGAATTGAGGAGAATTCGAACGACATGTCCTGCTGTTTATTTATACGATAATGCAAATAAATACACATAAATACGGCCATGGCGAAATGAGGTACAAAAAGTTGATAAATAGAAGGATTGGCATTATACAAGGATGGCAATTCTGCAGTCCATAATATCGCTATGGAGAAAAAAAGGCGTATTTGGCCACTCATCCAAGTACTGGCCGTGCCTATCAGGGCTTAACTTTGTTGAGCGGATGAAACTTGTTTCTGTCCTTGTGGTATAGTGACTTTACGTTGCACGCATCTTTTACATTTCTAAGATGAGACAAAGGTATCAAAAAGAGAAAAAAATCTCTGATACTGCATGGCTGGGAAAGTAGAGAAAAATATTAGAGGAATATGAAAATGATAACTATTACTTGCTTTGGTGATCGGACAAGCTACACCTTCCTTATAATTTTTAATTACCGAGAGCCCGATGATAACTCGTTCTCAGGCACCAATAACTTTGTGAATGTGAATGTCTTCAACCGTGTTACATCTCACCGTTGAGTTTTGTACTATATCTTAACCGATCCCAGTGGGCTTTAACTTTAACTTGACCTTCAGATTAAGTCGGTGACATCAAAATTATCACTGTTTAGAAACGATCCATTTTCCAAGTTGAGTGGCTCATAGCCACTTTGATTGATGTATCAATCACTAGTCTAATAACAGTCCTTTTCAGAACTACTCTCACCCAGACAATCACACTGGACCTAGACCTACTACATGTAGACCTTACAGACCTGGGAAATGGTATATTCTGAGTGTTTTTGTTGTCTATTTACTTCAAAGGCAGAATGTAGCAGTAAATAAAGGGATGCTTACCAAAATTTTACAGCAATATTCACAGGTGTAGTATTCATTTGTTTAAGATGATTGCTGCAGAACATTTGAGCAATAATTGCAAAGTAAAGTTGTAATATTTTTAGTGAAGGTAAGAAAAACTTACTAAGACTGAAGCTCCCAAGTTGACCTCATGAGAGAAAATTGAATTTGAAGTTATCCATATTTCAATTGAAAATTATGGAAGGTTTGGGTTAGTTGAAAACACAATATTCCACATGCATTAAGCATTCTTACAAGGTGTGATATTACCTTCCTTGAGAATGCTTGGCCGAATTTTTTTTGCGGGGTCACCTGGAGATATGAATTACAATGAGATGTTTTAAATAGTATTCAATGAGTTACAATGCTGTGAGTAAGTAGATTTTTAGTAAATAGGTTTTTCACTTATTGCTTGAAGTTTGAGTAGAATCCATCTTGATACATTTAGTATAGCATGTGTACAGCTGATCATCATGATGATAACGTAATACACTTTTGATTACAGCCCAAGCTTGTCAAGTGTTCATTTCCTTACTTGTTAAATGTAATACAGTTCTTAAATAACATCCAAGAACTGGACATCACAAATGACAATTCTTTTTGACTAGCAGCTGAAATGTTCCTTCTTATACATCCTGTGTGTGTAGCAACATGCATTGTACATGTATTGATAACATAAGTGTGTTCAAAGATCTTTAGGAAGACCTTTGATGATCTTATATTGGCATTCCCCCAAGATCTTCAAGGTTCTGATGGGATCCTGCAGAACTGATACAGTTTACACATAAAGGTCTTGCATCCAAAATGCTCAAAGATCCTGCAAATGATTTACTTTTAAGTCCTTGTCAGAAAATCCTCATCATATCCTTCAGGATCTTGAAAGGCCTTTCAAAATTCTTTGTAAGGATCTTTTCTTACTCTTACTCATATAGAGATTTTTTCCAAGATCTCAAGTTTATACGTGTACATGTTCAGTGTGATCCTCATGTCCTATATTAAGGTTGATCTTTTCAGATATTCCCAGTAAGATTCTTTTTAGGGTCATCAAACTATTTGCATCATTAAGATCTCTGACAGGTCTTGATGATCTCTGCCCATACACTTATGGATTCGAATTCATTATAATTATAGGCACTTCTTGATGCAACTTATGTTTTAGAGTGCAGGCTGGTAAATGAGGACTTTCCACAAGATAGGAGTGAGAAGGAAATAAAACACTTAATAGGTAGCTCAAATTTTCCTTTCAATTAATAAGTGTCTTTATTATATGGCTAGCTCCGCGAGCGGGCAAGATGACCCAAACCGCACCCTGTGATTGGCTACCCGAGCGGGCAAGATGGAGCCGTCTGCTGTATCCCGCAAGAAAAATTTCCCTGAAAGCCATATAATAAATCCTTTATTAACCAAGTTTGCTTGGTCAAGATGGCTGGATATTGGCCTCATTCTTTTTTTGCGAGTTTATGGACCGAGACGAAGTCGAGGTCCATAAACACGCAAAAAAAAACTTGGCCAATATCCAGCCATCTTGACCTCACACTTGGTCAATAACCCATATTTAGTGACAAACTTAAGGTCTTAGTACAAGTGTGAGTTTGAGTATTCCTCTGGCTACCTATTCAGATGTTCTAATTGCTTGTCACGCAATCTTTCCTCCCCGACAAATACCCTGAGACAATGAAACCAATGACCGTAATGACACCAATGATGCAATTGCCTCTGAAGTCACCTCAAAGTGATCTCCAGTTGATTTTTTTGGACAAAGAGGAAGGAAGGTGCTGTTTGTTTAAGCATACTTCATTATGGAAAAAAGATTGCGGTATGAGCCATTAGGATTGTGCCTGTATAGGAGGCTGGTAATTCTGTGGTGCTTTTTCACTTTCAAAACATCATGTCCCAGTTTTCTTTTTTCCTAGTTATTTATTGCCTTATTTTCTTCCACCCCTTGTTAGCTGTAGACTTGCAAGCCCCTTTACTCACAGGTCCGTTCCCCCTTTCCTCTCCACTATATTACAACAACAGCTAGTAATTTAATTTTAAAATTAGTTGCATTAATTTATAGTTAATGATCAGAAATTGCTTGGCAGTATTTGGTAATTATATGACGCAATCTGTCTTCTTTTTACCAACTAAAGGAAGACTAGACCAGCCTGAAGAAGTCGTAAAGGAAATGTTTGGATCAGAAAGGAAGGTGACTACCAAGTCTACTGCATGAAAAAACTTGTCCAAAACAGATGATCAGCTGTATTCAACATTACCATGACTAATTTTGCTTCATTACGATGATAGGCTGGTATAAATTTATTTGTTTTTACATCACCCCAGGCTAGACATGTGCTAGGTTCAGAAGTAATGGAATGCCTGTCTTGGAGATGTGGAGCTCTGTTTTACATGTACTGCCACACATTGTTTAACGATCCTCAGAGAAGGCAGCACAATAGAACACACCTCATGCAGGTACTGCCTTGCGTTACCAAATACACACATATGTTAGGGTAGCATTTAACAATCTGTTACTTGCAATGACAAAGAATGATTCAATATACACACTATAATGATATTGATTTTAACACCTCTTTCCAAGAGGGCGCCTTTGATGCTGTTTTTTTAAATTAGTGCCCCTATTACTAACAGAGGCTCTCCCTTCCAATAAGAACTTCCTTCCAATTAACTTGCAAGCATATACAGGCATGAACAGTGAAGGTGCAAGGTGCTGAGTTGCATGGTGGCTTTGTCACTCATGCCACAATGCATGAGCTCCTGCAAGCATGCTCCCTTCCAGTAAGCACCCCTACAACAGAAGTGAAAACAATACATTGACATATAATAGACTGATAAGGTGAATGCATGAATGAATCTGTTTTCTCATCTGAGCATAATACTGGATGTTATGACTATCACAGCCCCTGTTCATTATTCTGTACAAGATGGTTCTAACTTTTCAGTCTGTGGATGACACCCTAGTGTGTGACCATTCAAATGAAAGCTATTGAGCAGTACTTTCCTGTGGTACTGTTTATTATATTGTACAAAGTGGTTCTAACTTTTAAGTTTGTGTATGAAATCCTGGTGTGTGACCATTCAAATGAAAGATATTGAACGAAAGATAGGAAATGCTCTCATATTCAGAGTTTTCTAGTACACTGCATTAATCATAAAATAGAGACTGCTCCCACACGGATTGCAAATTGGGTCAGTTAACATGCTGTCTGGAGATGAAAGCCACATTTTTTATTTCTGACATGTATAAATTTGTATATTATTTCTCGTTTCCTCCAGTGTGCAGAGTCAGGAGTCACATATCTTGAGTCAATGTTATGTGTTCGTTCACCTGTCACGTTGGATGGACAGGAAAGAGTCGAGATGAAGGATGCTGATATGGTGCATCTTTTGAGACAAGGTTAATACTAATTCTCATTGATTCTTAGGCATTTTATTTATTGCACAGACCCAATTTTTTTACTTTTTGACAGTGTAAATTGATGAGCCATACCACTGAATGTTGGCAACTTGGCTCGAGCACAGGAAAAGCGCTTCTTTTATCATAAAAAGAAACTTCATTGCGTCAATTGATAGACTTGCCAACTCATTGAATTCCGAGGAACACAATTCTTTGACAAAAACGTTATTGAGTTTATTTACTTTCCTAAGAATAATCAGACTATACCATCAACAAAGCAACATGATTCAGAGAAGGGTGCTGCCCTTGGTTCAACCCTTCTGCATTGTGTTAACCTGATATTATAATGTTTATTTCTGTCCACCACTCTGCCTGTAGCTTCAAGCCAGTATTTGAAAGACTTATTCTGTTATTGGTTAAGAACCTAGCACTTTAAACAAGAGAGGATGAAGAGGTAACAGAGGTTATCCCCCATAAGTTGTAAGCCTCACTTCCAAGGTGGTCTTTCTCAAGTTATTTTTAGACATAGCACCCAGTTCTCCCGCGGATGATAGGGAGCTTGAGCAATCCATGACGACGACGGTAAACAAAAGAGTTAATGAACAAAACAATGGCTGTGCACGTGCGTTACAAGTCTTTGTACATTTCTTGGCCGTCCTCTTGAAAACAGCAACGTGAAATGACCAAGCTTCTGTGCGGTCTACTGAGCATGGACGACGACGGCTAATTTTTCGCATTTCCATGTGGAACTGAACGCTGTCATTGCATTTGAATATTTTTCGCTCTTGAATATATTTATATAGATATTTGTGCCTTATAAGTTTTTTGAATTTCAGTTTTTTTTTCAAGTTGCATATTTAGACTGAGCACGTTTTTAGAGCCACTGGAGATACTGAACAGAACAGATCTGAAAAAATTTAACTGAATTCATTTTTTACTACGCGCCGTCTTCGTTGTCGTTGTTGTCGTTGTTTAAGCTCGCTAATGTTACCACGTGCGTCACGTGTTTTCGTGGAGGATGAAAATGCGTGTTAAGCCACTCGGGCTCTGCACGCGAGCAATGGATTGGCTATTTCTAAACTCTCCTGGCATTTTCAAACCCGAGTGATCTAAAAATAACTTGAAAGGATAAGGTCTGTGTGGGGAACGTTAACTCACTTTCTCTTCATGCTCTCTTACTTTATACCCTTTGTTTTTTTATCCAAGGTGTCTTTAGTGACACTCATCTGCTTGCTCTCATGTACGCTGGAGAATTGTGCTACTGGCATTGGCGGATTGAAAAGGAATCAAGCGGGGATCTTGGTGCACGAGATGTGGATGAAAGTGGTGCGAAAAAGTTTAATTCTGTATCAAATGGAAGGCGATTTCTTCAAAAGTTTGTGGACATTGTTAAGGAGAGTTTCAAAGGAAAAGGATGGGATTCTACCCGAGCAGAGCAAATTCTCGGGGAGTTTGCAGAATCTTGATCATTTCGGTTACTCAGTAGAGCATTTTACAGTTCTCTGCTGGGTGACCTGGGCTGGGTGACCTGGCCTTTGAATAGCAGCGAGGCTGGAGGTGACCTTGCTTTGATACAGACCTCTCTGCTTTTGTCATGTAAATGCACCTAGTTAGGATTAGAACAACATGATTAACACAACAAAAACAGTGAGGTCTGTATCGAAACAAGGTCATCTCCAGCCTCGCTGCCAACCAAAGGACAGGTCGCTGATCAGAGAGCTGTAAAATGGCCTATTGAGAGTACAATATCACGGCAATGTTTCGTATCTTAATTTAACTCTTATTGCCCGAGCAGGAAGTCTGTGCGGGGGAGTCTTGACCGAGGTCGTAAGTGCAGACCGAACGCAGTGAGGTCTGTACACACGACGGAGGTCAAGATTCTTCCGTGCAGATCGACTTAGCTCGGTTAATAAGAACTTTAGTATATGGCAAACAAGATCAGTTTAATTCGTTAATGTAACGGGCTTGTACTAGCTGGCATTTTGCCTACGAAAGGCGATGAGCCGAACATAATTCTGCCAAAGTCTGCTCGTGCTCTTTATTTTTTAAATTTTTTCATCAGCCTTTTTGGCACTTCCATAAATAAAAGTTGTTAGAAGAAAATAGTCGATGCATCTTAGTCTGCAACTTTTTCACCGCAAAACATTACCGGTCTAGTTGGGAAAATTAGACCGCTTTCAATATCGATTTCAGCCAATCACATTCGTGAATTCTGTAGTTCCCAGTCCTAGTGAGACACTGCCACATAATAATTGGAATCAATTAATGTTGGTTTTTGATTTGTGTAGATATTCAGAACAAGAACAAAGGTAGACCCGCCCTGTACAGCATAGTAATTAGAAACACTGTCTTACAGCTTATGTTTGAATTGTTGCACTCCAGGGGTTTATGCACAGACTTAAAAATTAGAAACACTTTACATAGCATAATAAACAGTACCACTGAAACAATAGATTTCATTTTAAATGGCCACACCCGAGGGTTCTATACACTAACGAAAAAGTTTCCGTCTTATGTCTTTCTATGTTCCACGATTCGATTAATCCCGAAGATACTACGATCAATCACGAAGATGCTCAGATTTTCTGGGGGGAGGGGAGGAGCATGTATAACAATTAACTTACAGCGACATAAAAAGTGGTTACATGATCACGCTGCATCATCTCTAAGTACAATTTTTACTAGATGGTCAAACCATATGCATACTTCCTGAACTATAGTACAGGATAGGAAAATGGTCATCGAAGATTACACCGTGAAACTGAAATAAATTGAAATAATTACAACGACAACTTCCTGATCAAGCATAAGGATTAATATTCATTTGTCGTAGATGTTGATTCGATACATGGAAACTGAAAGAAAGTAGCAAGAAATAATAAACAGTACATTGCTCTCCGTTCAGACATGCGTATGTTTCCAACGTCCACCTTTAGGACGACAGCCGCCATTACACGACATAAATATTTAATCAAACGCTCCAAAGTTTCCTAAACAGCCAAGTGTTTGAAAACCTGAACGCATTTTGGTGCATGCCCAAGTCACCACGTAACTCCTCTTTGAAAATTTTACTACAGGGTCACTGAAACTAAAACACTGACACAACAATGGCGACTTAAGCATAGCTTAGGCATAATCCGCTCGCCGGGCTTAATACTGCATTCCCCAATTTGAAGGTATAAGTACCTTATCTCAAAGGAGAACAAAAAGTTGTTTTAGTTACTTTATGCACTCATGATAGACTGTATGTTTCACTTTCGGCTCGTACTGAACGCATCTTGTCGGTGTAGTTTGACCCTAGCCAAACCGCTGGTGTTCTCGGGCGCTTTGAGCATCTGTTCTGACTGCTGCGAGTCGTCGACGCAGATTGATTCCTGCGTTTCAAGACTGCTCGCAGTGTCGGTTCTTTCTGAAAGCAGCGGTCTTAAAGCAACTGGAGAAGTTGGAGTGTTATGAGGGTCGTGTACCGTTTTCACAGGGGTAGCGTAGGAAGGACTTTCGGGTGGTATTTCAAAATACGGCCCGTATTTGTTTTCAATTTCTTTTCCCACGTCTTGAATACGAGAAATAAAATCCTTGTTTTCTGTCTTGACGAATAAAAAGTGGATCTCTTTCTTTGCTTCTTTCTTCGCGAGATCTTTGGCCTTGGCGTGGAAATGTTCCAAAGCTGCTTTGGCTTCAACGTGGTGATAATATTCAAGGCTCGGGATTTGAAGATGCCTTCCTTTTTGAACACATCTGCGAATGCACACTGAAGTGAAAAGAACCGACATGGCTATCAACATTAGAGACCATCCCGCTATTTGACTACGGGCCTTAAAGCTTTCTTCAAGCAACTTAGTGCGAGATCCGACTTCAAACTGACATTTATGACTTTTGTTCCACATAATATCTTCACGGCTTCCAAGCGGTGGACCGAAGTAGGCGCATGTATAGTATTGCTGTTGTAGAAAAGAAAACACCAACCAGGCAACAGGTGCAATACTTGCTCGCACTAGTACATCAAGTGTCTGAATTAGCGTTTTGAAATAGCGGCGGGTAAATGTTTTCTTCTTTTTCTCTTGATCTCTTCTTGGACGGAGCCTCCATAAATTTCTGTCAAGGAGAATTCCGGTGAGAAACAAAAACAAAGTCGGTGCCCACAAGAACGCCAGGCCATAAGTGAAGTGCCCTTCGCACGGACAGTTAAACACAATACTTTCGAAAAACCCTTCCACGCCTACTGTTAGAGCTGCTATGGACCCGTACACCAAAGGTCGACGAGATTTTCTCAACAGCATCATTAAGGTTGGCATCACGTTGTTCATGTTGCGAGATATAAAGGAGGTGAAAGAAGTAGACACAAGCTCACAAGCGCAAGTTGAACTGAGAAATATAATGTCAGCGATTGAAGCTTTGTGGTGAAAGCAAATGTATTAAAAACGGACCTTGATTACGTGAGGCAAACGAAATAATCGCAAAATTTTTCAGTTTCGGTGCATTGTAAAAAAAATTGTTGCAGCAGTTATAAGAGCTGCGAAAAAAATTGAATGGTGTTTAAAATAACCTATTATATCAGCGAATATATGAAAGATCTATACATTTTTGAACTGTGGAGAAAGATATGGAGTCAAGATTCAAGCCTGAATTTTTTCTGGCTTAATTTCACAACAGCTTAAGTTGTGTGTTTAATTGTGTTAGTCTGGGCCGGTCACGTGACAGACTGTTCTATACGCATTTCAATTATGAAGGTTTATATTCTTCGTGTTTAATATTCTAATTTGGTCTATTTTTGTGTTCCTCTGTCACCCATAATTTATAATTAGTGTATTATGTTATTAAGAGGTTTTTGCGTTTTCTTGTATATCAAAATATTGTATTTGTTGATGCTGCAAATATCCTGGCATAGAAGTCTGTTTGTTAAGAGTTAATCACAAGACAACTAATAGAAGGCATTATACGTCGTATTTGCATTGAGTCAGTTGTTGGTTCGTGTTCTTCTTCCTAGAGTTTTTCTTTGGTTTCTCTAGTTTTTCCGGTTTTCCTTCCTCCACAAAAACCAACACTTCAAAATTACAGTTGACGAAAAGACAATCTGTGGAAGTGCCACTGCTAAATTCTATGTATTCAATCAATCGTTCGGCATGGATTTATTTGCCTTATTTAAACCATCACGATCTGTAGTGCAGAGGCCTAAAAAGCAAAGTACAATTTTAGAACATACCCCCTTTTGTTGACAAAAGTAAAATTAAACATTTGAAAAACCCAACACAGTTTTCTAAAGACTTGTTTCGGTATGACTTACGACATTTTCAGTTTGTTGAAATAAAATTTTAAGCTTTGTGAGTCAGCCATGTCTTTTTGAAAGTTGTCTTATTGTCTTGTTCTGAATGTTTTAAATAACGCTAACACGCATTGCGTGTCTACATTTTCGACCTTCGAGGTCACTGGCAAATTTTTGCGGACTACAATGTTCCACTTTGTTTATTAAGTACGATTCTATTCTTCTAAGCAATAAGAGGACAAATTAACATTTGTCATAAGGTTATAGGACCTTTAGAAAAAAGGACTTTTGCTGCGACATTTCACAAATTTTTGTTTTCATTTATGCGCTTCCAACAGCATTTTCAAGACTATGGAACAGTTGCAAAGTAAGAGAATTTTCTTTTTCTAAATAAAAATATAGTAAAAGATGCGATAATTCACATATTTTGGCTGAATAGAAAAGAAGAAAAAATGTGATTATTCAGGCATTTAGTCATTTCAGCTATTGTGCGGTTAACGTAATACATTATACACGTTTAGGTCGAAGGTATACGTATTTTCTATTCAATTTTTGCCGGCAATTCAGTCAACTCCCTGATCTACGAAATGCGCTTTATAAAAGGAGCTTAGACCAACTTTGAACAAACAGTCCGATTCAATCCGTGCAAAGTTATTCATATAGTATTTTTTTATTATTTTATTATTTTAACACTTACATTTTAGCGCTTGTATTTACATATTTTATCGTTGGACATTCTCGTGCCCTAATTTGTACTTATATATGTATATTTCAATCGCTTTTTTTTACAACTTAAAAATGATCTCAGAGAGATCGAAACCGGTCATTTTTTATCGCTAGTTTTTATTCTGAAATTCAGTACGACTTGTCAGGATAAACGTCGAAATATGTTATACTTCGTTTCATCATTACTCAAAAATAAATTTAAAATAATGAAAATAGGTGTTGTAATTTCTGTACGTGATAAAATAAGATATTACTCTTTGAAGTCAAGTTGGCCCGTTTAAGGTTTCGGTTGTTTGAGGAGCGGCAGGAAAAACGGCGAGAGAAGAAAAAGTTTGGGGAGGGGTTTATAGAGGTAAGAAGCGAGAGATCCCGCTTCCCAGTCGTCCCTTGTTTCTTTTTCGTTTTTCACGCTCGTCTGTAAGAGATTAGAATCAATTAGGATGAAAATGACTAAGAGGCGATATAGCGAGTTAAAATAGCCGCCATGAATAAAATTGAAAATGTTTGGTTTTTATAACGCCCAAGTTATTCGATTTGTTCCAAAACAGTCCCAGTCTAGGCTTCGAGGGTTGCCGCCCAAGGGATTTCATCCTCTAGTTCTTCTGAAATCAGTCGTACTTTCTCTGCAATATCATCCACATCTTTGAATCTTTCAAACAAAGCCTCCACTTCCACCTTGGCTTGCTCTTTTGCCAAAGGCTCCAATTTCGAGTTGAACAATTCGATCGTTTCCTTGCTTAGATAGTGGGTATACTCCTCGTCGTTGCTGATACCCGTGTCTGGTCTTGTACAGCATCGTTCTATAGAGATTAAGACCGTTCCAACAAGCACAATCCCAGTCAGTAGAAAAATCCCGATCATACGCGATTCTATCTTAGCTGTTTCGTACTCAGCCAAAAGTGCTGGTTGCTGGAAAGGCGCTGTGTTGTTTAGACGAATCTCTTTTGAACCGAGTTTGGCGCAAATGTAATATTGTGTGTCAAACAGGGCAAACAAAATCCATGCGGTTGGAGGAACGATGGACAGAATCACATATTTTCGCGACTGTTGCCAGACGATTCTTCGTTGACGCCTTCGTAGACGACAGCACCCGGCCGCCATTTTCCAGAATTTTTTTGATACCATCAAGGCAAGGCAAAGTAAGATAACTGCTGGAGCAAACATGAACATGAAGCTATACAGTTGGTAGTGGTGTTGCGGGCAGTTGAACACAATCTTGTTTACAACTTGCTTCAAACCCAAAACAACTCCGGTTAGGCCGGCGTTTTGCAGTGGAAGGGCTACCTTCTTCAGTCTTTCTTTCAAACCGAGAATGCCACGTGACGCGAGCTGGTTGAGTTTTGGCAACTGAGCGGGGTCTCCTTCCGTCATGTTTACCAGTCATAAAAAACGCAATGCTGAAAAATCCAATTCAACGAGAACAATTTACCTGCGGTTCTGTGCTCCTCCGATCCACTCCGTTGTTTCACGGTCGCGGGAGGTCTTTTGTTACGAGAAGACTTCTCAAATACCACCCGTTGTTACCTGCGGCAATAAGGAGAAGGGATTCATAATCTGCAACCTTGAATTGTATGAAGTGAATAGATTCTTATGTGGTATTTCAATACAATTCTAATTTTCTCACCTTGTTGAGGACGCGTTATATCCGACTTAACCAAACAAAACCTGCTCGACAACAGTGTTAAAGACCGTTACAAGTAATTTATTCCTTTTACCCAGCGATGGTATCTACAATCAGGCATGCATGTTTTGTTAAGAAATAAAAATACAATTAAAACAAACCTTGAAAATTTCGGCTTTTATAATTGCCACTTTTGAACGCGGGATGTTAAAGTCGCAATGGCGAGAGAAATTATTACATGTAGCATGGATGATTAAAGTTTCAGAGTATTCAGTCTAAGTTATGGTTAGCCTCTCTCAACTCGTCATCGAGCAAATATTTTGAAATAATTATCGCTCCGGATTTGTTACTAGGTAACAGATTTCCAAGAAAGTAATGTAGGCAATGATTTTGACAGCTGTTTACTTAGTTAAGACCTAACAGTGTCGCTTAATTTCTCCTTATCCAACTCAATTGGAGCCAACCCGACCCAGCCTCTGGCAGCTTCCTTCCTTGAATTACTCTCTTTTCAATCTTTACTAACCAGTCGTTTTTCATATCTCTCATAGTAATCATAATTGGTTTATAGATACTTTGTTTTTAATTAGTTCTCGCAGTAATTAGCAAGCCTCTTTTGTTCCTTTTACTTGTAATTAAAAACGTTAAATTATTGCGTGAGGTTTTCGACTGCGAACAATAACACTTAGTTAAAGAAATGCTAATATTTTTTAAAATAACAGAACCTAAATAAAAACGCCTTGGTTAAAGCCCATCTTCCGTGACTTAATAGAAATACAAGACTAAAATGAGCTATTGATATAACGATAGCACGAGCAAAGGGAGTCTGGATTTTGATCATTTTCCTTTCTTTTTCTTGCATTGTTCTAAAGGAAATTGAAAACACTTCTCCATGTTTCTATCGAGTTGGGGGTGGGCCAGTTAACTTTTAAGTTGGTGGGTGGTTGATTTTTTAAAACAATTAATAACCTGCAAGCATATTTGTACCAAAAACAAATTCATGCACACGAGCTCTGCTAGAAAAAAATTCAAACACGTTCAGTGAGCCGAAAAAAAGCCTGCTACCCCGATAAAAAATCTCATGCATACCACACGTCCTCAGAAAAAAAATTCTTAGTGCATACAAGGGTTAGAAAAAAATCGTGCCTGTACCAAATCACGAACACCCCTCTCAAAGTCAAATGGTGCAGCCCTGATAGTTATTGTTTTGGAGTCCTTGAGAAAGCTGTGGAGACCCTCCTCGCGTTACCACAGCATTTCTAATTCTCTTAATTCTACAAGACTTTATAAAGCACGCGAAACAATTCTATTACTGAATTAAAATATTTTGTTTTAGGGAAAACAGAAATAAACCCACTAACCTGCTGTCGCGTGGAGCACAATCAATAATGTTTACTTTTCCGTTTGAATGCTTATATGATATTCAGGCACGCGACATTTATTTATTACTTTGCAAGGGAATTTCTGAATAGTGTGCTCTGTCTTCATGGTTGCCATGCACAGGCATCGCTACAAAATTTCCTGACTATTCCCTATTAAAAAAAAGATTTCCCTTGCCAAATTAATACGAAATGTCATAGCAGCTTCCTGCCTGTCCTTACAGCCGTGCTGTTCAGCAAGATCTCAAGTAACCTAAAATCTTTCTTCCAGCCTTTAGTGAGTTTAAATCAGCGAAATTATAATTTAAACTTTCTCACGGTTAAGCTAGGTTATTCTTTAAAATGTCATTTTTCAATGACACGACGTAAAATTCCCTGTCTTATCCTGACCTGGGACATAATGTCCCCTGGCCGGGGACATTGTGTTGTGTTCTTGGGCAAGACATTGTACTCTCACGGTGCCTCTCTCCACCCAGGTGTAAAAATTGGTACCGGCGAATTTAATGCTGGGGGGTAAATCTGCGATGGACTAACATTCCATTCAGGGGGGAGTAGAAATACTCTTCGTCGCTTCATGCTACAGAAACCGGGATAAGCTCCGGCCTGATGGGCCACTTGGCTCGTATGCAGACTTAACCTTTACCTAAGATGAAAGTGGACTAAGAGGCGATATAGCGAATTAAAATAGCGGCCATAAAATAGAAAAATGATTTTTTTATAACGCCCAAGTTATTCGATTTATTTCCAAACAGTCCCAGTCTAGGCTTCGTGGGTTGCCGCCCAAGAGATTTCATCCTCTAGTTCTTCTGAAATCAGTCGTACTCTCTTAGCGATATCATCCACATCTTTGAATTTTTTAAACAAAGCCTCCACTTCCACCTTGGCTTGCTCTTTTGCCAAAGGCTCCAATTTCGAGTTGAACAATTCGATCGTTTCCTTGCTTAGATAGTGGGTATACTCCTCGTCGTTGCTGATACCCGTGTCTGGTCTTGTACAGCATCGTTCTATAGAGATTAAGACCGTTCCAACAAGCACAATCCCAGTCAGTAGAAAAATCCCGATCATACGCGATTCTATCTTAGCTGTTTCGTACTCAGCCAAAAGTGCTGGTTGCTGGAAAGGCGCTGTGTTGTTTAGACGAATCGTTTTGGAACCGAGTTTGGCGCAAATGTAATATTGTGTGTCAAGAAGGGCAATCAAAATCCATGCGGTTGGAGGAACGATGGACAGAATCACATATTTTCGCGACTGTTGCCAGACGATTCTTCGTTGAGGCCTGCGTAGACGACAGCACCCGGCCGCCATTTTCCAGAATTTTTTTGATACCATCAAGGCAAAGCAAAGTAAGATAACTGCTGGAGCAAACATGAACATCAAGCTATACAGTTGGTAGTACTGTTGCGGGCAGTTGAACACAATGTTTTTTACAGCTTCCTTCAAACCCAAAACAACTCCGGTTAGGGCGACGTTTTGCAGTAGAAGGGCCATCTTCTTGAGTGCTTCTTTCAAACCGAGAATGCCACTTGACACGTGCTGGCTGAGTTTTGGCAGCTGAACGGGGTCTCCTTCCGTCATGTTTACTAGTAATAAAAAAACGCAATACTGAACGGAATCCGATTGAACGAGAGCAATCTACCTGTGGTTCTGTGCTCCTCCGATCCAAGCCGTTGTTTCACGGTCGCGGGAGTTCTTTTGTCACGAGGAGACTTGTCAATTACCCGGCACCCGTTGTTACCTACGGCTATAAGGCCTGAGGAAATAGAATTCATAATCAACCTTGAATTGTACGAAGTAAATAGATTATTGTGTGGCATTTATTACTATTCTAAGTTTCTCACTTTGTGGAAGATACGTTATCTCCGAGATAAGCAAATAAAACCTGTCCGACAACGGTGTTACAAATAATTTAGTACTTTTACCCAGTGATGATATCGTCAATCAAGTCACAATGAGGAGCGAAATTATTACATGTAGCACTCTCATTTATGATTAACCTCCAGCGCTCAACTCGTCCCCGAGCACATTTGAAATATTTTGAAATAATTATCGCTCCCAATTTGTCGCTAGGTAAGAGATTCCAAAGAAAACAATGTGGGCAATGGTTCTGACAGCTGTTTACTTAGTTGAGACCTAACAGTATCGCTTAATTTCTCCTTTTCCAACCCAATTGCAACTAACCCGACCCAGCCTCTGGCAGCTTCCTTCCTTCAATTGCTCTCTTTTTGATCTTTACCAACAAGTCGTTTTTCATATTTCTCATAGTAATTTTAATTAGTTTATAGATCCTTTGGTTTCAATTAGTTCTCGTAGCAATTAGCAAGCCTCTTTTGTTCCTTTTACTTGTAATTAAAACCAAACATTATGTTCACGCATAATGTTATTTATGTCGAGCCATGACGGTGACGCAATGGTCATGTGACCTGGTTTGTGTCAACTATCACCCCAGGTGATAGAGGGGGCGTTCCCTCGAGGATAAAAGATATTTCTCTCCTGCAATTCGCCCTTCTTCCGAGAACAACATCAGCAAGCGGTAAGAACGGGATTTGAACCCGCGATCTACGGATTTCAAATCCACCGCTCTAACCACTCGGCCACGCTGCCTCCCCCTCGTACCGTCGGTATCTCGAAAGGAAAACATTTTTGTCAGGCAAGTACCTGTTCTCGTTTTCGACTGTTTAGTTCTTTCTGTAACCCTTATATTGCTTCCCAGTCGGTTGTGTGACGGTAACACGTGTTTTAATACCTGGCCAGTCCTTCATTCGCCGTTTACGCGAATATATAGGGCGCAATGCCGATTTAGATGCTAACTTGCATATTCTCGAAGGTATAGAGCTCAAATGGCACGGGGTCGGGGGAAGAACAGTCCTTAAGACGGTCCAATTTGATCTTTCTGTTGTCGAAAAGTTCATGACTGACATAGCTATATTACAGCTAGGCACTAACGACTTAAGCAATCTTCCTGCAGTGAACGTTGGTTCAGCAATTGAAGACTTTACCCGGTCCTTCCATGACTCGCTAAACGTAAAATGTGTATGTGTCTGTCAAACTATTAATCGAACGGGGGCTCCTACCTTTAATGAGAACGTTATCCTCCTAAATCGGTATTTGAAAGTACTGCTAGAGCCCATACCCTATGCAATGTTCTTGAGTCATAAAGGATTTTGGAGGGCAAAAACTAATTTTATGGCCCGCGACGGTATACACTTAAGCGGGCTTGGTCAATACAAACTCTATCGTAGTTTGAGGGGGGGCAGTTCTACGCTGCCTACAATCGTTGTAGGAGCAAATCGGGCAGATGTAAGTCATGTAACAAGTTTGAAAGATCCCCTTATTTATAATGTCCGCCTTGCCCAGGCATTTTATGATTTTTCATTTTATTGCCAAGTACGAAGTGCCAGTTCCTTTGTTGTTTTAAGCCAAGCCGACTTGTCAGTTGTTATATGTTTTCACAGCCCCTATTAGTTGTCGTTGGGTTTTACTCCCACGAGCAATGGCTGTGCTTGTTCGGTTCATTTGACCCATGGTTGGCATGTCCAACCTTGATTTATGGCTTTGGCGATGATTTATTTTATGCTTACCCCTGCCGTATGAGTGTACAATCCTTTGACCGCCTCTTTATGAGTGGTCCAATGCACTCGGCACTGGCGGTAATGCGGAGAATTTGTATAGCTGCCCCTCCTCAACTGCGACCAAAAATTTAGGATGGAATTCCATCTTGCCATTATGAGTTGTATTCTTTCTTATCAATTTTACTTCGTCATTAAATTACATTCCATCGTATTTAATTATCTACTTATATCTGTTATCGATAAGTCATGCCTCCTAAGAAACGTCCGGGACAGCTATCAACGATAGGCCACCAAACACGTTCTAAACGCGTGCGGACATCAGAGCTGATAGCAACGGACCCACCTGTTCCTGGACCACCTATCAACAATCCCGGGTTGGTCTCCTTGGACGTAAACGCTCTGTCCGCCACCATATCGACAGCCATTTCGCAAGCGGTGAAAACAGCATTGTCTAAGGACAATCTCACCGAGATCCTAAGGCAAAATACCCTCGAAGACAGCACCTCTATTGAAATAACAGGGCAGTCTCAAGCCGATCTGACCTCAGATAGCGTGACCACAGCTGTGAGCAGTCATGTCAGCAGCCTCATCGGTGCAGGTACCAGCAATGATTCTCTGCTTCTGGGTCCCTACACTGTTCAACCTAAACAAATTTTTACTAGCGTTTCAGTAAATCTTAGTTCCCGGTTAGGTTCAAAAATCAAACTTAAAATCTGGGCCAACGAATATGTGGAATTTGGGGCCATATTGGCATCCACCCCTCAAGTTGGTAAGTATGCGTTATCTATGACACCCTCAACTGCGCCATCAAAGCAGCCGCAGCTGACCCTTGAGCCATACCACGCAACAAAGAAGGTTTCCAACATACAGCAGTGGGTTACCGCATTTAACATTTTTGTCTCGGTCTATACTGAGCGATACCAGAGTGAAACCCCGCAGTTGATGAAGTACTGCGAGGTAGTCCGTGACATTGCTTTGTCGAACGGGGATTGGCTCTGGTATGACGAACAATTTCGTTACCTGAGGCAATCTGCACCTGATAAAAATACATTGGGAACTTTGGTTAAGGGCCTCAGCTAATTTCGGAGATCACAGTCGATCACCCATAAGCCCCAAACCTCAACACGGCAGCGTTTTCGTTCGAATTTTTTCCCCCGAGGAACGTGTTGGGCATTTCATGCCGGAAAACACTGCCAAGGATGTCAGTTTGAACACGTTTGCTATAAATGTGGAGCCAAGCACCCAGCGATCCAGTGCTCCCTGCCAAACCCTCAACAGCGCTCTAGTGGAGTTTAACCAAAAGGAAACTCTACTCAAGCATCAGGCCCTTCACAGCCCGCCAGTAACCCCCGTAAGGGTGGAACGGCTTGAATGCCTCTTACACTGCTATGAACAAAACAAAAAGCATTTCCTTGTCGATGGTTTCCGTTGCGGCTTTCGTGTTAATTTTGTTGGTGATCGGTTTCCTTATGAATCTCCTAATCTTAAAATTGTCTTAGACCAACCGGACATTGCTAGAATAAAATTGCGCCAGGAATGCGACGCAGGCCGAATTGTGGGTCCTTTTAGAACTCCCCCTTTTGTGAACTTTCGTACCTCTCCTTTGGGCGTTGTTCCCAAGAAAGACCCGTCTGAATTCCGTTTGATTCATCGTTTATCCTATCCAAAAGGGAATTCTGTTAATGATGCTACTCCTGACTATTGTTGCTCAGTCAAATATGCATCTGTTAGTGATGCGATCACAGCCATTAAAGCCATCGGGAAGGGTTGCTTTTTAGCTGAAACTGAGATAAAATCGGCTTTTCGTATTGTCCCAATTCATCCTGCAGACTATTCCTTGTTGGGTATGAAGTTCGATAATTTGTATTACTTTGATCGGTGCCTTCCAATGGGTCTTTCATCTTCATGCAACATTTTTGAAGCTTTTAGTACCGCATTGGAGTGGTTGTCTGTTCATCGTCTGGGTGTCTCATCTGTTTTACACATATTAGACGATTTTTTGTTTATTTCAAAGACCAAAGACCGGTGCGAGGCCGACTTGGGCAACTTTGTTTCTCTATGCCATTATCTAGGAGTACCTCTAGCTCCGGAAAAAACCGTAGGTCCTGATACAGTATTGCAATTTGCAGGCATTACCCTCGATTCGGTCAACGGAGAAGCGCGACTCCCGGACGAAAAGCTTCAAAAATGCCGCATGCTCTTGCACGATTTTTATAAACGTCGCACAGTCAGGCTCAAAGAACTTCAATCTTTAATAGGCTTACTAAATTTTACTTGTCAAGTTATTGTCCCGGGCCGTGCTTTTCTTCGTCGCCTGATCGATCTTACCAAGGGCATCCAGCGGCCACACCACCACATTCGTTTATGTAAAGGCTCGAAACAGAATCTTCTTTTTTCCTTGAAGATTCATGGGAAACGCCGCATACCCTTGAACTTTATACCGACGCAGCGGGCTCAACAGGCTTTGGGGCTGTCTTTGGTAAGCACTGGTTTGGCGGCGAATGGAGATCTTGTACCTTGCAGTTTTAGAGCTATTTCCTATTGTCCTCGCGTTCACATCTGGGGACATTTAATGGCTGATAAGTGTGTCATATTCTTTTCTGATAACGCCGCCGTTGTTGACATTATGAACAAGCAGACGTCCAAACAGTCAGAGTATTATGGTGTTAATCAGGGATTTAGTGTTAAGTTGCCTCCGACGCAATGTATTATTTCAGGCGAAACACATTCCTTGGTTTTACAATACTCGAGCCGATTACATTTCACGTTCTCAGGTAGCAAAGTTCATGAACTGTCACAAGACGTAGACGAGAATCCAACTACAATACCCGCCAACCTACTGCCCAAGAGTTGGTCTTTAACTTGAGTGGCTTGTTGAGCTCAGCATTGACCGAAGGAACCCGAAGATCGTATCAACGCGTGTGGGTCGTCTTCCGACAATTTTATGCTCAATTGTATGTGTACCCTAACCCCACGTTGCCATTATCTCCTGTCTGTCTTCCCCTTTATATTTCATATCTTTCTTTTCGAAAATTGGCTTATTCTACTATAACTTTACATCTTTCGGCCATTTCTTACGCTCACAAAGTCGGTGGATTTTGTGATCCAACCAAATCTTTTTTAATACAAAAGTTATTGACAGCATTAAGTCGTCAAAGACATTCAGATATTCGTCTGCCCATCACCAGACCAGTGTTGCATGAGCTCGTCCGGTCCCTCGAATACACCAACTCTTCGGCTTTTCAACGCACTCTGTTTTCAGCCATGTTTCTTACCGCTTTTTATGGACTTTTCCGGATTGGCGAGCTTTCAACCAAGAGTTCTCGCTTTGCGTGTTCAGTTGTCCAATATCGTGATCTGCAAACTTTATCGCGTGATTTGAGGGCGTCCCATGCACGGCTAAGATTACAAACATAATTCTGACCGCCGGCCATTTGATATCCTAATTACTCGGGATGATTCTGTATTTTTTTGCCCGGTTAAAACCCTTCTCAAGTACTGCCAATTTCGAAGTAATGGACCTGGGCCCCTTTTCTGTAATTCTGATCAGACCCCTATTACTGTGTATCAATTTCTGCCTCCTCCACAGGCTTTTCTTATTTTTTCTTAGCGCAAAGAGCGATTTGGGAGTGTGGGAGTGAAGAAAAGAGCGCGAGTGGGACCTGGTAGCCAGTGAGGAGCGCGAGCTACTCACTAGTTAATTATTAATCATACTATCGCACAGGCGACTGGGGACGAGGCAGTATCAATTTAATACCGAGCTCCAGCGTTGCCTCCAATATTGCGGCTTAGACATCAGTCGATACAAAAACCACAGTTTTCGCATCGGGGGCGCGTATCACGCTGCCAACAAGGGTTTTTCTGACGCGCAAATTAGAGCTCTTTGTCGTTGGAAATCTGACGCCTTTAAGGTTTACCTTCGTTCTGAAAGTATCAATGCCAATTGATTTAATTTTGATAGTCATTCTTTCTCTGTACTTAGTACGTACTGACAGCTTCGTAGGTCAGACAAGGGCTGCTATGTTGCTGTCTTTCAACGTATGTCCACTAAAGTAGAACAGTCTGGGGCTGGTACTTGTTTAAATTTGCAGTATCCAACCACTTATAAATGTATTTCGAGTTTATAAGGGGTGCTATAATATTACTTTTATCCTCTGAAATATTTAGAACTGGAAGCTTCCTGAAGTTGGTCAGACAGGAGCTGCGACTTTACTTTCATTCCTTAACTCTTATATTCCCTGAGTTTTAAATATAGTTGTTTACTTTGTTCGGGCCTTCGGCTGTTGGTGAAGTCGGTCAGACAGGGGCTGCGGCTTTCCTAGCTCCCTTAGGTCCTAACGTAATGTAACTTGTATTATATGATATATTATTCTGCAAAATAATTAGTTGCACGTGCCATTTCCTTTGTATTGAAGCCGGTCAGTCAAGTGCTGCGGTTTCACGATTGCCTGTAAAGACTAAACAGGCTTGTTGCTAGCAATTTCTATATATCATTAGGCACAACATCAATTCAAGATGAAGTCTCATGTTATTCGACTTTTTCCGCCACGCAAACTCTGCTTTTGTCTTGGTGGGGCTGCCACAACCGGCGGCATGTGGCGTCTTTTTCGCCCCACCTTTGCTGGACAATGGAAATCTTGTAGATTTAATGTGTTGTCACAATTAGGTGTCCTGGATCATATTAAACACGCCACTTGTGTGGCCAAATTCATTCAATTCATGTGTTTAGATTTATTGCGCATTCTTCAGCAAACTAGTGCGACTTTAAGCAGAGTTAGAGTTCCTTAGATTCATGCATCGATATAAAAACGTTTTTACTTCATTGGCTTATTGGGTGAGGTTTTCAGCCACGAATAGTAACACTTAGTTAAGGGAATGGTAAGTTTTTTGAATAATATAACGAACCTAAATGAAAAACGCCTTGGTAAAAGTCCTTCTTCTGTGACTTAATAGAAATACAAGACTAAAATGAGCTATTGATATAATGAGAGCGCAGGCAAAAGAAAATTGCATTTTGATAATTTTCCTTTTTAACTCATTCATTGCGAAGCAATGAATGAGTTTTTGCGGAGAGGGGCAAAACGGCGTTAGCAGAAATCTGCGTAGACGGAAGTGACGAAACAAATTAGTTAGATTTGAGCAGCCGCTGACCAAGTAGCTAACTTGCCACGAATAGCAAACATCACCTTCTGGATGATTGCAAAACACCGCGAGAGAATTTTTATTCCTAAATGTAGGCATTCAGTAAATAAAATTAGTCCAAAACATATCTATATATATTTTTAAATATTTCTTTTTTCTCCGAAAATGAGCCCGCGTACCTACCCTTCCTTCCATCTCGTGTTACGTGCCGGAGAAGGCAGCCATATTTTAACGAATGTTGTCCGCTCCGACACCGTCAGATGGGATGTATACTTAGTTGATACATGGAGTGAATTTGGTTGGAAATGTTGAAAAATTCTAGAATTTGTGGAGCCCAAACTGTTTCGAGATGTTCGTCGGATTCTTCGGCCTCCATCACGGGCTAAAGGAGTGCAAACTCCTCAGCTCAAGCCAGCCGTTGTGGATTTTGATTTCCAGCTTTTGCGATTTCTGGTGAGTAAATATTGCTTTCTTTAAATGTTTGAATTTGCTTTGAGCAAAACATACAGCCCACACGTCAAATCGAAACGACCCAGAACTAAACTAAAGTCTGTTTCAGACTAGAAGTCCAGAAATAATCGCCAGGTTCACGATCCCTGCTTGACAATTGCTATAAAGCTCCATTCAGTAATATTTACAACATTATGAAACTGCTAGTTCCATTGAAACGCCAAATGACTACTTTTGCGTTATAACAATGGCCCTAAGTCGAATCTATCAGTAACAGATGATATCCTGAAATGCATAAAGTGGAATGGTATCTGTACTTCCTTTCTGATTATCGTCGCTCGTGTGTTACACGCGTAGACCCAGATCGATCAGGCAAAACAAGACATCAGGTTTAATGAATCTAACCATGATACCAAAACTGACAATTGTAAAAGCTATGCAACATTTGGTGACCATTGTAATCAGCCAAATGGGGTCGAAATGCAGGTAAATAATCAATTCAGTATCTTAGATTGCTGGAAACAGAGTTGATCAGAGAAGAACTTTAAATGATAAATACTTTGAGTGCAGGGTGGATTGTCTTGGCAAACTGACTCCATCAGACTTCAATGCTTTCCTTCGAAAACTAAGCTTGCACACTTTCAACTTCATTTAGCCAGCCTATAGCTGATGTGCAATTTGTAGTTCACCATCATAGCTTCAACCAACTCACCTTAGATATTGACACAGTCATTATGACTGTCTCTTATTCCTTGAAATATAAAACATATTGGTACATATAATACCACTACAACCTGGACTAATACACACTGAAATACTGTTTTGAGAAATTTCCACCACCAGAAATCAAGACTGACACTTGAATAAAGTGATTTATTTAGTGTTAATGAACTGTCGGGCTACCTAATATCTTTGTTGTGAAACTTTTTCACCACCATTTTGGAATTATTATCAGGTTAAACTTTTGTTAAATATTAAGAGTTTTCTGAGTTAATGGTATGTGACCAATCTGAACAGAACTTACCATCAAGCATTTTTGCTAACCATTTGCACAAATCGTTGACAAGAAAACTTTTCTGTGTAAATGATACACAACCCAAATTTGCAGAATGCTGTGAACAAGACATTTTGCTCTTGAATATCATAATATGATAATATGTATTTATTGGACTTCAAGTGGCACAAGCCTCAATAAAACTCCAAGAGACTACGTTGTTGCTAGTAGTATATAAAGTAAATGATCAGTTACGTCTGTGTACATCTATGCTTCTCTCCGTCCACTCAACCTTCCCACTGTGCAAGCAACCAAACTAACAAAATAGGCTTAATATGATGCACATGACATAGAATATTCTCCTTTAGTTTCATTCAGATCTGCATTTTTTGTAACATGGTACATGTTTAAAACAGTTACATAAGCTTTCTCAAGGTTAACTGATAAATGTTGCAATATTCACTTACATTTTCTTTGAATAAAGTGTCATACATAAACTGTAACAAGCAAACAGTGAGTGAGGCTTTCACTTCATTTAGACAACACAACATTTGCTAAACAATGAACTCAAATGCTTGACAAAACATACAGAATGATGCTATATTTTGTCCTAATCTATTGTACAGCAAATGATTCATTTACCCAATCAATCAATTGTAAGCCTGCTGATAGCTAAGATACATGTCAGGAAGAAGCTTGATGCTTATTGATGCACCACCAACATTGTTAAACACTATAATACACAATAAATACTTAATTCATTTCATGGGTAAGAGCAGGAATGAGTTGGCTCATAAGTGCCCTTTGATTTTAACTGAGATTATTCTAAAGGAAATTAAAAATACTTGTTCATGTTTCTATCAAGTTAGGGGTGAACCATGTAACTTTTAAGTTGGTGGGTGAGTGGGTGATTTTTAAATTCAAAGTGAACAGTCTGCATATTATAGTAGTTGCTAAAAAGGTATCTACGGGTTGTAACTGTTCATCAGTAGGATGCCTAAAATGTGTGCAATTCCACAATTGGTTTCGGCTCCATTAAATCCTAACAAGCATATTTGTACCTGCATGCATATTTGTACCAAAATCAAATTCATGTACACGAGCTCTGCTGGAAAAAAACGAATTCAAACACGTTCAAGGGGCTGAAAAAAAGCCTGCTACCCCGAGAAAAAAATATCACGCATACCACACGTCTAGAGAAAAGAAAAAATTTTCTAGTGCATACATGGGTTAGAAAAAAATTAGTGCCTGTACCAAGTCACCAACACACCTCAAAGTCAAATGGTGCAGCCAGTATAGTTATTGTTTTGGGAAACTCAAGAGGCGGTGGAGACCCTCGCCTGCGGCTCGCGTTACCACAGCGTTTCTTGCTCTCTTAATGCTATAGAACTTGATTAAGTACACGGAAAATTCTATCGCTGAATTATTATACTTATTATACTGTTTTAGGGAAGACAGAAAGAAACCACTAACCTGCTGTCGCGCGGATCACAATCAATAATGGTTACTGTTCCGATTGAATGCTTACATGATATTCAGGCACGCGACATTTATTTATTACTCTACCGGGAAATGTCTGAATAATCTGCTCTGTCTTCATCGTTGCCATGCACAGACATCGCTACAGAATTCCCTGACTATTCCCTATTAATTTTCCTGACCAAATTAAATACGAAATGTCAGGTATAGTGGAAAGCAACTTCCAGCCTCACCTTACAGCCGTTCTTTCCATCCATTCAGTTAAGACTGATCAGTTCTCAAAGCACCATCAAGATCACAAGTGACCCGAAGTCTTTCTTTCAGCCTTTAATGGTCGGGTTTAAATCAGGGGAATTCAGTATAATTTGAACTTTTTCAAGGTTGTTCTTTAAGATGTCGATTTTTTGTGACACAAAATAAAATTCCCTGACTTCTTCCTGACCTGGGAGAATTTTATTCCCTGATTATGTTCTTACCTATGGCGACCCTGCTCTTCGCTGATAGGCTCCCTAGGATCTCATGGGAAGCGACAGAAAGTAGAGAGTATTCCCGTCATGCATCACGCGCCTTGTCCTCTTTTCCTCTCGTTCTCTCTTCTTCTCGCGCTTCTAGCCTTATGCGATTGGGATACCATATTTTACATTAACTGCCTAATTTCTCGCGCGCTGATTGGCTCATTTTTGTAATTAATAAGAGAACAGACGCATAAAAACCTGACGTCAATTTGTTAATCGATTCTTGCATGCAGAAAATCCATGATTGCCAGCATGACCGCTGGTTCTTAGTCAACGCGAAAAATGAGTAACTGAATTGAAACTGAAAGGAGCTGAAAGTCCATCTTTTAGTATGTTTACGTTGCTGTAATTTGTGTCTGGACAATCTTTAGTTGAAGCTTAAAGAAATCATGCTTGAAACCACTCTTGTGCTGAAGTGTGCTATCCACTTATGTCCAGGATTGAACCCAAGTCTTGTTTAATTGGTACTTCATATTTGACAGAGTTCGATGTTTGAAATTTTCACACTTCATATTTGACTGAATTGTGTGGTGACTTTTTACCAATGAGGACACTTTGTGAGGCTTATCATAAGGAATTTGAATCTCAGCGTTCAATCCTGGACATATCTGGTGCTATCATTTGTTAGCTTGTGACCTCATTAGAGCAGAAGTTTTTGAGTCATGGTCGGCTAATGGAAATGGAATTTTTTTCTTTTCTGCTGTGTATCATGGACCCTTCCTGATGCTAAAAAGCCCCATCAAATTACTTCCAGATTACTCCTAGACTTTTTCAGGCTGTCAAATGGTGGAGAGCAAGCGAAATATAAAGGAGTTCGCTCTCAGATTATTTCATTCAATTGCCCAGTTTAAAGCTTCTCGGCCGGGCACATCATACTGAGCCAGTTACACATCACCACACTTCGTGTAGTAGTTTTCAGGACGGTGGTTTAAGATCTAACATGACTTTTTGTCAATCTGATTGAAGAACCAAAAAGTTGAGAAAAATTTTATTGGTTTATCAGGGTACCATATCATCTACTAGCTTATTTCTGTAATATGACAAGGTAAAAGTATTGTTAATTCTCCTGCCATGTATGAGATGCTAGTACTTCGTAGCTCCTCTGCACTTCTTCCCAATATTTGGTCAGTTGAGCTCCGTCCATTTATAGACCTCTGTGTAGTTGGACAAAGGCTTTCAGTGGAGTTTACAAGCTAAAATCAAAGTAAACACAGTGGCCAGTCACAATGGACATGGACATTCTAGGGAACCAATCAAAACTTAGAGCAAATAAATGAAGCGCGGCAAAACGTGTGAGCGGGCCACGTTTGGTGTTGGTTCAGTACTTCTGATTGGATGACATTGAACGTGGTGGGAGATTTTAACCAATCGCGTAGCGTAATGATGTAAAACCAAAGCAAATGCAAATAACTTTTGACATTTGTTGTTGGATTTCTTTCGACACCGCTCCATGAGAATGAATTGTTTTACTCAAAGACAAAACGAAAGGACCTTAGCCTTAGCCTTGAATCCAAACGCACTGAATTAGGTAACCACGCCTCCCTGATCCACCTCTTGTGGTTCAGATAACAGCTCTCGTAAAGTCGCACATGAATTGCTTGATACTCTTTGACAGACAACAGAAACAACAGAAACAATGCTTGTAGCCCCAAAATAAAAACAGCTGCTAAACCATGACGACAAGCAAAACAATTACAAGCTTACGAGGGCTGCATCTCTTCCGCTTTTCGCACGACAACAGCAAAAACATTAAATACTGCTTTGATAACAAGTAACAGTTCCCACGCTCCATTAGCTTAATTAACCGTGCACTGACGCAAAACATTAAGGAGTTGTTGGGGTATATCGTCATGTATCCACTCATCCTTACAAAGCGGAAATTAATAATCGGCGATAAGTCAATTTATGGTTATTATACCCCGCGACAATAATCACACCAAATTCGGGCGTTTCATGACAATGCATAAACCGTGTGAAGGGCGGGAAAATATAATGCTGTGGATTTGGAAATGATAATAACAAGTTAACATTAGCATGTCAGCGAAGTTTCCACGCGAAAAATAGGTCGAATATTCCGGAAATATTGACGAACTACGAACATCCTAGAGTGCACATATAATATATACGGTAGGGTGCGTTCTTATCTAAAAATTTTCCCTCTTTCCAGACAGCTGCACTACTGAAGCACCAATTACTAAAAAGAAATTTAAGTTTTATCATTCCATCGAATTCCTTTAAAGGAAATATTTTGAGGCTTTTTTAAGATCGTGGGAGTCGATCGTCAAATACACTTCAGGTTTTAAAAAACGTTTTTTAGTAAACAAATAAGTAATTAAACACAACTTAGTTATTAAAGTTTTTGTCAATGTCTTCCTGTCGTTGCGGGTGATTTTTTTTTAGCAAGCACAAATTATGACAAGACATTTATCAGGAAATGGTAGCGAAAGGGATTTACCTATTGATTAAGTAATGTTTTGATAAATGTATTTATTATATAGATTTTGCATATATATAAAGTGTTCTTTTTCGCAACGAATTTAGGTCAGAAAAGTAACAAACCAATTGACTCCCAGCTTCCAAGATAATGTCGCCGGTGATTAAATAATGCGATGCCCACTATTGCGTCTGCGAGTGAAGGCCTAGTGTAACCATTCTAATTAAGATTATTTAACATTGATACTCATATTTGAGCACTACTCTCATGTGATTAAGAAATAGAAAACATGTACCGTGTTTCTATCTAGTTACAGAAACACGAGTGGGAGTTTGGTAGAACGAAAAATGTTGTGGGAACACGAGCCGTGGTCGAGTGTTTTCACAGTTTTTTCGAGTTCTCCCAAACTTTCTATTGAGGTATAGAAACACGATTTTTAACCAATCAGCGCACGTATTTTCTAAGGGCTGTCTTCTCAGTGTGTCTTCTAACATTATTTATCATGCTGTTCTACTTAGACGTTTGAGGACGCAGTGATTTAATAAACCAAAAGAAGTCTACAGACATTTATATGAAAGCTTGCGAGCAGCACGTTCTTGTGGTGGTGAATGCTGACGTAAATGGAATATCAATAAGTCGCAGGGCAACTAGAAAGTCACGAAAGCTTAGAGGACTTTGGTAGTTGGACCCTAACTTCAGGCCATGAAGGTTCGTGCAATTATTTGAGTGTTGGCACACACTTTTCATCAGGCTTAATAAACAAAGCGCTACACTGTGTTGACTAAAGTAATGTTACTAAACCGGATAAGAGTGATACTGTTGAGATTAAATATCAAATATTGTATTAAAAAAGCAAAGTACGTAATATATTTAAGATTAACTAAACATGGATGATCTTTGTACTTAAGAAACACATCCAAATGATGGTAATAATTATTTTCATCTTAGCAGTGACGTATGCGGCAATACACTCGTTGTTAAAGTTGAAATATTTGTAATTTCTCCTCCATATATCGATACATTGCTTAGCAGTCAGGTTATGAGAAGAAAGAAAATAATCAGTTACAAATTGCCTTGATGTACCACTGAGTTCTCATAACCAGCAACAAAAGGCAGGTATGAGAGTAAGTAACGAGAGTTTGGGACTGTATCGAAACTGTTTATAACATCTTCAAGGTCTACTGGCGCGAAACGATTTCCCCCACGCGCGGTTTTTGCGGTTAGACAAGGAAACTTGTAAACACGAAAACAGCCCATTGGAAGGTTCACAAATTTATTGATTTCTCACATCACTGAAATTGCAAATAATCAATAGCTGATTGGGATTTAAATGTTTCTTGTTATGTACATATTTGTATCACTTGTTTAGTCATATGACTATATTATATGATAGTTCTGTTCAGTACTCTTCATAATATACAAATAAAATTTTCTTGCACATGCATTGCGAGCTGTGTAGATGCTCCTCTCTTCCCCACTGTCGGGAGAGTTTGTTATAGTTCATCTACTTCATGACAATATTTTACAAATCTTCCAAAAATATTCATACATTTTCACAAATGTTTTAATTTAAATCTCACATACTCTGTAAAACATGTACTTTTATGGCAATATTCGTCAGATAGCATGCTCTAATATTGACCCTGAACGACCTCACTGCCGTTTTTAGAAAGTCTCTTCGAGAGTTTGGCCCGACTGTTCAGTTGTTGTTCTTCAAGTGCATAAAAAGAAAGCTTTTCCTCTGAAGTTCCAGAGTTTTAATGATATAGATAATTGCTCGAAAAATGAAGACTTCGACAGATTTCTAGCTATTCAGCGGAGGTATTGTAGTTTCAATTGAGCGATGAAGACGCTCTTTTGTCGTTTTATTTCTTCCTTCCGCTAAGGAAGTACAATCCTACGTTTTTAAATCGAACTTAAACCTTACGATCCCAGATTCAAACCTTGAATCTCGATGGAAAGAACTGATGTGGTTAAAATTTCAAAGCTTGCATGTAAAACCTCTAGCGGGTGAACATGCAATTGAAATACTCTTCGTGGTGTTGTGGCCACTATCATCTTAGAGGCGAAGAGTTGAAATGCTTTTGAAACTACGTAGAGGAAGAATCCGGAAATGGCTTGAATCATTATTAAACATGAACAGAACACATATGTATACTAATTAGAGCCTTTCAGCTAGACTGCTGGCAGATTATTTTAATGTTAGTACTTCTGATTGTTATTTGACTACTAAATGTCGTCTTTTTTTCTGCTTAGAATACTCAACTACAAATATAAATTATCTTAACCAAGGACAAAGTATTTTCAATACCCTTCTTGAAAGTCATGCTTCCTGAGCAAACATTCGAAAACGCCTGTTACCAGCTGTTAACAGAGAAAGCGCTTGCATCATTTTTTTGTCTTTGTTGTCCATTGCGATCTCTACAGGTGTAAGTCCTTCTTTAGTGTATGCTTGCAAGCTCGCTCCGTTCTTTATGAGAAAAAGCACAGCTCTTATATCACCTCCGCAGACAGCGGCGTGAAGAGGTGTCCAGCCCTCTTTGTCTCTAATGTCCACCGAAGTGCCAAACTTTAAAAACACTTCTAAACATCGAAGTTTGCCTTGAAAGGCAGCCTCATGCATGGCGGTTCCACCGCTGGCGTTTAAAGTGTCTAACATTATGTTCCCAGCGCTTAAAATGCCGTGAAGTAAACGAGAATCATTGCTCGCAACCGCGGCGTCCAAAGCATAGGATGGATTCAAAAGTCCTTCATCGTGCATGCAATTGTTGTTTATATCCAGTTCATCGTGTTCGTCTTTAACACAATCTATGACAATTGTTGGCGGGGCGGAGAGTTGTGCGGGTGTTGTGTTTCGTCTCTTGGAATGATAGCCAAGATTGTATAAGTTCGGAATCGAAAGATCACTCGCAGAACCACATCTCCGAAGCCTTTCTCTCTTCCTTTTGTCGTTGTATCTTCGCTTGCCTGCAGCTAGGTTGCTTGTGGCAATTTCCATTTCTGCTGGAGACAAAAACTTAATGAACAAGTTTTGTTGTGTTTCAACTCCGTTCTTCAGTTGTTACCAATTTACTTAAGGCTGACCCGAGTTATTGGCGCGCGAATGTAGAGTCCCGAGAAGTCAAGTGCTTTCCTCCTTCGCTGCAAGTCGTAAATGACAAAATAATCTCACTGCAATCTCTTGTAACGTGGCGTCTTGAGCTAAATATATACTCTTCAAGTACCAATTAAGTGCCGTCAGATGACGAAAAACCAACCTCGAGGGTCACAACATAACATTAATTTATGTGGTAATACATCTAAATACAGCATTTAACGATCATAGCTTAATGACTCCTTCAGGGAGTGATTAAGATATTAGCATTTTTACAAAGGAATTGGTCGGCCCCCTCTTTTGTATGATATTGACGTCAGTTCAACAGTCGTTTCATGCAAGAGAGATTAACGCGCGAACGCCAAGGACAAAGAACCTCCAGGGGAAGATATTGTACTTTGAAATTGCCTTTGTGCATGCTAATGGCGCCTCGTGTGGTAGAGTGTTTGAATATACTACAGACGAACAACATCGCAAAAATTGTTGTTACTTAGCGCGCCAGTGCTGACTAATTTTTGCTTTGTTTTTTCCTTCGCCAGTCTCTAGTTCGCTACAAAGTGCAAATAAACTTTCAAAAGTAGTTTGTTTTTGGTCTCACTCGTGGCATGGCCTTTCTGTTGCACTTGTAATTTCAATTCCATTAAGCCGAATTTCCTTTCCTAGGAATGCAATTAACTTGCCCTCCTGCAAACACGGCTTTGGTTATCTCTAGCTACACAGCAGATAAGTGAAGCATTTTCTTTTGTTATGCCACTCTGTTGTTTCCGGATCGTAAAAAGTAAATAGCGAAATTAAACAGCTATGCAAAACACTGTATTATTTTAAAAGAAATTATACAAACTGCAGTCAATTATTTGGAACCGTAAAAGTATAGGTACATTATCCACGGAGTCGAGACATCTTGACAGAAGTAGCTACTCCTCAGGCAAAACAATACATCTGCTCTCTCGAGCTTTCACAAGGTCACGTATTAAATCTTACTTCTTAGAGAAAATCTAATGCAAAAAGATCCTTTCTTAAAACAGCATTTGCTGCCTTTTTCTTTTTCAACTGTGTTTACACGCAGTCATTTCGGCTTGTAAAGGAAAACACTCGTTTACGTAAAAAGAACAAACCCTCTTCGTGGATAAATCCCAAATACAAAGCCCTTGCTAAAAATAGCATTTTGTTTCGTTTATTTCGGTGCTGTGTTTACGCACAAGCCATTTTGGTTTGCTGAAGACTACAGTCATGTACGTAAAAGGAAAGTTCCCTCTTCGTAGATAAATCCGTTGTGCAAATCCCTGGCTGAAAACAGCTCTTTCCTATTCCTTTTTTTAGTTCGTATGTTGACACGGCAGTCATTTTGGGTTACTAAAGTATAACATACATGAACACCAATTTTCACTGATCTTGAGTAACCGCTAAACACGACAGTTTCACACGTTTTCCGCGGATTTTTTTGTTGACCCTGATTAAAGGTCTCGCCCCTGTTAACAGAGAGCCAATTTACCTTGTCAAGATGACGAGTCAAAATGAAAACATTTCAGACAAGACTAAATGCATATACCTCATTGACACACAACAGTAGATCGTGCGCGCCTCGCAGCTAATTTTCGTGCGTCAATCTTGTTTGTACCGTATTTTTTTTAGTTTCGTCACGGACGATTTGAAAAGAAAAAGTATAGAAGCTCTAAGCACATTACAAGTTCGGCAAGTCTCAGTATCAATCTGACTGAGTAGAACACATCAGATATAAAAAGAACTTGCCAGTTATGAATACCATTAACAGCCAAGAAAAAAAAAGCAGCGATAGATTCTAGACACCTTATCAGCTTGAAACGTCAGCCGTCTGCTAAATATTGTGAAGTACAGCCAGCGTGAATTAATACCAAAATACCATATGACGAAACGACAACAGCCTGTTAAATATATGAATGACAAAAATCTTTTTCTTTCCCAGCTTTTTGAAAGATCACGCAGCTGCGATCATGAACATGCTAACTTAGACTTGGCGTGTGGTTTACCGTTAAATAATAGGTTCTGAAAAGAAACAAATGCTTCGTTATAAAGGTTCAATATATCGAAACAAGTCTTTTTGGGGGGCTTTCTCACGTCCTTCGATCTCTAAACAGGAAGAAACTCCTGTTAACTGAGTTTCATTCGGTCGATTGGATGAGAGCGGAGGGAGGGACAGATTCATGGATCAATAATCTATTTTCCCTCTGCTGCTCTTTTATGCGATTACTCCAGTTACTGTTGGACTTCAGTATTGCTTTGTATGTAACTCGATCTGAATTCAATTAACTACTGCTATTAACTTAATCTCAATTAACTGCTGAATTTAACAAGGTGGTTTCACGGAGCCTCCAGAAACTTGATAGTTAATACCGTCCATTTCCTCAGAAATTTGCAAATGCCAAAGACACGACAAGGAGACGTGCGGGAGCCAAACATGTATTTTAGCTATATAGACATCAAAAATGGCGGAGATATCTAAAAGGAATACCGCGTGTGTAGTACATATATTGAACAAGAAAAATGGCAGCCAAATTTATCAACAGACATGCAAAGAACCGTTTAATGGTAGACGCTCAAAGACATCTAGTACAGTCACTGAACGCTCGCACTATATATTAGCTAAATTTAAGCTTTGTGTCCTCCTTCCCTACGAAATTTCCGGAAATATAATGATAAGACGCGCACGTAGTGATGTCGTTCCCAGTACCTGCGCGTGCTCATAGTATACGTTAATTTTTGCAAGGCCACCGTGACGAAACAGAACTACCGGATCCTCTCACTGTAGAGGATCTAATCAACTATAAGTTGAATAATGGACGAAAATTAGCAAGGCTGATTACACAGTATATTTTCCAAATATTTTGGAAGGCACGGCGCCCTGAAGAAGGAAGGCCGTGCCTTCCGAAATATTTGGAAATATATTCCTGCACTGTGTAATCAGCCTTGCTAATTTTCGTCTATCATTAGTATACGCTCTTTTTATAAGAACATTATTTTCCGGCCGAGGCTGAATATTCTTGTGAATATTTTTGTGAATATTCTTAGATTATAGCGTAGGGCATTTCTGTTTTCTATTGTTTTTGGTGTCTGAATGGTGATAAAGTAATCTTGGAGCCAGCCCTGAAGCCATATAGCCTGATATGATGCTTACAGAAACCTTGTAAGAATCGAACATACGTCTGGTTTTGTTTTGATTATTGTTTGGTTAGTTTTGCAGTTTAGAGAAAGGAAGGATTTTATACAGTTCACTTAAAAAGTTATAACTGTATTGTATTTACAAATTTTCAGCAAAAAATTATATTCTTTTCCAAATCTCTGCAGTTATGTCCAAGATTGAACGCTAATGAGATTCAAATTCCTTATGATAAGCATCATAAAGTGTCCTCATTGGTAAAAAGTCACCAAAACACGCACAATTTTGTCAAGTATGAAGTAATATGAAAATGTTAACCCTGCCACATATGAAGTACTAATTAAACAATACTTGCTTTCAATCCTGAACATAAGTGAACATCTGCTTGCATGGGTTTATTCTTTAACTTACTTCCCAAATTTTAGCACAGATATGCTTATGAAACATATTTTCATAAAACATATTTATATAAAAATGAAATAGTGCAATAATAATAATGTTTAGCCAGGAAGCTCCACTAATTAAGACACTCTGCTGTTACAGACTGCTGAAACCTGGCTTTGTGGTTCTCTTTCCTTCCTGAGAAATTTTGACCTTACCGCCTGTTCAGTTTTATTTTTTCCTGTTGTAGGATTTAGTTTCTCGGGTTAGCCGTGTTCCCTTGCAAGAGAAACGTCACAAGTTCTTGTTTCTTCTGTTCTTTGTTTCTTTCATTTATATGGAGAAGAAACAAAAATAACCATCAATTTACTGAACATTTTTGATTGAAATTGTCGCATCGGTACAGTAGCTAGAAATGACGTTTCCGAGCGTCAAGATTTCAAAATTTTCTTGGGGGATACCTAAAGACCTCCCTAGGCAGCGGCCAACACCTTTGCCACTCGGGCAGTCCATCTCAATAGAAATTAATCCCGCATCAGTTTGAACAGTCTAAAAACTGCATGTAAACGTGATCGTTGAGATTTTGATATTTAAATGGATTAAGACTTAATATAGAGGACCTTGGAGAATATTGGTTAACCCTTTGATGCCCAAGAAGCCATACACGGCTACTTGATGATGGCACTCTTTGTACCACTTGTGACGTCATCAATTTAAATGTCAGTAGAGCTAGGATAGATTTTGGATATCGGCTGCATTGTGACATAGCAAATTGAAAAACGTTATTAGTTTTGGTGCAAAAATGGCGGTAAAATGGCCTATAATTGATCAAGGTCCCATTTCCAGACTTTGCCCATAATTAACACCCAACTTTTAACAGCAGCCAGAATAAGCAAAAGGAAGCGAGAGTAAAAGGGTCAAGAAAAACGAAAGAAAAAGGGCAATAAAAATATTCGGAACGGGCAATCGCAAAACAAAAACAAACGTCTAAATTTTGGCTTACGCGCATTCACCAAATTAACATATTCTACATTTTTGTACTTACCTTAAATGATCTAACAAACGTTCCCTTTCTTGCAATAGCGTCCTATTCATGAAACGCCTCTGGTGTCGTGTAAAGTTTGAAATAGACGCTTCTCTCAAATAAACGCCCCGTTTCTAACAGAAGCCCCCTCCAAAAAAATCATGTAAAATTCAAGGAATGCTCTGTTAAGTAGAATCACGCAATTTATTTAACACCTTGGTTGGTTGGACAGCAATGGCTTCTCAAGTTCAAAGTACGGATATCGCTCTTTTTAGTTTCTTAATTTCTGCCCTCAGAATTTCGAATTTCCTTTCGTCACATTGACATATAACTATAAACTTGCTGTTGTCGCCGCGTTGATAAAGAACTATTAACTTTTATTTGGATTTGGTCAGTGGCTGTTACGGTTAACTTGAAATGAACGCCCCTCTTTAATAAACGCCTCATATCTATTTAATGCCCCTCTTACAACACAAACATTTAATGAACGCTCCCGGCGTTTATTAGATCATTTACGCTAATCTTCGGGAAAATTATCATTTTGGGAAACAATTAGCTATTCAGCAAAACTAAAACCTTTTTGGCGTCATGGCATCCAAAAAACAGATTTAACAATTACAAACGACATTTTTTTGGCGTCTATTTGGTCGTGAAAGGGTTAAATGGCTCTGGCTAGTGACATGCAACTCGTATATAATCATGGATATGAGTTGCTTCTGTTGATTTGCTTTCAAAATTTAATGCATTACGTTTCTTGCCATATATATCAAACACGGTGTCGTAAAAACTGGGTCACACAGTTTTGCATGTATTGGACATACATGATAATAGTATATAAATCATTGGCCTCGCTGTTACTGTGCTAGTGCAGAATTGGACCAACATAGTCGAATTTTTGTCTACCATGATAGAGTTTTTGTTAAAAACCTGGCGAACAACCAGATTTTGCCGGGTATTCCTGAAATAAATTAATTACAGTTTCTAAAAGATTTCTTCAATAAATATTTCTAAATCACCCGCCGGGTAGTAAATTACGTCTGTTAACTGAAAGACGGGATAGAATGTAAAAAAAAGGAAAGAAATTAAAACTGAGCCTGTAAATCTCCTCAAAAATCTAAGGGCTAGCCTGAATTTTATTGCTAGTGAAAAAAAACTCGAAAGATCGACTTGGAAAGTCGGGGTAACGAAAAAACGTGTTCTATTATTAAGTTTATTTTCAAATTAGACAAACTGTGTCAAACAAATGAAAAATGTCTTAATAACAACTACTTATTCTAATGCAATCTCCAGGACGTTAAAAGGTGCATTCAACCATCTTTCAATATTCGTTTTTTTTTTCGTTTACTTCAAGGGAAGTTTCGTGCAACAGCGCAATTTTTCTCATCAGAGCTAAAATGTCGTCAGTCTGTTTGTAAAACAATTCGGGTCGAGTGCACATGTAGTAATTTATTAACATTGTTTTTCTTTTATTTAAGTGTATTTTCTTAGCCGGTAGGCTCAGTTGGGTCGTGTTTTTCATCAGTTTGAAAATGCCGTGTCCGCGATATCGTCTTTAACAAAGCGATGGGCTGGGTTCGCGCGTTTGCTTTCTTGATAGTTCTTCTTCAATTGTAAGTATAGTATTCTTTGATACCTTGCCAGTCTGTCATCTAGACTTAACTGTATTAATTCTAAAACTTGAACAAGGAATTATTTAATCCGTACTCAGTTACTGAAAATAATTATGGCTTTTATTAGTCAGGGCGTCCAAAACGGCGACAACATGGGTTAGTGCTAAATGTACAGTATGGTTTAAAGATGTTAAGTGCCTGATAACGTTTAAGTTTGAAAATCGCGTTAATAAGGCTTTCTGGTTTGTAACAGTTTTAACTGGCCACCCCTCCTGGCACGGTTGTCTTTGGAATCATATAAAGACCAACGATTGAAACGTTTGCCAATATTCTAATACAAAAAAATGTAAAAAATTCTTGGCGGAGTTTAAAAGACAGAGAAAATTCGACAAAAAAGATATCAGCGAGATTTAGAGCTGTCAGTTTCCGGCCGATACGATACGCTGACAACCAAACCACTAAACAACGAATTTTAAGAACATTAAATGTTTATGTACACTATATAAACCTTTTAAACCCATTTTAAGCTCGTTTACCACGTTGGAAATCACTTCATTTCAATAGATAACCACTAGATCCAAAAGAAGGTTTCCCTCTATTGTTCGTTCGTATATATTATTCATTGATTCATGAATTATTGTTACCTATATTTATTGCTGTGTAAGTAAGAGCTGGGAATACTGGTGAAATGGGAAAGTTTTACGTTATTAGATCCGCCTTTGGTGAACGAACACGTGCGGTCAATAAGTGAAGAGCACAACGTTTTTATAGATTCGTTTGATATGAAAAAGAGAATTGATTCATAAGATAAGGTACCTTGTATGAAACAGGTCGTACCTTTACAAGTTTGTAAATATTAGGGGGGAAATTTGCTTGAACTGTGGCGTAATCGCAAAACAACCCTGATCTTTTTTATGCAAACTGCCTTTTTAAAAAGAGAAAGGCTAAAATAGCATTTTTTTCACCGACTATTGCAAGACGTTTTGTCATTCACCAGAAATCTTAAATCAAAACTGTACATCAGTGACTAAAAAGGTTTTGTCGTCTTCAATCTAAGTTGACCCTTTTCTTTGGCCGGTTTCAATAGTTGCAATACAGTCGTACATTTCGACAGATTCAGTTTTAGGCCTTTTTTCTCATAAATGCATTTGGTATTATTTATTGTGCTATGGAAGGTGGTTCTAACATTTAAGTCTGTGGATGAAACCCTAGTATGTGACCATTCAAATGATAGCTATTGGGCAGTACTTTCATGTGGTGCTGTATATTATACTGTACAAGGTGGTTCTAACTTTTAAGTCTGTAGATGAAACCCTAATATGTAATTTTTCAAATGAAAGCTTTCTTGCAATAATTTTTTGCAGTGCTGTGATCGACACAATGTCGTTCAGTGAAAAGGTTTAAAAAATTTGAAGTAAAAGCCATGATATTATTGTTGATATTCTATTCCATAAGCAATTATAATGCTACAATTACGAATTGACCTCAATAATCTTGCGCAAACATAATAAAACGATTTTAAAGTTATGTCAACCATGACACCTCGAAAAAGAAAAGCAGTTTGATTTACTGTTTTCTACGTTGTCGTAGTACTTTATGTAAACAAACCGAGAGTGTCATTTAATTTTCTAACAAAAGTTGTTTTTATGTTTTTAATCAGGTACCAGTCATGGGACGTGAATGGTAAGTAAGCAGGCGCCATTTTGATTGAGAGCTATTGTCCACTGGAGTGGTTCATCTTAGCGATGCGCATTGAAAAATCGGGCCGCGAATCACAATTCTCCTTTTCGTCATGTACCAATTTTCCTCGTAAAAATATACATATGAAGTAGACACGAAATAGTGTATTGCTTTAATATCTTTTAAGTCAGTTATCGATCGGAGTACACAACTATAGCGAAGAGATTGGTGATGGCGAGCACGCGTTGGATATTTAAGCAATAGACCACAAGTTTCTGTGGGTTATTTAAGCAATGGACCACAAGTTTCTGTGGGTTATAAGCTGATAAACCACGCGGGATGTTGGTAGAACACGAGAAGAATTTGTAAACCACGAGCCGCAGGCGAGTGGTTTACGAATTCTTCGAGTGTTCTACCAACATCCCAAGTGGTTTATCAGCCTATAACCCACAGAAAACTTGTGGTCTATTGCTTTTATATAATAATTCAGAAGACGCGCGATTTTTCCGTGGGTTTACCGGCACAATAACCCACAGCTGATTGACCAATCAGAGCGCGCGCATTGATTTGGGTGTTATATAAAAGCTGATAAACCACGCGGGATGTTGGCAGAACACGAGAAGAATTTGTAAACCACGAGCCGCAGGCGAGTGGTTCACGAATTCTTCGAGTGTCTATTGTTTTTATATAATAATTCAGAAGACGCGCGATTTTTCCGTGGGTTTACTAGCACAATAACCCAGAGCTGATTGACCAATCAGAGCGCGCGCATTGATTTGGTTATTATATAAATAAACAATAGCCTCCATTTTGCGTGAAAATGTTAAACAGTTATTGGATGAGGTTTTAGTGATATCCATAATAATCAAGGTCGAAGAAAGAGTTATCAAGAAGAGTTATAACCCTTACCGAGACCTTGATTATTCTGGATATCACAAAAAAACGAATCTAATAATTGTTTTATACACTGAACGAAAAAAATAGAAGTCATCCTTTTGCCTCTTCACTGATGGAAAGCGACACAAAGCGGGCGAACTTGACTTGATTACCCGTGACCTCGAGTGTCCTTGACATGATTATTGTATAATCTGTAGTTATGACGTCACGGGCACTGACTTCGAAAATTCACTGTACACTTTTGGCCAATCAGAAAAGAGTTAGAGAGTTCAATGTATAATAATCACGGTTATTTGCCCATGGAAATTATCTGTTCCGAGAAGCGCAGATAATGTCGGCGGACATTTTCGCGCCAAATGGAGGCTATTGTTTATTTATATCATGATGGCTGAGCCAATGAAAACTCTGGAATTATATTTCTCAATGATTCAGTTTTTAATAATGTTCTTTATTTGTCAATTAAAGAACTATTGACTTCTTAAACAAAGAGTTACGGGTAACTTGTTGAGCATTTAGATACAAAAAGACAGTGTTTGTAAACAGAAACTTTCTCCATCCATTTGGGTGAATAAGGAAAAGTGGCATTTTACTCGGCTAGTTCCCCTAATTATTCAGAAACCTTTGATTGTTTTTCATCGTTTTTATTACTCTCGTTTTCAGGAAGATCCATTCCCCGACCGCGAGGTAAGGTTTAAATAAGTTAATCCCATTGAAATAAAGTTATGTTAACTTGGAAATTTAATCTTTTCAACCTCGGATGATACATTTCTAGCTTTCCGATCGATTTACTGAATCTCGTTTGCCCGCCGAGCGCTGCAAGAATGTTTTAGCTAAGTGACAATTCAGTGATCGGACTGGAAAAATCTCCGTTGGAAACAAACTGGTTGAAAACAGCATATTTGGCAAGAAGTAACGGCAAATGCTATCCCCCAAACCACAAATACTGAACTTTCTCGTTCTTCACAGGCTGCAGTGCCCGGGTTGATTTGGCTTTTATCATTGATGGTTCAGGCAGTATTGAGCATTATGGGAGAGGAAACTTCAGACGATGCCTCAACTTCGTGAAAGCGATCGTCAGCAAGTTTAACACCTACAACGGACAAACCCGAATTGGAGTTGTTTTGTTCTCGTCCAGGCCTCGGCTCATCTTCGGTTTCACACGTTACCGTCGTAAAAGTCAGCTTCTAAATGCTATAAGCCGTATAAGATACCCCAGGGGTGGAACCAAGACCGGATATGCTATGCGGTATTGTTATAGCCGGGTGTTCAGATATGCACGGAGAGGAGTTCGGAAGGTAAATCTATTTTTCTTTGGTGCTATGTTGTAACCAAAATGTCACGTTTAATTGTTCACATGTCGGGCCAATTCATGTATCTTTTCCCTCCTAATCTGTTAAAAGTTTTGTGAAAAGGCTGAATTTTGGACTGCAATACAAAATGTTGATTTACACATTTTTGTATCTTAGTTCGCGATAGACTTCCCTGCTTCCAGAGGTTTTCTTTTTCTTTTCTACTTCTAAACCAAACCACTGTGAAAAACAGAAAAGAGAACACCTCTGAAACTAGGCTGCAGATAGAGCAAAGACCTTTGGTAGTCAGCACAGAGAGGTGTTTTGTGATGTCTAGAATAATCAAGGTGGAGATAAGGGTTATCAGCCGAAGCCAAACGCTGAGGCTACCCTTACCTCGACCTTGATTATTCTGGATATCACAAAAACCTCATTCAATAATTGTTAATTGTTGCAATAACCATGGCTAATTCGCTGATAAATGTTGTTGATGATGATGATGTGCTGTAATGTACTCGAGTCTTTCTTAGGTTGCCATAGTGATGACTGATGGGAGATCTCAAGACAGGGTGAATAGCCCTGCTCAGTTGTTCCGTCGGAAAAACATCAAATGTTACGCGGTTGGAATCGGTCGGAGATTTAACAGAAGACAATTGTTACAAATAGCGGCAGGAGACCGGCGTCACGTGTTGACAGCAGGCTTCAGGAGCCTGGGCTCCATTGTGAACACCATTCAACGACGAGCTTGTAGAGGTACGACTAAAAATTATTCCTTGTCATCCATAGCATTCTAATTACGAGAGTGAATTGTCAGAGAGAAGTAACTAAATTTCACAGTTGTTAAATAGACTATTTTACAGTTGTCCATTCAGGGACCTGGCTTTTGAATAGCTGCAAGGCTGCACTTGAACACTGCTCATATTGTTTGAATCAAGTGTACTTATGCTAACTAGTTGGTATTATATGAGCCGGCAACCAGAGAAGTTTGTGTCAAGGTCGACTCCAACCTCGCTTGCTTTCATAGGCCAGGTAACTAAGCACACAACGGTAAAATGGCGGCCTATTGGTAATACGATAGCATTCATTCTCTATTTTCCAATTCCCCAAAATGCACT
>CM042757.1:6127491-6146093 GCA_022496165.2 Catalaphyllia jardinei | reverse complement strand
CGAAAATTCAACAGGAGACAATTGTTACAAATAGCGGCAGGAGACCGGCGTCACGTGTTGACAGCAGGCTTCAGGAGCCTGGGCTCCATTGTGAGCACCATTCAACGACGAGCTTGTAGAGGTAAGACTAAACATTGTTTATGTTAGCAAGGTAGTCCTGAGTTGAGATCAAATGTTACGCTGAAATCTTCCAAAATATCTAATAAAGTAGAGAAATGATTTCTTACGTGTTTGAAAGAGCTGAATGCTTTTTTTTTTGTGGAATTTGTACTGAAATTGATATTGAAGGCTGGTGGCGACAATTTGGGCTCTTCATTACCTGTTGGAAGTAACCTACGCAGATGATTGGGTACTGTAATTTTTGTTGTGTTGGAGATGAAGAAATTTGCTGGAGTTTGCTATGTCTTTGCCTGTGTGTCTATTTGTTTCTTTGCCCATTCATCCATATGTCTGTTTGTCTTCTTCCTGTCTGTCTGTCTGACTGTCTACCTGCCTTTCTTTCTGGTTATCTGTCTATCTTCTGTTGTCTACCTGTGAATCTTCTTATCTGCCTGTCTCCTTGTCTCTCTGTCTTTCTGTCTGTCGTCCCGGCAATCTGTTGTTCTTTTTGTGTGTCTACTTGTCTATCTTCCTATCTCTGATGTCTGTCTCCTTGTCTATCTGTATTTTGGTCTGTCTTTCTTTTTGTCCGTCTTTCTATGCTGTTCGTGCTGTCCGTCTGGCACAAAAGAAGTTTCATCAAAACAGGTTATTCTAACAATGAATGATAATTAATTCTGGGCATATCGTTTTCAGGTACACGCCCTGTTCGACCAGTGAGGCCTCGTTTACCGCCTAGAAGAGGTAATGTCTGGAAGAACGTCAAATCTCTACTCCCTCCTGCTTTTCTGAAAAAGCAGGAGGGATTAGGGGGGGGGGAACTGAGGTAGGGTTGAGGGGGCATTGTCGTTTCTTTGTGTGTCATTTGTTCTTTCATCCTGGGCATTACTCCAGAGGATCCTTCACTGCTTGTAACCAGTCCACAGAAGGCTAGATTTGTGGTTGACATTACCGTTTTCTTGTAGTGTCTTTTAGTCCCAATTTATTAATTTATGTTTTTTATATATGCTAGTGTCATTGAATTTCTTCCGCTGTTTATCTTCCAGGACGAACAATAAGGATCACTGCTAATGTAATAGGTGAGGGCAGATGTTTACATCTGACGTAATGTTGTCAATAATTGAGAGATCTGATATGACAACGTGCATTGCGTATAACGGCCCATATGCCTTGACGCTGGAAATCACAAGACGCCAAATAGTTCCGTTTCCTTGAGGGACGAAGCAAGGGACTAGCTTGTAATGGCGCTTGTAATGGTTTAAAAATAGCGCTTGTAATGGTTTAAAAATTGAAAACTTTCTTGAAAGCGCTAACTTGCGTAAATGCGAATCAATTAAAGAAGCTTCGACACGGTTTGCGCATCTTGAATAATTCAGTCTAAATTTTTCAAGTTCGTCGTTTGTAATCCGTGTTAATCTTCTCCATCCTTCACCATCCTTGTTCCTTTATGGTTTATTATTATCTCTTTGGTGTTTTTCTATCTTAGTAAACTATTATTTTCAGGTTTCCTTCAATTTAAAGGTAATTTTGAACGTGGCTAAAATTACTCAAAGTACCGTGATTGAGCTTCTTTAACTTGAGTATTATGCCACTCACTTCACTAAATAGGTGCGCTTACACAAAGTATTTTTATTACAGCAATAAGCAGGGGCTGCTACAGGGACACAGGTCGACGAGCCATCGCTCCGCTCGAAGGCAGAAGTCGCCTTCTGCGAGGAAGTTACCGCAGAAGACGGTACGCTATACAGAAATGCGCTCTGGCTGCAAGGAAACGCGGCTTTAGCATGTTTGCCATACAACATCAGGGATGGTGTGCATCAACCAAATATGCTTATCGAACATATCGCAGATACGGGAAATCTAACAGATGTCGGAATGGAAAAGGAGGACCTTGGGCCAATGATGTCTACGTCCTGAGAGGTTAGTTTGGGCCAATAACGTTTCTGAGTTAGAAGAGTAATTAGCTAATAGAGGGCCAGTGCCTCTGGTACCCCTAGTAGGTGCTTCCATCAGGGGATAAGAAGGGAGAGGAGGGGCCGGGAAAGGTGAGTCAAGAGTAAAGAGATAAAATGGATCCCTTTAAATCTAAAGTAAATCTGTGTTAATTCCAATGCTATCGACAAAGGCTCTTTTCGCATTCGAAAAACTTTGGAGGCTTGGCACACTTCTTCCACCAAGCATGCTGACAATAATTCTAAGCCGATTCCAAACCAGTATAGTATTTTTTTCAAAAAAAAAAATAGTCGCCTTATTATTTTTGTCGCCTTCAATTTATTGCTAGCTATTAGCAAACAACTATAGGTATGAATACCCACTCAGTTAATATGGACCGTTATTTTATGGTACCAGGACAATTCCATCCTGCTTTGACTGCAACACACTCATATGGAATTTCAAGGTTACCAACATTGTTCCCTCAGTTATTACATTTCAGCCATGCTGACTTTTAATTTCATGTTTTTTTATTTAGAATTTCTTGGTCCAATATCAATATTAAAAATGACGTTTGTCATTATATTTTTTAATAAATTGAAAAATTAGGCTAAATATTAATAAAATCAAATGATAATGTCACGGCAGTTAACTGACAAATTGCAACAACAACAAAAGCTACCAATATCTTGCTCTTTGACAGATGTCGGCAACTTAACCTGTTGTGTAATTTTAATCAAGTCTATTTTCATTCTCCAGGTTCCTGCCGCAAACGTACCTCTCAAAATTTTTGCTGTGTGTTCCCATTCATTTATCGCGGCAGACGATACAACCGCTGTACAAGAATCAAGTCCAGACGGCCTTGGTGTGCTATTACTCCAAATTATGATGTAGATAAATTGTTTGGTTACTGTGGAAGAAGAGGTATTTAAAGAGCTAACTTTCAACTTTGTCACTTCAAAAAGTGGAATAGCTCAATATTTCAGTCGATTGAGTTTGAATTTGTATATATTGGGATTCATGCTGTCGTCATTGTTTACATTTCTGCTCGTTTGCATACGGCTTTGCGTACATAAATAAACATGTTAGATATGAATTGACTCCATGCAGCTAAAGAGCTAGTAAAACTTAATACATGCTGAAAATTCTTAGCTCTTTGTGTGTAATATTAAAGGAGAAATTGTCTTTCAAAAATGAACTCATACATTCTTTGTAAAATTTTGGGTTTTGGGTTTTGCCCGTGTTGCACAAAAAGTATTCAATACATCAGGCTCATATTTATTGGCAGAGATAATCGTACTATGGTCTTTCAATATTCACAACTGATTTATTTGTAGCTGCATCAGAAACTGAATTGCTTATGCTAATGAGGCAAATATTGTAAACAAGGATTCCCCTATTGAAACGGCTACCATAGAGTCCTGGAGAAGTAATCTATTAAACATTACATAATAACCCAAGTTATTCTCGCATTTTGATTGGCTCTCGCCTATGATCTATTTGAGGACAGATGCACAATTGACGTCATCATTACAAACTTTTTCCCTCTGCCGTTTTAAAATGGCGGAAAGTTTTGAGAGTTAGGATGATATTTTACGTGACTGGGCAAAAGATAAGGTACAAAAAAGTATTGCCGAGGAATTGAACAGGTTTGAGAAGCCAGAAAACGAAAGATAAAGCCGTTTCTTTTAAAAAAATGATACAGAAATAATTTTCTAGCAGCCTCAGTCGGCAGTTGAGCGCGACTAAACCACGCCCAAACTTGGTCTCGGTAAGCCGAGAACCACTCTGTTTTCTCGAATTTAACAAACCCAATAAACAAAATGTTTCTGAGATTAATTTATTTAAAGAATTTAACTTTTCCCAGTGTCAAAACAACTGTTGACTCACTGATTGATGTCAGGAATGAAACATCAAAACATCACTTCTTAAAATTGGTAAAATAAAATACATAACCTTGCTTTCTGATGAAAATGTTCCTGTCCTTTTCAGGCCACAGCAGCGAGCTAAGTATAGCTAACCACAGCTCACGGTCAAGAGTATCGCAGCTAAAATGTGTCTCCGACACTATATCAAGCTGATTTGAGAATCACCAACCACAGAAGACAAAAATCTCCACCGTCATTTACGCTCCTTTCATTCAAAACTCGAATCAAATGGCCTCTAGGTTGACCGCAACCACAAGTTTTCCGAGACTATTTTTTCAACTCCTGCAATTTTCAAGGCAACGTCCAAGCTCTTCGGCTCACAGGGCTGCTCCAATGACAAAAACTGACTTGATTATTCCAGCATTTTCTTCAAGATTTGTAGATTTTGCAGTTCAATTCTGCTTTCGCTGTAAGTTTTCATTCCACGAGTAGCGACGCTCGAGTCAGGTTTGACAGTGGCGTGATTTTTCTCGACCAATCATAATTCTTTGCTACGTATAGCAACCAATGAAACTGCTTCATTTTGAATGTATAGATCACGTCAAATGGCTTTTTTTCGTGCAAAGGCGGGGCAAAGGCGGGGCAAAAGGCCGGCTTTCGCGTTATGTTAAAATGTTTTGAAACAAAAAAGGCTTTTCGTTATTATATAAAACAAATAGATTCCACGTTGTCGTACGTCTGATTCAGTAATAAATCACAGAAGACGTCAAAATGTGGTAAGAACATCAGTGACACACTCGGCTACGCCTCGTGTGCCACTTTTTTGTTCTTATCACATTTTGACATCATCTGTGATCTATTACTGAACAGACGCACGGCAACATGGAATCTATTTGTTAAAGAAAGATTGTGTTTGACCACACTTACAAACACCAAGACGAGAGTTTAAAATACGGCAAGTGGCGGAAAGTTTTTATTGAACTTTGAGACGTTTGGAAATGTGTCCAAACGCTTTCTTGAGTGTTTGGTATATCTTCTCAATCCAAACTAAAACTAAGGAGAAAATGGGGAAATATAATCCATAGTTAATCGTAAAAATCTATGCCTCATTGCATAAAAAGAATGTCAAGTAACGCGTACAAAAGAACTGTTTTATTACGTTACATCAGGTTCAAACGTAATGCGCGATGTGCACTGATGCGTAACTGTTGACTATCAGCAGATAGAAAACGGTAATTTAGCTAATCAAATTCACGGATTCACAATAGACTACGGTAAATTTATACTAATGAATTTTAGTGGTAATTTATGTAGAGAGACTGAGGTGACAAACTCTCTGGGATCTACATAAATACTTCAATTATAGCCAAAGATGTGCAAGTTTGTTCTTAATAGAGTCGGTAATCTTCTTTGCTAAAAGAATCTCCCAAGATCCTTGGTTGTTAAAAATTGATTGCCTTAGCTAATATTGAATATTTAATTTTGTATTCTACAGTACGCACAGTAAGGCTCGCACCATCTTTGAGACGTAAGTATCAAACATTTAAGCACTAAGTGAGACTCGCCTTCTTTATCAACAATGACCCGCCATAGGCCCAGTTGCTTTGATTTGTTATCAAGGTAATGACTGACATTCTTTTGGCATTGTGTTGGTCCCGAAAATACCCTTAATCAGCTCATCATTACCACAGAACGTCGTTTTTCAGTTCTTAATCCCAATTTAGCAATTCTTTAAGAACTAGATTTTGAGTTCTCCCATGCCTCAAAATTGTCGAATGACCCTCCTCTGGAACTGCACAATGTCACTTTGATACATCTCAGTGTGGAGAAATAAATGCTCTTGAAACGATCATCGACTAGGCATACATGTTGTGGGCTTGATAAACACGATGTATTGTAGCAGTGTGTGCTGTATAAAACGCAAGTGCAATTACTTGTGTTTATCGCTTCTAATCTCATCTTTCTTGCAGTCCAGAGAATTGGTTGCTTTAAAGATACATCACGAAGAGCCATCCCACAGCTGGATGGGAAGAGTCCACTATTAACAGGAAACTACCAGCGAAGAAGAAAAGCTATCCAAAAATGTGCATATGTGGCCGCTAAACGTGGTTACAGAATCTTTAGTGTTCAAGATGGCGGCTGGTGTGCATCAGGACCGCGTGCTCAGAATACCTTTTCAAAGTATGGTCGATCAAACAGATGTAGGAATGGAAAAGGAGGACCATGGGCGAATGATGTCTACCGTCTTTCCGGTATTATAGATGTTATGAAATGCTTTTGTGCTTTTCTTATACACTCGTTCAAACTGGGGCAACTGGCCAAGAAGGTGAATGCCACAATTGTCACGCTGGCCAGAATTATAGGTCCGTACTCTTGGGTTAGGCACCAAGGATATCATCGTTAGGAACCTTTGGACTGTTCGTAACGTTTCATAGATCACATTGTAGACCCTTAATGTCACAATTCAATGCAGAGAATGATTTGGGAAATGAGCACACTTGACTGATGATATCCAAAAATGAATTGAATCATTGGCCATGAGTAAACTGAATCAGTCTAAATGATTTTTTTGTCGCTTTTTAATCCATGTTACCACCTGGACCACACAATGAGGTCATTAACAGTTTTGGAAATGCAATTTGCAGGGTTGCAAAATTATTATGTGCTTAACAAAATTCAACTTGTGGAACGAAGAAGGCAGCCAATTACCTTATATTTAACAATTATCCTGCGAAATCGCGCGGAATATCGTCTGATACTTAGCCGACGAGGCCGTAGGCCGAGTCGGCTAAAATCAGACGATATTCCGCGAGATTGAGGAGGATAATTGTTTTATTATTCAACAAATTGATAACAAAACAGCGTAACATTTTTAAATCTCTCTGTCGACATTTTCTCACTTCACTTTTTCTTCCCACGTACGAAGCTACGTATATCGCCGGATATCGGTTACCTACGGATGACAGATATCGAGAGAATCATGACCATATTTGGATAGTGTTACAATTTGTTGAATAACAATAGCTTTTATTTGCTTAATAACCTACTCGTTGATTCTTTATAACTGGCTATAGTTAGATGTATTTGCATAAACTTAGTTTGTTGAACGAATTATTTTATTAAAGCCACAAAATGTAGATTTGACTTTATTTAAAGAAATGATGTATGATAGCTTAAGTAAGCATTTCATTCCATGTGTTATCAGGCAAATGCAGAATACGCACCACAACTGGTTACTGTTGTGTGTTCCCATTCACATATCGCGGACGTCGATATAACCGCTGTGTTAGAACACGGCGGCATGGACGCCCCTGGTGTCCAATTACACCAGATTATCCCAGGAGCAGACGTTGGGGATACTGCAGGGGTGGAAGAGGTAGTAACTTATTTGTATTTCCTTATAAGTTCTTTGTGCTACATTTCTTCAGTATTTGAGTAACTTATTCCAGTGAGCCTATATTTATGAAGCTCACAGCTTTAAGACTAGAAATGTTATTTCTAGTCAATCACTGCATATTCGTTAATTCTGCCTCAAACATTGACACCTGGAGTCATCAACTCTTTCCACACCGGATCGAAAATGTTCATTGTCGTACATACAAACCATCCAAATGAGGCATAAATTATGCTTTTCTGCTTAAAATTAACCCACAGACCTGAGAACATCATTTCAGGAAATCTGAAAATTTGTCAATAATCTTGCAGCAGTTGTGAAAGCATTTGATTAAGTTGCACTCAGTCCCCTACCAACCTGGGGCTCTTTTTGGAGGGGGTCAACTGTCTGGTAGCGTTTGCAATCCATTTTAATCCTAACAATTCCCTTTCAATATTACTTCAAATTTCACTCGTATTCATGTGTACCCCCGCCTTCACATGACTCAACAAACAGCAAACTGTTGAGCACAGGTAGTCATAACTGCTTGGCTAATGGCCTGGACAACTAAAGATATACTGAATCTTGAAGGTTGCTTAAGGTTTTAATTAAAACGTATTTTGTTTTGTCAGCTCCAGCAACAAGAGTCACCAGAGGAGTTGTGAGTAAGTAATTTTCTTGTATGTGTAATTGACCTTTTCAATTTTTTTTTGCAAAATTTAGACAAATCTGTTGACACTAAACAGCAGTGATTCTATCAAGTTACGCTTTGGTTGAGTGTTTCTGTTTAGCAATTGGATTATAATGAGCTCGTGATTACTATGAGAGTGATCTACTTCATAACAATCAAGAGGGAATACTCCAATTGGTTTAGTTCTTACTAATTTTTTTTCTGATAATGATTTCCATTTATTTTCTTCATCGTGGTATCATTAACTTGGAAAATATTATTTTCCAAGTTGTGGTGGTGGGTTTGATTTCACTCCATCAATCCTTCACTCTATCACTCCTTCACTCCTTCACCCTTTCACTCCATCACTTCCCGTTAGGCATTTGGAAACCCGGGGAAAGCTTCCATATGAAAAATCCGCAAGGAATGCTCTTCGGGAAATTTGAATTTAACTCGTACAGGAGACTTTTTGTGGACGTTGCCTGAGCTTCATTATACCCCTAAAAGATACCACTTAAAACGGAATAGGTTCGTTTACTAGCTATTGTTCAAGAGAGGACCCCGTGGGCGCTTGTAGACCCGACTCGGGTAATCGAGAGATCAGCAGAAATCCGCCAGAAAACCGAGAAATTTATAAATAAGAACGTTTCTTTTAAATCCTAAACCCTAAACGATACTTTGACACCTAAAAATGGTGATGTTTCGTCGTCAATGCCGTAAGTGAGACCAGAATCCTTGATTTGTACCCGAGACGACGAAAATTTCTCAACCTTTACATATAGGAGTTCCCCCCGGGTTTTGAACATCAGGCGTTTAGGTAGTTCCAATTCATGGTCGGTTGCTGCTGTTTATTTATACGACTAGTAGTTTCCATGGAAAAGTGAAGTGCTGCGAGTGAAGTGTAAGTGGAAGATGTTTTTATGTCATTTAGGAAGTATTGTAGAGGGATAGTCAACATGAGCTCGATTAGAGTATTTTGCTAAAGGCTAATGAGCTTAAAAACTCTTCTTTTTTTTGTAAAAAAAAAACTTGCTGAAGTCGACACAATAAACTGTTCACTCACGCGAAAACCTTTCATCGCGTATTTACGGTTGACCGCGACCACATCAGGTCTTGATTAATTTATGACAAGATATTCTGTATCTGTTTTCAATTGATGTTCACTGAAATGCTTCTCCGTTAATTAAACTAACGAAACTGCTTGTTGGATGTTAAAATGCTCCTTGAAAATCGTTTACGTTGTTAAACTCACCGTTCGATCGACTGAAAGCTCATCCGCAGTCACGCTGTTACTCCACGCTGATTGGATGATGCTAAAGAATGCATCCAATCAGGGTAGAGCAAACAGCGGGACCGTTGCTCTTTGGCTTACGAAATCCCGGCCCCTGGTCGCTTCGAAAGCTGTATTTCTCGAAAATTATTCGGCGGTTAGCACTTGGATTTCGATTGAATACCACCAGAAGAAGCATCAACCTTTCAGTTTATCTTGTGTTTGATTTGGAAGCCGGGTGATTCAACTGAATTTCTGGGTGAAAATCTGCTTGGCGCTTGGCCTTGTCATATTAAACGTGAAGTAAGAGTCATCGGAAAACCCACCAAATCGCTCAAATCCGCCAATTTGAGCCGCAAAAGTTTTGTAACGAGTAAACAATCTAAGGACGTTCGCGTTAATTGTTTCTGCGCATCCTTACTGCGCACGCAAATCCACATGCCATGTCATGCATGAGCGCGCGCGCTAATAAACAAATGATAGGGCAGATGGCCATTGCTAGAACTTTGCCTGGATTTAACGACCTTGGACGTTCGGTGACCCCAACCCAGGAGAAATTTGACATTTTCAGTTTTTCAAATGTCAATTTCCCCTCCCATGGGTCTCTATTATAAGTCAAATTCCCACCCCTGGGGACCACAAATTGTATTTCTCGTAGACAGAAATTTATAGTGTAGAATTATTAAATCATTAACACAGAAGTATCAAACGGTGAGGTTATATTAAAAGCACTCTTGTCGTCGTTTGGTGAGATTTGGTACAGGTTTCTGGATTTATTTGTATGTCACACCTGGAATAGGTCGTATATATTCCGTGTTTATTCAATTGATGTTTGTAACTGAGGTCCAAATTGACCGGATTTTCTTTTAAATTGACATTTGGAGCATACTAGCAAATCTATAAACACAGAGAATATCGAAGACATCTAAGTAGGAAGTAAAACTTCCCACGTACAGATATTTTTAAAACTTTGACTGCAGGTAGAAAATGATAAGATTAGATTAAAAACGTAAAAAAAAGAATCGGGGGTCACCGAACTCGTTTTGAAGATAAGGCGTAGCACAGACCTCAGCATTTCTAGGATTTCCAGTCGCTCGAGGCGATTCTGGCCGGATTCATTACTATCGGCATATTTTTAAGTTGAAGAATCATATGTAAGTTATGTGTGGTTTAACACATGGAGCATATATAGGCCTATTTGATAGATCTTTGGTACATATGTCATTAAATCAGCTAGAATTAGCCTGAAAAAATGCAACTTCTAAGCCGCGCACACCTGTATCCATGTACCAATTCGACCCTATTTGAATAGTTTATGAGAAATAATTAAAACTTCCCACGTACAGATCTTTTTTGTTCTATTAGTATAATGGAAAGAAGAAGAAAAGGAAGTGATCCGCCGAAAAAAAAGTGGGGATCACCGAGCATCCAACAAAAATATTCGGTCATCAGCTCTATCGCTTGTTGAGTTTTCGACTCAGTGCGCGCGCTTGAAAATGACGTGGCATGCGCGTGACCAATGAATAGCGTGCGCACTAGAGATGCGCAGTAGCAATGGGCGCGAACGTCCTTAAGAAACGCAATACTCCTTACAATGTACTGTACCCAACTCGCTCAAATGTATTCTGGGTATTTTCCAAGGCACCACTCGTCACTCTTTCCCAGATCCACTCAACTTTTCAAGATGGCGGTCGAGTCAAATTTCCCACCTGGGGATCGTGGATGTCAAAATCCCAACCCTCGAGCTCTTTACGAAATCTGATTCCCCTGGGTTGCCCGACCCCCCCATCCTGGGGCAAACCATTGATAGGTGCATTAATATCGCATTTAAGCAAAACCTATTCACGTTTACATTCGCAAATGTCCGAAATTTTCGCCACTAAACTTAGGAGAAATTTCAGATGCGTTAAATCTTTTGCACTATTTCTTAACGATGCCACTGGGCTTTAACCTTAACTTAACCTTCGGATTAAACTGACCTCAAGTCGGTGTAATCAAAATTGTCACTGGTTAGAAACGATCCATTTTCCAAGTTGAGTGACTCATAACCACTTTGATTTTTATTCTTTAAGACAGTGTGTGGATTGAATCATCATTTAAAGCTTGTAACTGTGTATTTGCTGTCATCAGTTTTTCAACAATTTTGAAATTTTAAAGTTTCATAATGTGAAATGTCCTTCTTCTAGTCTTCTCAGGAATTAAACTTAATTCAATTATCCAGAAAATGTTGTCATAGTCTGTTTTACTTCAGCCAATCAGATTGCAGCAGTTGCATCAGTGTACAAGTAGAATTATACTAAAACTTTTTACTGGAAAACAACCTTAAGAAAATACGAGGGCTGATTGGTTAAAAATCGTGTTTTTATGAAACAATTAGGTTATGAGCTCGAGATTTCTATCGCGTGATGGCTGACGAGGGCGCCGCCCGAGTCAACTATCACGCATAGACATCGAGAGCGAATAATATTATTGTTTTAGTATAAATCTACTAGTCGTTCAAAACTTTATCTAAATCCTCTTCACAAGTACAAACGTCAAGAAGCGGCCTTGATTTCAGCACCCTGCTACGCTACTCACTATCTATGACAGAATAGATTGTGGGTAGCGTAGCCAATCAGAGGACGGCATTCTTGATAGAACGCTAGCAGATTTATACTAAAACTCGATAGAAACACGGTACATGGTTTCTGTTTCTTAAATAATACTTTGTTGCATTATTTAACAGCTAAGTGTTTTATTTAGAAATTAAACTAATTTGGTTGAAATTTTTCATTTTAGTTCGATCCCAAGGTTGTTACAGAGATACAGGTCGTCGCGCTATCCCACAAATGGATGGTAGAGGTATCCTTGTCAAAGGATATTACCGAAACAGAAAAGATGCTATCGTGAAATGTGCTTTGGAAGCTGCAAAGCGCCGTTACAAAGCTTTCGCTATTCAACATCGAGGATGGTGTGCTACTGGTCCGAGAGCCCACATAACCTACCGACGATATGGACGATCGAATCGATGTAGGAACGGCAAAGGAGGACCGTGGGCTAACGATGTGTACTTTGTATCTGGTATGTTTACAAAGATGTTGGCGTAGTTAGGCATTAAATACCTTTCCAAGAAGCTGTAATACTGGAATAATCATACAATAAAACTATTAGTAACATTGAATAAACCTTTGTAATATCCAGGATTTTTCTGTTTTGAAGAATTTTTAAAACTTCTTCATGCATAGTTAACTTACTAGAACCGACCAACGACACTGACAAACTTTCCATGATCCAGCTAATACCATCATGGCTAAACTGATTAATCACTCTCAACAGACCAGAGTTATAACATCATCGCCTGACAAACACTACTCACTTAACCCTGAAGATGACTTCCGCTCACAAGAAACACAAGACGAACTTATGCTTACACAAGACGAACTTATGCTTGAAATTTCAGTTTAGCCTTGAAATGTTCATTGCCTTCATTGGTTTGGCAGCCATTCCCTGATGAACTAGATCTGTCTCATCTTGTGTCCTGTCATTTGTCTCCTAGGCTCATGTGGAAGGAGGGCAACAAATGGCTACTGCTGTAGATTCCCGTTCATCTACAAAGGCCGCCGTTATAACAGTTGTACAAGAAGAAAGCACAATCGACCATGGTGTGCTCTCACACCAAACTTTGATCGAGACAAGAAGTGGGGCAACTGTGTTGGTAAGCTGGGTTAAGAACAATTAGTGAACAACTAAACAGAATTTTGTCATTGATGTTTTACCAAAAAAGAAATATATATATGGACTCAGTAGGGACATTTTGTATTATCCATGTTTTTTAACCAAACATTTTATTTATTTAATCATCTTAGGTGGACGAGTCAGACCAATACGACCTGTTGTCCCTCCAAGAAGAGGTAGATATTACAGATGATTAATAATAATTATGGGAATGATGCATAATTATAGTTATAATTATTACAATTATGGGAAAATCCCTATACATATTTTTTGTTTAAAACCCCACTGCTACCCCTCATGAAATTCCAGTAACTTTGAACTTTCCTTTGGAAACTTCCGTCTGTGCAGTGGATCCCCCCCTCCACCCTTATGTGCAGGATTGAACGCAGGTATTGTTTCATTAGTACTTCATATTTGGCAGGGTTATTTTTTGTGACGCTTATCATAAGGAATTTGAATCTCATTAGTGTCCAATCCTTGACATATCTCATACAAATAACAAATATCCCGGCAGTCAAAGATGGTGGATACAACTCTCATGATTCCTTATAGGCCTGTCTCATGTCTCATAGAAGGAAAAGGGCCCTTTAGGGTGCAATCAAACAAATCGTTTCAAGAATCTTCCGAGTCAAAAAGTCTACGGCAAGGATTTATAATCAGGAAAGAACCCATTCAGTACACATAACTGATAAGTTATTGGCCAAGCTGTCTATTACCAGTTACAAGCTGTGACTGGGCAGCTGTAACTGAAAACCTAGAATATCGCATATGTTTCAATATGGGTGTAAGGGAACTCGTTACCCGGAGCCTCCATTTCCTATATTAACCCTGTGAGTCCATCCTTTTCCGTATCTTTCTTGTGGGAGTTGTCAAACGACCCCTTTTCAGTACCCAATGATACCCGAGCTAAGACCATTCTTTGTTACTGCTAGGACTGAGATCCCACTTTTGCCCTCTATTTTGCATTTTCTATCTGCAGAAACAAGATATTTCGTGAGAAACCAAGAGACCCCTTCGCTAATTGCGGTTCTAAAACTAGAATGATACAGGAAAGGGTTGACTCTACGTTATAATGCTTATGGAGGCTCCTGGTCATGGGCTCTTGTCTATTACATACTTGCTACAGAATAGAACTAATCAGAAACAAGAATTCTGCTATTGATAAAGTAACTGTTCGTAGGCCAGAATGTTTAAAAAATAATGTTATATTTTTTTCAGGCAAAGTGATTCGCATTACAGTGGGTTTACTGGGTAAGTAAAGCTATATTAATTAACTGATCTTCCAAAGGAATGACTGACTGACTGCAGTTTTTAATTTAAGGGAATTTCTTTGAAGTTTTAACTAACAAAGCGCGTTTACCTTAAATACATGAATTATAGAATCGTTCATTTTTGTTTTGAAAGTTCCTGGGCGCGGCTATCTTGAATAATTGTGACGTGACATGGTCGCCCTTTTGTTATTAGACAAAAGCCTTTTGTGTCAGAACGGTAGAGCCAAAACACGTCACAGTTATTCAAGATGGCGGCGCCCAGGAAATTTGAAAACAGAAATACGCGATTCTGAAATTCGTTTTTTTCCACCATAGATACTCTTCTGGAACAAAATTAAAACTAACGTTATTGCAAATACTATATCCTGCGGTTTAAAGTGATTCTTTGGTAGGAGTGGAGGTTCCCTTTAACTGGCGTTGAGATTAAATTAACCGCCATTTTGTTTTGATGTTACAAACATTAGCCCCTCATCAGGCCAGATATTCAGTTAAATTCGTGAGAACTGGTACATGATTTTCTCAGACAAAAAGGACCAAAAAGAACTTTCTGATTTCCTACCATTTTCCGTCTAGCAAAGGGACTCGGTTGCTTCAGGGACACTGGAAGGAGAGCTATATCAACGCTGGAAGGGAGGAGTCGTCTTCTAAAAGGACATTACCGAAGGAGACGATATGCTATTCAGAAATGCGCCGTGGCTGCAAAGCGGCGTGGGTATAGCGTGTTTGCCATTCAAAATCAGGGATGGTGTGCGTCAGCAAGACATGCTTATCGCACGTATGGAAAATACGGGAGATCAAACAGATGCAGGAATGGAAAAGGAGGACCTTGGGCCAATGATGTCTACGTCTTAAGAGGTATTAAAACTGCTTAGCTTAACATGCTTTCAGTATCTCATTATGAGGAATTTTCGGGATCCCTTTAGTTACTCACTTATTAATCAATTGGACTGTGTCATGGTTGAGTTTGGGGTGCTCAAGGATCATGGTACATCAAAGGATCTGATGAATCCACTTAGCATTGTACCCTCACCCTTAGTCTACTTTATCAAATGTTGCAAGCTAATTTTAGCGAAGAAATTTCTCTTATGGATTTAAATGATGAGACCATGGCCATAGCTTCATTACAAGCAAATGTCTCTCGGTCGTTATAATTTAAGGTGACAAACAAACAAGATTAACGTTGAGAAGTATTCCATTCAGCCTAACAGGTTTTCAAAACCAGATATCGCAATCTGTTTAAATATTCAATTTTTGTCCATCTGTAGCCTCTTTTGTATTTGTTGTGTTATAGAAATGTTTCTTCACTGTTTCAAGTGGTTGTTATTTTTTTATTTCGCTTAATTTGGTGACCATTTTCTAAAATCCCTGACACACTTTCCTTAAAGGAGCACTTTCACGAGGATTTGCTGTTTTTGGTCAATTCTGAGCTTAAATCATTACTTTGAGGCTTGAATCGTAAACAAAATGCTTCTGTTAAGCTACAACGAAGATATGAAATGAATTTTCAGGCATAGAAACTAACTTTTCAGTTTGCTAGCCCAGTGGCTAGTTACAGGTTTGATTCACTAGCCAAAACAAAGTTTTCATTAGCCAGTTGCAGACATGTGTTACTGTAACATGAACAAAAGATTCTCCCAGACTTGCGAACCCAACTTCTTGGTTCTTTAATTTTCACCCTGTCAATCAGTTTCGGTACCTTTTTTAATTAACTGGCCACCATACAAGCGAGGGTTTTAGGAATAGGTTAGTATGCTTCACATCTGAAAGTTTTAATTATAATAAAAGACTTCACAGCCCGCCGAAAAACATTCCTTTCTTTCAAAATGCCAATTCACGATTTCTCATGAACACAATATGATGTTCCGTCCTAACTTTATTTACAAGTTACAAACATAGGCATCAATATTATATACTAGGCATCATTCAAATTTTCCAACAACTGCAAACTTTTTAAAATTTTTCAAAGCATACGTGGCATCCAGATGCTGCGCGCATGAAACATGTTCCCTAGAGTTCCGCATGATTTCAGTCATGACTAATCAATAGCGACAAGCAGTAAGTTTGTCGTTCGTCCCTTTTTACTAAGGGAAGAAACAAACAAAAATGACAATCATTCTTTGGCGCATTTCAGTAACTTTAAGTTCTTGTTTGGGCCGATAAACGTCATACGATGTTTGTTACAACCGATGAAAAATTGGAAATTAACTTTTTCCAGTGCTCAGAAATTTTCACTAGCCAAACTGGCTAGTGAAGCCCAAAGACCACTAGCCAAAATCGCATTTTTAGTAGTCTGGCTAGTTGGCTACCGTTAGTCCCGAGCCCTGAATTTTATCACAGAGAGCTGACATAATAAATTTCTTGAGGAATTTTTTGGAACACGTACCATCAAAACCTGATACCATTGGCCATTTTTTTCAAGTTTCAATCTATTTCCATCCACCATCCGCCGGAAGCGACAGGCGACAGGAAACAGTTTCAGCACCTTCAAATAGTCCTTAATAACAAAACTAGATCATTAGTTTTGGAATTCAATTGATGCGAAGACACCTTCTAGCTTTTTATAAAGTTGCCAAACAGCGTGACAATGCCCCTTTAATCTCTTGTCCACAGGATCCTGTCGCGTGCGAACAACTCGCAGTGAATGCTGTGTATTTCCTTTCGTTTACCGAAACAGACGATACACCAGTTGTACCACAGCCAATTCCAGGGGACGCCCGTGGTGCGCTGTCACTCCAAGCTATGACGTGGACAAACTCTGGGGCTATTGTGCAGGAAGAGGAGGTGAGAAATAAATTAGTACAATTACTAAAATTATGATAACTGAAGGATGTGGTGACGAATAAATTAGTACAGTTATTATTTTTATGACAATTCTTTGTCAGTTTTCTTCGCATGTTGAAGTAATTGTTGGCGATTAAGGCACGAACTTTATTTCGTAAAATTAGGTCCATAATTGGCTTTCTCTTCATATCAGAATTATGCTGTACTTATGTCAATGATTTGTTCCAGGCCAAAGATTTCTTAGCCTACATGTAGCCATACGGGGGGAGGGTACGGCTTCACGTAGGCTAAAGATTTCACCGTAAACTGTTTGTTTAACGCTACCTTATGGTTTGCAGTGGACATCTAGCGTACATACATTAAAGAAATGTCCGTATAATGCGTAATATTTTCCTTTCCAGCAAAAATCATCAAAGTCACGTTATCAGTTACGCGTAAGTACCACGTCTATTTCCCTGCTTTAACTATTGTACTGGGAAGTTATTAATTTAGGCTGAGACAACTTCTTCTTGATGAACGAGTTTTTTCATAGTGATCGATCTTATGACGCTGGAGTGCATGGGAAGTTAGAAACAAGATAAAAAAATCATAATTAAGAAAAACAGCTTTTAGATAGAAGAGAGAGGTTCTTAAAGAAAGTCACTCTGATTAATCTACGTTATTGTAGACAAGTCATGTCAGTTAGTTTTTGGATAGTTTTATATGAAATAACTTGCCCTTTCCAGGTGATACAATTGCGCTCTCCTTGATAAGAATTTCGTACGTTTATCCAGTGTAGTCATTCTGAATGTGTAACACACAAAATCGTAATCGAACTGTTAATTTGAAAAGCGTAGATCATTTCATGTCTTTTGAGGCGGCGTCCATATTACGAAGCTCTATTTCTACTGTCGGGCTTACGGTCCACCGTGACACTAATCCATCCCGAAAACGAAGCTTTCCGAAAACGAGAGTGTCACGATAATTACGTGATTTTAACGACCGAGTTTAATTTTCTTCAAACATAAATCCAGAATAACCGGTTATTGTTTCCTTTCTAAATACCTGCAGCTTAGTGTGAACGGAAACATTTCATGAGTTTTCAGTGTGAAAGCACCGTTTTCAAATTTCTCTCTCGACGTAGTGTGGACGCGACGGGAGACCACTAATGCTAAAAAATGTCCTTCTGTTCCTAATCCATTGTTTAGTCCAGAGAGTTGGCTGCTTCAAAGATACATCTCGCAGAGCCATTCCACAGCTGGATGGAAAAAGTATTCTTTTACGAGGTAGCTACGGTCATCGGAAATTCGCCATAAGGAAATGCGCTCTTGAGTCAGCCAGGCGTGGTTACAATTTCATGGCAATCCAAAATGGCGGCTGGTGTGCCTCAGGACCGCATGCTCATAGGACTTTTGCAAGGTATGGTCGATCAAACAGATGTAGAAGTGGAAAAGGAGGACCCTGGGCAAATGATGTCTACAGGATTTCAGGTGAGGTTTTCTGGAAATATCTGCTAAAAAGTGACGCGTACTTACAGTGCAGCTACTCGAGAGAAAGCTAATAGACCATTTTACAGTGTCTGCTAGGTAACCTGGCCTTTGAATGGCAGCGAGGCTAGGGGTGACCGTGCTTTCATACAGACCTC
>CM042757.1:6119663-6127091 GCA_022496165.2 Catalaphyllia jardinei | reverse complement strand
TAATTTTCTCAACCAATCCTGTGAGACGTTCCGAAGAGCTTCGTGGCGGCCCTTTCTTCTCGGTGGCCCGATTCAAGTAGTCGTACTGTAAGGAAAAAGAACCTTTAGTCCGTCGTGAATTGAGTGTTTCCTACTTTCCGGGGAGTAAGATCAAGCAAGCCTGCACATACATACCACTTGTCCTTTTAGTTTTAAAAGATGATAGAAGTTTAACCGAAGAAGAAAGCGCTTATTATGGCATTTACTCTACCATGCATGCACATTCTGTTTTTAACACTGTATGTTTCTTTTAGGAAAATGCCGTTATCGCACTACAAAAGGCTACTGCTGTTCTTTGCCATTTGTGTATCGCAGGCGTCGATACAACAGCTGCGCCAGTAATGGACGTGGAAGGACCTGGTGCCCAATAACTCCGGAGTATGGCAGAAAGAAGCTATGGGGGTACTGCAGGGGAGGAAAACGGCGTAAGTATATATCATTTTCCTGCAACTAATTATTTTTTGTTCACCTTAGCTTTTTACCGGTCAGTTAACCAACATTTGGCATAACTTTTATTTCAACAGCTCGACCGATAAGGGTCACGCCTGGTCTTTATAGTAAGTACAGTTTGTGGGCTTCTCCTTGTTGTGTTATCAATCAATCAATCAATCAATCAGTCAGTCAGTCAGTCAGTCAGTCAGTTAGTCAATCAATCAGTCAGTCAGTCAGTCAGTCAGTCAGTCAGTCAGTCAAACAATCAATCAATCAATTACTGTCGCAGACATGGAACAACTGAAATTAAAGGTTCTATGAAAACTGAAAAGTTCTGTCCAATCCTCCGTAGGAAAAAAAGATGGCGATTCGTCAATAAAACCAACCTTAATTCTTACCGTACAAAAGTTTTAATAACGCTTATAAAGAAAGTTCTATCATCTTCAAATGTAGTAAACAGTGTGGTCAACACAGGAACAAATGTTGCAAAAATGTGGCTTTCCTTGTACTTTATGGGCTGCATAGTATTGTGGTAAAATGTACAATTGCCTCCGTTTCTTCTTTGGAGGATTACCCCTTAACCGCTTCTTTTTGATTGGCTAAAGACTATGCATTCTTGACAAATTCATGACACATTTTGTTATTCTCTGCAGTCAAACCTATTGGTTGTTTCCGAGACACGGGCCGTCGAGCAATTCCACAGATGGACGGCAAAGACATCATCGTCCGTGGTTTCTACCGAAGAAGAACCGCCGCCATCTACAAGTGCTTTGCGGCAGCTGCCAGGCGTGGTTACAGAGCCTTTGCAGTTCAACATCAAGGATGGTGTGCTACAGGTCCAAGAGCTCACCTGACATTCAGGAAATATGGACGATCCAATCGATGTAGGAACGGCAAAGGAGGACCTTGGGCTAATGATGTTTATATCATATCCGGTGAGTTAATTTAGTTTGTTATTTACTTAATACTTTGTTCCACTATTGCCCTTAGATGAAGTCTGATTTGACATGACTTGCCCGACAAGGCGTGACTTGACGTGATGTGATGTTACGTGACATGACATGACAAAGAACGTGACATTGCATAACGTGACCTGACGTGAAGTTACTTAACAACACCAGAGGGCATAACTGATGTCACGTAACATAGCGTGACATAACACAACATGTCGCCTGACTAATATCGCGTGATGATGTAACAGAGAATTAACTCTGAAGTGTAAATTTTAGTGCTAATTTAACCCATGAATAACCCACTGGGCGTTAGCCCTAGTAAAGGGAATCAGGGAACCACACGAGGTAAAGAAAAAATCTTTTGACCTCGGTGGGAATCGAACACAGAGAAAGTCGGGGTCGACCCCGACTTTCTCTGTCCGACCTCGTAGCTCAGTCGGCAGAGTGACGGTAGATTTATTCCGGAGGTCGTGGGTTCGATTCCCACCGAGGTCAAAAGATTTTTTCTTTACCTCGTGTGGTTCCCTGATTCCCTTTACTAGGGCTAACGGCCAGTGGGTTATTCATGGGTTAAATTAGCACTAAAATTTACACTTCAGAGTTAATTCTCTGTTACATCATTTGTATTCGTAGTGCTACGCGGCACAACATTCATATGTACCCTTACTTTCTCTTCGCCGCGATTCACCATCTAAATCGACCCCGACTTTCTCTGTCCGACCTCGTAGCTCAGTCGGCAGAGTGGCGGTAGATCTATTCCGGAGGTCGTGGGTTCGATTCCCACCGAGGTCAAAAGATTTTTTCTTTACCTCGTGTGGTTCCCTGATTCCCTTTACTAGGGCTAACGCCCAGTGGGTTATTCATGGGTTAAATTAGCACTAAAATTTACACTTCAGAGTTAATTCTCTGTTACATCATTTGTGTTCAAAGTGCTACGCGGCACAACATTCATAATATCGCGTGATGTTACGTGACATATCTTTAAATGTCACGTAATGAATTGATACGACCTTGCTTCTTTTGTTTTTGCAGGCAAATGCAGGAAGAGAACGACATCACGTTACTGCTGTGCCTTCCCGTTCAAGTACAAAGGTCGTAGATACAACAGTTGTACATCAAAAAACCACAAGCGACCATGGTGCGCTATAACGCACAACTACGATCGGGACAGGAAATGGGGAAACTGTGCTGGTAAGCTTTAGCTACTCAGTAACTAGATAAGAATACATCGGAATACATTACAATACATTTTGACACATTAGAATACATAATAATGGATCAGGACACATTAGAATACATGAGAATACATTAGAAGACATCAGAATGCATTATAGTACATTATGTCGCGTAGCAACCTATGATACCGCTATCATCCTGATATGGATGTTTTACTAGCTGCAGCGGTTTGCCCCTTGTATCGAATAACATAAAATTTTGAGTTTCCTTATAAATGCATATATTTATTTTAATTATTATCTTTTGTTCCTATAATGTTACAGGAAGACGCCCTGTCAGACCAGTGCGCCCAGTGGTTTCCCCAACCAGAGGTGAGCTTCAAAATACCTGCTTAAGCGTAAAAGTGTTATTTGAAAGCTTGGTTTTCTGTGTACGTCGTCTGTGGTTATCATCAGGAATATGTTTTTTCTCTTTAGAGTTATTTACTCGCATTTAGTCACCTTAACGTTCACTTATGTCCAGAAATGCAGGCTAATGAGACTCAGTGTTCTTTCTGAATAAGCATCACCAAGTGTATATTACTTATACCATATTACTTCATATTTGACAGAGTTATGTGTGCTTTGGTGACTTTTTAGGAAAGAAAACACTTTATTTTAAGAGGAAGGACAAACAGTATCTCATTTCGTTCCACTAATGAAATACCCCGGAACAAATAACATACACAAATTATTTCTTTGCTCAAACCAGGTGGTTTACAAGAGGCAATAATTACTAGAGACTTAATAGAATGCAATGTAATGATAAAGAAAGAGAGAGAAGCTCCTTCTGCACACTTGCAGGCTGAAGGATTTTACGCTTTTTTATGTAAGATACGGCTAATATGGTTGTATCGAGGGAGACCATTTCCTTAATTTCTACGATAAATGATTTTTTTTACTTCATTGGACCTCAAGCTTTGTGAGATCTTCCGGTGTGGATTGATAGGCAAAAAAATACCCAATTTAATTCATTTTCATTCATATAAATTCGTAAGAAACAAATCTTCTTTCTTAAAGTTTAATGTGATGTGGGATGTCCTGTAACATAACATCAAAATCAGGGCTGAATGTTGTTAGTGCATTTTTTTTTCTATTTAGTCTTGACTATTTAAAGCAGCCTGGCCTCTTCTTGTTTTGCTTAACTTAAAACCATCTGTAAAATTTATTTTATCAGGAAGAGTGATACGAATTTCCATGGGATTGAGAGGTTAGAGAACATTTGTGTTTCACAATGTGTTGAGCTGAATTTGTGAGAACTTTGTGTTGAATTAATTCTCCTCTATAAAACCAGTCTTACTGATCAATGAGTTCTCTTTCAGCAAAGGGGCTTGGTTGCTTCAGAGACACAGGTCGAAGAGCCATATTACCCTTAGAAGGCAAAAGTCGCCTTCTGAAAGGACATTACCGCAGAAGGCGATATGCTATTCAGAAATGCGCTCTGGCTGCACAGAAGCGAGGCTACAGAGTGTTTGCCGTACAAAATCAAGGGTGGTGTGCGTCAACGAAGTATGCTTATCGAACATATGGAAAATACGGGAGATCAAAGAGATGTAGGAATGGAAAAGGAGGACCTTGGGCGAATGATGTTTATGTTCTGAAAGGTGGGACTTATCAACTGTTTTTGAGAGCAATTCAATAGTTTGTACTTTGGGACCTAGTCTCCTTTCCAGCTGTTATTGAATCGTGGCACAGCGTTCTTCTCTAGAAGAATTATTGGGTAGAAAAAGACGCATCAGGGTTCTAACTCCCAAACACTCCCAAAGCCCCCAAAGGTGCTAAAAGCTAGCCTCTTAAAACTGAATGTTTGAAAAATAAAGTTGTAAAAATGTTGATATACAAATAGACTGACTGTGTTTAAAGCTTTGAATATACGCTATGATTTCATTTGGCCAACTTTGACAATTGAACTTGTTCTTTCAGTTCTACAGAATCATGTTAAGTATCAAACTCAGATTCTGACCAGCTTAGTTATGCTTAAACGATAGCCTTAGTTGACATTCCAAATTTACTCGGACTAGCGGTACATTTCCGAACCAAATATTATATTTCATCTAAAGTCAACGTTCAAAACCATGTATGTGTCTCATCGATCAGACAAAAAGTTAATCTCCAACCCAGATCTCCCGCGGCCAAGCGTAAAACACATTAAGGTCTGGATACGAGAGTAACAACTTCTACTCTCTCCCCAGGTTCCTGCCGTAAAAGAACTACTCGCAACAACTGCTGTGTGTTCCCGTTCATCTATCGTGGTAGACGATACAACCGCTGTACAAGAGTTAACTCCAGACGGCTCTGGTGCGGTATTACTCCAAATTACGATGTAGATAAACTGTATGGTTGGTGTAGAGGACGAGGTGAGAAGCTTTTCTATCCTTAAGGATTCTATCTTGAAAACGGTACACTGCAGTTTTAAGTTAATCGTTTGTAATCCATCTCAATCTTTTCCAATCTTAACCATCGTTGTCTTGTTTTGGTTCTATTTTAGTAAACTCAGCATTATTTTTAGATTCCTTTCCTGGATTTGAACGAATGTTTTTACAGCGTACAAACAAAATTGAAAATGTTAACGCCGTCGTTTTGCAATCCTTCTCAGTCTTCCACAGTCTGGACCATCTTTATCTCATGTTAGTTTATAATAGACCCTTTGCAGGATCCGGCCACATGGCACGGAATAAATTATGCTGGGGCGCAAATAACGCTATGGTACTTTCAAAACAAAGGAACTCTTACCAGTCCAGCCCGACTTTCCCTTGTTTTGAAATTTGCGTCCCAGCATAATTTAATCGGCACCTTGTGACGGGATCGTGCAAAGGGCTTATTACTTCTTTGATGTTTTCTTACCTTTTTAAACTGTTATTTTAACCTCACCATTGTTTAATTAAAGATACATTTTCTGCATCTTGAGAAATTGTTTTTTATAGTTTTTTTTGAGTAAACTGTTTTCCTTTATCTTTGAAGGACGACCTATACCAAGAGTGCCACCTTCATTGAGAAGTAAGTTGGAGAATAATTTTGCTTTGAGTTTAAACATATAAAATAGTGGAAGTGAAAAAAATTAAAAAATAAAGGGGGAAAAAGATAGTAACCATTAATTATTAAGTTAATTTCCTTCAAATGGCTCATAGAGAGGATAAGCCATTTTATTTCTTTTTTTTCACCTTAAGTCATAAGGAGAAAGTTAGAGCTTATAATAAAAGCGAAGGGTGCACATTAACCAGGAAGAAGCTTCTTATTTCATGAGGTGCATTAATCTCCCTACTAAGTAATTTTCATGCCCGAAACGATCGTTGAAATAATTTTTCAAAACAAAAACGCTTTTAAAGTTGCTAAATGGGATGTAATTTCATAAAATACCGTTTTGCCGAATGCTTTAGCGTTTTTCTGCCACACGTTTTTAATCATGATTTTTTTACGTCAACTTTAGTCCAGAGACTTGGCTGTTTTAAAGACACAGGACGCCGAGCGATCCCTCTTCTTGAAGGTAAAAACCGGTTTCTTAGAGGTAACTACCAGAGGCGACACTATGCTATCCAGAAATGCCTCATGGAAGCAGCCAAGAGACGCTATAGAGTGTTTGGAGTTCAACATGGCGGCCAGTGTTTTTCAGGACCGCATGCTCACAGAACCTATAGGAGGTATGGCCGATCAAAGAGATGTAGAAACGGCAAAGGAGGACCGTGGGCGAATGATGTCTACCTGATTTCAGGTTTGGAAGAGATTTTTATGCAATTCTTGATGTGTAGAATTGAGGTTTTCAGTTTTTTCTTTCCTTCGCAAATTTCTAGGTAAATGCAGAAAAAGAACCACGCAAGGAAACTGCTGTGCGTTCCCATTCAGGTATCGCGGGCGCAGATACAACCGTTGCGCCAGGAATCGACGGGGACAGAGATGGTGTGCACTCTCTCCAGACTACTCCAGAGACAAACTGTGGGGTTACTGCAGGGGAGGAAGAAAACGTAAGCGATGACTGTTTTTTCTTTGTCTGTCACGATCTCTAACTCAGTTCCTCTTCCAAATGTTACGATACAGCTACTACTGATCTTGGCTTGAGTTAATTCTAAATATTTTGTCCGTTATGCAGAAAATAAGCACTCTTTCACCCTAGAAAATAGGGCGTGCGAACAACGCTTTGTGAAATAAAGGAAGCCCAGGGGTTTGATTCTCGGAATTTTATATATTTCTCGTCATTGTTGCTTCCCCATTGCTGACATCACAATTGTGTGTGCTTCCTGAGCCTATCCCAGTTTCTGTAGCATGAAGCGGCTAGGAGTATTTCTACTCCCCCTAACTGGGATGCCAGTCCATCGCAGGTCACTATCCCGCAATCTGTTAGGTTTCCCTAACAATTCGCCGGTACCCATTTATACCCCAGGGTGGAGAGAGGCACTGTGAGAGTTAAGCGTCTTGCCCAAGAACAAGGCACAATGTCTCCAGCCAGGGCTCGAACCAGGACCGCTCGATTTGGAGACGAGCGCACTAACCATGAGGCCACATTACAATTACTTAACTTTGTCTAATATTTTTGTAATTTATTTTTTCGGCAGCTGCTCCTATTAGAATTTCTGGAGTTACAAGTAAGTAGCTGAGCTGTTCAATCCAACTCTTTTTTTTTATCAAAAAACTTTACAACGAATTTAATCACCACGTTCGTTTTATTCCTCAGTCAAATCCATTGGATGTTTCCGAGACACTGGTCGTCGAGCCATCCCTCAGATGGATGGCCGAGGTATCTTGGTCCGTGATTTCTATCGAAGAAGAGCGTACGCTATTTTTAAGTGCGCACTGGA
>CM042757.1:6072163-6117163 GCA_022496165.2 Catalaphyllia jardinei | reverse complement strand
GAGCGTTAGCAGAGAGATTATAGTTTAGTGTTGTGCTGTAACCATTTTTTATACTTGTCTTTCAGGAAGAAGACCTGTAAGACCGGTTCGTCCGGTTGTTCGTCCGCCACGAGGTACTTTTAAACTGATGTTTTACCTTACAGTCTAACCTATTAATAAGCACTAAAGATTCTTCAAAAAGTCAAAACCCAAATATATATATTTTAATTGAAGGAAATCAAAAAATAAACGTCTAGTTTTATTAAAAGTTTTTACGTAGTGCACGGTAGAAGTGTTACGCCATCTCAGTGCCAACGTAATTTCCCTACATCGAGCTACGTCAGGATTTGTGTATCCTGAAAAGTTTAACCTAAATTTTTCAAGTTTGTCTGTTTGTAATCCGCGATAATCTTCTCCATCGTTAACCATCCTGGTTTATTTGTGGTTTTTTATTCTCTCTTTGGTGCTGTTTTCTCCTAGTAAACTACTATTTTCAGGTTTGTTTCAACTTAAAGGTAATTTTTTGCGTGGCCCAAATATCTTATAAGAAAACTTGACTGGACTCGTTTAATATATCTTTGTTCTGGTGTTTTACGAGCATTTCGTGCAAATTGTGGCAAAAAGCTGTGATAGTCTGTTTTAGGTTTAAGGCTGGATTTTTAAAATGACGATGGGTACATCAAAAATCCTTCCCCAGTTTTACCTCAATTTAATTTGCTGGGGGTAATTTGCATTCTGCATTCACAACACTGAATTACATCGCACATTTTTTGTGCTAGTAATCATGTATTAAATTAGTCCGCTTTTCTCGCTTCTTTTTCAGCACGAAGGGTAGGAATCACGACTGGAGTAATAGGTAAAGCTGAATCTTAGATCCCGGCTTTATTTCTACGGTTAGGCCTACAGTCCACACTAATCTGTCACCAAAACGGAGCTTTTAGAAAACGCTTTTCAAACCAGAGGGATTTGAAAACGTGGGCTTTTTTTTTCGTGTGGACAGAAACATTTTTGAAACGGATGATCTCATGATAAGGCTATGATCTTTTAATACCTGTGATAATTCGCGAACTATGGGCGGAAACAGTTTTTGAAGGCAAATGTGCTAGAAAATTAAATATTCTTTGTCACAATAGACCACGTTCGATACATCATTATTCTAACATGAATCCGGGGCTTTCGGGTCAAAATTGTAAATTTTTTAAGTTTCCTTTGCTTCCAATTCCTAAAAGAGACTTAAAAACAAAGAAAACAACCCCAAATATAGAAGTTTGTCTCGAAAGTCTCGTAGCCATGTTAGAATATATATTGATATAGCGAACATGGCCTATTGATTGCAATCATAAATGAATCTATGGTTTTCTGTATTACAGCTTACGGCCTTGGTTGCTTCAGAGATACAGGCCGACGAGCCATATCAACCCTGGAAGGCAGAAGTCGTCTCCTGAAAGGACATTACAGAAGAAGAAGATACGCTGTTCAGAAGTGCGCAGGTGCAGCACTAAGACGAGGCTATAGAGTGTTCGCGATACAACATCAGGGGTGGTGTGCGTCAGCGAAATACGCTTATAGAACATATCGCAAATATGGGAAATCTAACAAATGTAGGAATGGAAAAGGAGGACCTTGGGCCAATGATGTCTACGTTCTAAGAGGTAAGTTAATTTTGTGACTGTGTTCCATTAGTGTATTAAAAAGCTCTTCTGGCAAAAGGTAAAAAGTCCCGAAACGAGGTCGTGAACTCGACATATAAAGAGACCAGAGCATGCATTGTCACTGAATTCGAACCAGTGAGCGAAGAAAGCCCTGTTTAATAGCCTGGGGTTAGCAGATTTTCCAGTTGGGTTTGTGTATTTTATTCGTCACTTATTTGTCCGATTGGCAAGTAATGTTTCGGAAACTTTACCTGCCCGTCGGATTTTCGTGGTAACAGTTTTTGAGGGAGTTCAAATTACAGAAGCACTTTAAGAGATCAACTTTTGGAGGCCTCATTGAGGAAGAGTTACATCATAGTTAGAACTTCCCCAATTTGTTTTTTTTGCACTCTGAAACATGACTGAAATTTGAGAATAGACAACTTAAGTCGTAGACAAACATTTTCACTTGTCTGAGTTATTCGTAACAAGTAATCTGTTTTATGACATCGCGATAGATGCGTTGGCCTTCTTTTTTCTCGCGCGGCTTCTCGCGCAACATTTTCTTCAGCCAAATAAAGCATGTGCAGTATCAAAAAGGTTCGTTATTCGTTGCCAGGCTCCTGCCGTGTACGAACTACGCGCAACAACTGCTGTGTGTTTCCGTTCATCTATCGTGGCAGACGATACGGAAGCTGTACAAGAGTTAACTCTAGACGTGCCTGGTGTGCTCTTACTCCTAATTATGACGCAGATAAAATGTATGGCTGGTGTAGAGGACATGGAGGTGAGGAATAAATTAGTTTAATTATTAGGATTACTGTTAAGGTAGGAATAAATGATCAGAGTGATAAGAATTACTGTGGAGCGCGACAGGGTGAGAGACAATTCATTATGATAGCTAGAATTACTATGCAAAAAGAAAAGGTGAAATCTGTTGCTGTAATGCGTGGAAATTTAGCCAAACCTGCCTGGGTTTTTAATTAAAAGTTTTAGGAACTAGCCAGTGCAGGGATGGTGCAGTGGTCAGAGCGCTCGCCTTCCACCAATGTGGCCTGGGTTCGATTCCTGTCCGGTGCTATGTTTGGGCTGAGTCTGGTTTCGCCGTGCTCTGAGGATTTATTTTCCGTGTAAGCTGGTTTTCTTCCTCCACAAAAATCAACATTTCCAAATTCCGATCAGGAAAGAAGACAAACATGAAAACCAGCTAAGGCTGATGTGGCTTCCTCTCTAAATATTGTAATTTATTTTATTATTTTATTTTAATTTATTTTTTCCTATCATTTTTTTCAACAGTTCGACCTATCAGAGTGACACCAACAATAACACGTAAGTATCTTGCTTTGCTCACCTGCGAGAATAATGTTTTTAACCTGCACTCAATTATATAAATAAATTCCATACAGATGAGACATTCGACCCCTTCAAGCGAATGCATGTCACTATGCAAGCTTCACTGCAGCTTATTACGTAGAAACTCCTTGCGCTGGTCACGGCGAGATTGCGTGATTAACCAAAGAGGCTAACGTTACTGTAACCTTTGAAATGCACGTTTTTCTACTATCCAGGCGAAGGCGTGTCAGTATCCAAGCGTCACTGTAACGTCTTACACAGAAACTCTGGTCACGTAATCTTTTGGCTAGATTGCGTGATTAACCGAAGAGGCTAGCGTTACTGTGACATTTCAAATGACCTTTGTTTTTCGTAATATTTTCAGTGCAAAAGGTTGGTTGCTTCAAGGATACAGGTCGTAGAGCCATACCTCAGTTAGATGGAAGAAGTATTCTCTTACGAGGTCCCTACCGACGAAGAAAACTGGCCATCCAAAAGTGTGCCTTGGAAGCCGCGAGGCGTGGTTACTTTTTCTTCGGAGTCCAACATGGCGGCTGGTGTGCATCAGGACCGCGGGCTCACAGGACCTATGCAAAGTATGGTCGATCAAACAGATGTAGGAATGGCAAAGGAGGACCATGGGCGAATGATGTCTACAGAGTATCAGGTCAGGCAGAGTAATGTGTTGTACAGAGTGATTTACAGAGTGATCTTTCACTTAATATATCAAACACGATGTTTGATGAGGTTCGAGGTGGTTCGAGTGCCAGATATCTGTCAAACGTACCTCGTAACTTCTCTATTCGCGCGTTCAATTTACTAATCAATAATGAAACCTCTGAGATTCTATTCTTATGACGTAGCTCGAGAGTGATCCGCGTAGCGCCCCTGATTGGTTGTTGCTTACGCGGGAAAATTCATAAGCCACCAACAACCAATCACAGACTGTGTACAGCTTCGTCATGGTATTGGAATGTTTCGGGTCCAGACCTCTCCAGAGTGGATGAAAAATAAAGAAGGCAAAGAGTGGTGTCTTGTTCCTCAGGTTTTTCTAAGTAAAGAAAAACAGACAGTGATTATTCTTTTTCTTCCTTAGGAAAGTGTCGGTATCGAACTACAAGAGGTTTCTGCTGTGTACCGTTCACGCATCGCAGGCGCCGATACAATGGTTGTGCCACGAATCGACGAGGACAGAAATGGTGCGCCATCACTCCCGACTTTAACAGAAACAAACTATGGGGGTACTGCAGGGGAGGAAGTAGACGTAAGACATTGGAATTTAAGAATTAACTGCAAAACTTAGATTACACGATATTAGGAGATGCTGTCCATACTTAGCGGATGCTACTAACGTAGGTTTTTAGCATAAATGTTCCAGTGTATCGCAACGTTATTCGTTGAGACTTGTCTTCGGTGTGGTTCGCCTTTTACGGTAATTACGTACCATTTCAAAATTTGCAATCACCCAATCAGAAGCCTTGCCTTCTATTCTAATTTCCTGCGATGGTAAGTCACTGAACACATATTGCTGAATTCCTAGCTGAATTTGTGCAAGGTAATACCTAATAGCACCTTTTCTGGCTTATCAGACTGGTTTGGTCTCGCCAAGAGTATTATATTTTGGCGAGACCTAGTCGAGCCAAAATACGAACCATGGGAAGACCAAACTCGACTGATATGCCGCCTGGGCGAACAAAACCGAGGAACGATTAGGATAATTATTTGCAGTCGTTTTATATATAGTTTACAGTGTATATGCATATTCTGAGGTTTATTTACTCTGATATTTTGTTACCATACACAAACTTCCTGTGGCTGACCTTTTCTCAAGTTTTTGACACGCGCTGTATTGTAACATTTTCTTTATTTCTGCAGCAAGACCAATAAGAGTTACAAGTGGAGTGATAAGTAAGTAACTACTTCTGCTTTATTGCACTTTGCACGCTCCTTGGTATATAACATGTCAAATACGAAAGATCGTGTTTGACCACATTTCCAAATGTCGAGGTGTTTGGAAATGTGGTGAAACACTGTCTTGAGTGTTTGATATATCTTCTCAATCGAAACTAAAACTAAGGATAAAATGGAGAAATAAAATCGTCAAAACCCATGCATGCTAATTAAGATCAGATATTCAAACCCTGTTATGGTCATGACTTTAAACTTGATGAATTATTGAGTTTGAGAAGTAAAGGTAAAGAAAAATACTATGTGTAAAATATTTAATAATTATTCACCGAAGTGGAGGTGAATAGTAGTAGATATTTACCGACCCACGAAGCGGTGAGGTAAATATCCACCACTTTCACCGACACTGAGGTGAATATTTATTTTAGTGTATACCACACAAGCTGAATAATTAGCGGACCAAAGAGTAACTTTATTTGTGACAATATACCGACAAAGCCCTTTTGGTTTTCTTCGGCTGCTCGGGGGTGAATAGTACTTGGCTAATCACCTCCGAGCTAACCAATCAGTGTGCGCGAAAAGTACTATTCACTTGTGTGGTATATACTAAAATGTCGATATTTCTACTTCAGCTTAGCACTACTCTTCGCCGGTCACAATTCATATCATCCTTCTTTTCCAGTTAAATCACTCGGATGCTACAAAGACACAGGTCGCCGGGCTATTCCACAAATGGATGGCCGTAACCCTCTTGTCACAGGCTTTTACCGAAGAAGAATCGACGCTATCTTGAAATGTGCCTTAGTTGCTCTGAGATTTGGTTACAGAGTTCTTGCTGTACAGCATCAAGGATGGTGTGCTACAGGTCGCAGAGCTCACTTAACCTACAGGAAGTACGGACGATCCAATCGATGTAAGAACGGTAAAGGAGGACCTTGGGCGAACGATGTGTACGCTGTTTCAGGTAAGTAAAATTTTCTAGTTAAATTTCATTTCAGTAGATTACAACTTGCCGGTATTAGTCGACCTGTATCTACAAACAGAGAGCTGTATACGCCTGAAACTTCTTGTATGAAGGGAACCTCTGATCATGTTAGGTATTTAAGCAATAGACCACAAGTTCCTGTGGGTTATAAGCTGATAAACCACGCGGGATGTTGGTAGAACACGAGAAAAATTTGTAAAACACTCGCCGCACGAATTCTTCGAGTGGTTTATCAGCCTAGCCTATCCCAAGTGGTTTATCAGCCTATAACCCATAGAAAACTTCTGGTCTATTGCTTTTATATAATAATTCAGAAGACGCGCGATTTTCCGTGGGTTTACCGGCACAATAACCCACAGCTGATTGACCAATCAGAGCGCGCGCATTGATTTGGTTATTGTATAAATGTGAATAAACAGCTCTGTGATCATAATTATAAGGTTTGAGATTTGCTATGGCTTTCCGGCTGCAAATGTTCTATGATAATTTGAACACTTGAATTGACGTGTTTTGTTATTGTGACTATGTAGGCAATTGTCGAAGACGCACAACTTCGCGTTACTGCTGTAGATTCCCGTTCATCTACAAAGGCCGCCGTTATAACAGTTGTACAAGAAGAAAACACAATCGACCATGGTGTGCTCTCACACCAAACTATGATCGAGACAAGAAGTGGGGCAACTGTGTCAAACGTAAGCTTGTTTTACTGACATTGTATGATTCTTAAAAACGAAACTTTGAATATAAGATTACTTTTCTCAGGACTTGTAGTACTATTTACGAGTTTATACTACGTTTGTCCAATGTTTGAAACTGTCATGAATTAACATTTCGTTAACAGTCGAACGAACTTGAATTGTCTATATACATTATTTTATTTATTTATATACATTATTTATACAGAAATTGCAGTTCAGCATAGCTGGTTTAAATGGAGATCTGTACAAAATGATATGAATAAATAATAAAATATAAAAATGAAAGCAAAAAATCATTCGAAGAGTTTATAAAAGTGAAAAATTAACTAAGATGATTTAGATGTTTCGCGACTCTCAGTTTAAAACTAGTGAGAGACTGATCATAGTGTAAGTTACGAGGGAGAGTGTTCCAGGATTTGGCGGCATTGTACTTAAAAGATGTTTGAAATTTAGTAGTCTTGGCAAGAGGCCGGCGGATAAGATCTTTGTTGCTAGTGTCGTAGTTATGGATCTGTTCCGAGGAGTGGAAGTCGTCTAGTAGATAAACTGGAGCCAAGCCATTGATACACTTATAGACCTCTACGCACTTTTGGTGTTCTCTGCGGCATTGTAGGCAAGGCCTCTTCAATGTTTGTTGTATATCGGTATCGGTAGCCTTGCGACCCGCAATTATTCCCGCAGCTCGCTTGAGAAGACGGTCAAGGTAGTTCTTGTTTCCCTGACTGCAACCATCCCACACAACACAACAGTAATCGAATAACGGTAGAACCATGGCATTAAACAGGGTAATGTCACTTATAAAATATATCATAATCCTCTTTGTTTCCTTATTAGGACGTCGCCCAGTTAAACCAGTCAAACCTGTTGTCCGTCCACCAAGAGGTAAGAAAATTGTTGTGAATGAGGCCTTTTGGTGTTGGCTTACACGAAGTCTATTTCATAGCCATGTTGGGAGCTGAGAAAATTAATTGAGACAAAAATTTCCTTGGCTTGCAGCGTGAAGTTCAAAGTACTTTGATTGAATTGCACTTTTTCTTTTATTGTTATTTTATTTAGCTCCTTTTTCTTATTGACTTTTGTTATTTATTTTGAGCATCTATGGTTTAACATCTATGGTCTTTCCTACAATTATTTGGTCTACACACACCGTACGTGTAGTCAACTAGTAGAGAGAATGTTGAGCTACTACTACAAAAGCGAAAATAGTGCACACTAATCATTTCCTTTCATTCCCTTTTTCAATTTTTATAGCGAAGGTCATACAAATTACCGCAAGTTTGAAAGGTAAGTGCAAAAGTACTGCATTGATTTATAGTTAACTCATGCACTCATAGAAAAGGAGAAAAATCACGAATTTGTTTAACCAAATTTCCAAACACAGAGAAGAGAGTTGAGAATGCGACCCGCAGAGGAGTATTTTTGAAACTTAAACCAGGAGAAAACGAAGAAATAAAATCGTAAAAATCTATAATAATTACGATTACATATCTATTTGCTTGCATCTATGTCTGTTTGGGTAGATAGCCTCACTTCAAAAACAGCGGACATACTGTATTCCTCGGCTGTGAACTGATCTATTAGACAATATCTCGTTCTCAACTTGGGAACTCTACCATGAGTGCCATACTGAGGGCGGGACAACCTTTTGGTTCAGGCATTTAATTACTTACGCTCTTACGGTTGCATTTATTTTCTTAACACATATATATCTTAGCAGACAACCATTAGGTAATTCATTCTGTAATCAACTCCACTTGAAAAGTAAATTAACCGCCATAGAACTAAGAGTTGTAAATTTCAATGATTTCATTGAAATCTTTCCCATTAGCAATCAGCATTGGTTGCTTCAGAGACACTGCACGACGAGCCATATCAACCCTGGAAGGCAAAAGTCGCCTTCTCAAAGGACATTACCGCAGGAGGCGGTATGCTATTCAGAAATGCGCTCTGGCTGCTAAGAGGCGTGGGTATAGCGTGTTCGCAGTTCAACATCAGGGGTGGTGTGCGTCAGCGAGATTTGCTTATCGAACATATGGAAAATACGGGAGATCAAACAGATGCAGGAATGGAAAAGGAGGACCTTGGGCTAATGATGTCTACGTTCTGAGAGGTAGGGAAATCGCCGACTTTTGCAATAAATGAAGAAAAATTGGAGTTAAGAGTAATAGGACCTAATAGCTCATGAAATACTCGTCTTTGAGTTGGCAGTAGTCTGTACAAATTTAGCGCCATGCATGTAAGTTACTTATTCCCCTCTCAAAATCTCTGGGAAAACTTTTAAGAGATCCTAGTCAGCCTCCGCCATCTTCGTTGCCACCGAAATTATTGATATGGCACGGTGAAGCGAAATCTTATTGCTTTACTGCAAGTGATGTTCCTGAGAGTATTTTTAATCATGTTAAGTAGTTTCACAGTGATTTCCTTCGTTTTGACACGCCCCGAATGAAATATAATAGCCAAACTCTCGCATGTACACAAAAACAAAGTCGTGCTTGACTAAAACCATTTAAGTTTTATGCGGTCACTGATCTGAGAGAGCAAGGTCTTACTTCTATCGCCTTCTATAATACTGTTTCTAACATCAGAGTGCTATTGAGTAGAAATTAAGTAGATACAGCGGACACAACTTCCCGACAAACAACTCTTTTGCGCGATTTGGTATTGTGACCGAGATGTAAATATGTTACAATAAAGGCAGGTTTCTTTTCTATAATTGTATTTCTTTCTTGTATTTCAATTAGGTTCTTGTCGCACGCGTTCCTCAACTGGTAACTGCTGTGTGTTCCCGTTCATTTATCGAGGAAGACGATACAACCGCTGTACCAGAGTTAATTCTAGACGCCCATGGTGCAGCATTACGCCAAACTATGACCAAGATAAACTGTACGGATGGTGTGCCAGACGAGGAGGTAGGAAATTGCAAAGATCAAACATGTGCTATGCCCTTTGACTGTTGCGAAGCCAAAACCAAAGCCATCGCTTTTGACCAATCACGACGAATGCTATTAGCATATTGAGCCAATCAGAGCTCGAGGAAGAACTATGCAACCAGCGCCAAGCGCGGGAAAACGTGCGTAAGCCAATTCAGGGAACAGCTTCCTGATTGGTTAAAAAAATCAAGGTCTTTCCGCGGATTGGCCATGCTTGAATCACGCGGATTATGAGTCAGTTTTTGAAACCAATTGCAAACATTAGTCTAGAAAATGCAAACTAAAAGCAATTTGTGATTACTTGTGGAAGTAAGCTGAAAACCAAGCGCGCTTTGCCTCGCTTCTAAGAGCACTCTGTTGTAGTTTATTTTTGCTATCTATAAACGTTTTCTTTTTCTTGCAGTGCGTCCTGTGAGGATAACATCATCGATAACAAGTAAGTCTGTAAAACGCATAGAATCACCAAAATTGCTCTGAATAACGTGACAACTTCAGTACCGGTGACGAAAAAATGCCAAAGATAAAATGAGAAAACGAAGAGAGATGGAAGTGGATATATATGTTTAAGATAAGGTAGAATTGAAACAGATTACGAATGACCAAAATGTTGTACTAACTTTTGATGCACCGTCAGCGACGTAGCTCCTCTGAGTTGCATATTGCGTGTCTCTTTGTACCTGTCGCACGGCTGTCGCGTGGCTGTTGTGTATCTGTCGCGTGCCTGATATTTCTTTACCTAGGCTCCATCTTATTTCCCTTGTCCTAATTTACTTTCAGTCCAGAGACTGGGTTGCTTTAAAGACACTCCTCGTAGAGCCATCCCAATACTGGAAGGTAAAAGTAAACTTGTGAGAGGAAACTACAAGAGACGAAAGTTTGCCGTTCGTAGATGCGCCATGGTCGCCGTCAATCGCGGCAACAAGGTATTTTCTGTTCAAGACGGTGGCCAGTGTTTTTCAGGACCACGTGCTCAATATACATTTGGAAAGTACGGCCGATCAAACAGATGTAGGAATGGCAAAGGAGGACCGTGGGCGAATGATGTCTACAGAGTATCAGGTGCTTTTTCTGGCTTATTGTGTAAAATTTCTTTAGAGACGACAGAGTCAGGTGTTTAAGGATGGTTAACTTGAAGGTCTAGGTTCTTTCAGGATGTGTTTTGGGGCATTTTTGCGATTTTCCCATCCTCTGTAGGAAAAAAAATGACTTGTACATTTACCCATGACACGTTCCGCACGAAAACTGGAAAAGTTTCAAAATCTTTAAACCTAGCATACTCAATATTATTTTTTTCTCAAGCATCTGAGCGGGCCGGATGCCTAAATCCTCGAATTTGATTTGCTAATCTTGCACACGTGACCGGTCCAGCTTTTTACGATACGGCCCACTGGCCGGATTTTTTCCCGCTGTCTACATTTTGCTCTCAAAAGTTAGCGGTAATTGTCAATCGTTTGCCTTGTTTACACATCCATCGACGATTAGTCACCGCAAGGGTAACTCTGTTCTATTTAAAATGGCAAGGAGAGTCACTGTAAGTAAATTCAGTTGAGTGTTTTGAAGTTGTGAGAGTTTGCTTGGTTGTTTTTAGCTTGTCGCTGTAATGGCGCTTAATCCTGTGTTTCCCTCGCCGTAGAACTTGAGTCATTTTGAGTCAAATTTACGTTTCTGATCGTTGCTGTATTTGGGAGAATTTCTGTAGAATACACTTAACCAATTTCCTCGCTTTCTGCTATTCAATTTACGGTAGAAAAGTCGGATTTCAAGTGGTTTTTAAAGTAACGACTGACAGACATTGTTTTTGTAGTAAAACTTCAAACTTCGCACGAAATTTCACACCGGAAAAACTGTTTTGGAAAACTTAACTGGTTAAACAAATGCAACTAACATAAAGTAGTTCGAAAACTACGTGTCCTTTAATACATCTTTCTTTGCCTACCATCTGAATTATTCGCTCGTTGCCACTATCTTTTACAAATCGTTAGTAGACGGCGCGCAGGCCGATTCAATGACAAGAGTTGCGTAAACAAACCATTAGTACTGTGTAAAACCAATTTACTGCAGGAAAAAAATAAACATGTTATTTACCGGGCTAGGTCGGTCCGTATGGGAAAAAACTGTGCCCTTGGTCTTGAGTACTCAAGACCTCGGGCACAGTTTTTTCCCATACGGACCTCCCGCCCGGCAAATAACATATATGTATTTGTTTAAGTACAGTTGTTGCCAAAATATGGACGTGGGCTGTGTTAGGTCGCAAGTTATGGTAGTAAATTGTAAAGCCGCAATCGTTTTCCTTCCGTGCTTGAACAAAATCCCGCTTACTTTACTTTACAAAAGACAAAAGTGTAATATTGTATCGCAGTAAGGGCGAAATCCGCTAAAGGTTCCGTTCCGCTTTAATTTCTGCTAATGTAATCTGCTACAGAACTGTAGAAGTCATTTGTGTTTTTTTTTCCTGGAGTTTAGGTAGATGCAATCAACGAACTACTTCAGGAAAATGCTGTGTGCTGCCTTTCAAATATCGAGGGCGCCGCTACACCAGATGTGCCAAGACTCGACGCGGAAGGCCCTGGTGCCCAACTGGTTCTGGCGTGTACATACGAAATCAACCATGGGGGTACTGCAGGGGAGGAAAACGTAAGGACCAGCCTTTGTTTAATTGTCTTTCTCGCCCACTTCTGGTAGCCATGTCAAGCTAACCGCTATTTGAACTTTTTTGCAAAATCAAAGCTAATACAAATATCATTACGCTAAAGACGAAATAACAAAAAAAAATCAAGGCTTATTTATTATACTGGCACTGTATAAAAGCTTTAAATCTTCGGATGGGTGGGTTGGAAAGTCGGCAAGGAAGAACGCAACAGAAAAACCTGCCCGTCTCACTGGTCACGTGACCTATATCCAGGGCCCAGTGGTGGGTGAGAACAAATATTTTTCAATTGTTTCAATTCGCTCAGCCAGTGAAAAATTCTTCTTCTTTCATCCTCTATCTTTGCTTTTACTTACATTTTACGAATTTGCTAGAAAAAGTTGTTTGCTAGTTTCAAATGATTCTAGAAATACGATTTGACGTTCTCTTCCTTTCTGCTTCAAATGCCATTTTTGCAATCTGATTTTAAACTAAACTGTTATTTTGAGAAGTACTCGTTTTATCGAATTAAGTTTCAATTTGCAAAACTATTGCCTTTTTCAGGCCAGCCAATACGAGTGACAGTTGGTGTGCGTGGTAAGTATCCGTTACTTATTATGATCTAACCTTTTCACCCTATGAAAACGGAAAGCAAACGCCAAATTTTGAGTGGAAAAGTATAGAAGTACAACAATTTCACATGAAAGGACTGCTCAAGAGCTTTCATTTGAATGGTCGCACACTAGGGTTTCATCCAGAGACTTAAAAGTTAGCACTACCTTGTACAGCATAATAAACAGTACCACATGAAAGTACTGCTCAATAGCTTTTATTTGACTGGTCAGTATGGTTTCACGGCTGTTAAGTTCCACCTAAATCAAGAAACATTGCTTTTTCAATTCCTTGAACGCTTTTACTCCAGTAGAGCGACTTCCACTGTGTCTAGACACATCAATGATGTATTCTTTTGCTTGAATAGTCAAACCACTTGGATGCTTCAAAGACACTGGTCGACGAGCTATCCCAGGAGTTGACGGTCGTTACCCAATAGTTCGAGGATACTACAGAAGAAGAAAAGATGCCCTTCGCAGATGTGCCTTAGTTGCTCTGAGGTTTGGTTACAGAGTTTTCGCTGTACAACATCAGGGATGGTGTGCTACAGGTCCCAGAGCTCACTTGACCTACAGGAAGTACGGACGAACCAATCGATGTAGGAACGGCAAAGGAGGGCCTTGGGCTAACGACGTGTACGCTGTGACAGGTGAGATGGAAGTTTCGTGTTACATTATCGATGCATAATACAGCGGTAATACTGTTTCTGTTTGTGCTCACATATTGATTAGCTGCAACCAGAAGTTTTATTCCTTTTTGGTGTTAATCTAATATGTAGGTGTGTTTTCGCTAATTTTTAAATCTGGAGCCTTCAGCCCCCCTAAGAAAGCTGAGTGTGGTACTTCTCTCTTTGACAAAGCACAACGCGAGCCGGTTAAAGCTAGGTTTACTTCAAATGATTGTAACTTTGTTTCTTGCCAGGTTCCTGTCGAAGAAGAACAACAACTCGTTATTGCTGTGCATTCCCGTTCATCTATAGAGGCCGTCGTTACAACAGTTGTACCAGGGTTCGTCACAGTCGGCCATGGTGCGCCATCACAAACAACTACGATCGAGACAAGAAGTGGGGCAACTGCGTGGGTAAGTATTTGAGAAGTAATATATCAAACACGAAAAAACGTGTTTGAGGATACCTCGCGTGCTGTGCTCGACGACGTCACGCAAGTCATGTCACGTCAATGCATGTCTAGTCAAGCCAACAGTAAGATCCAGCGAAAAACCACTCTATCTTTTCAAAACAACGAGAAGATAGTTGAAAATGCGAAGTAGCGGAGTATTTTTGATGAACTTTGAGGTGTTTGTAAATGTGATCAAACACTGTCTTGAGTGTTTAAAGTGCCCCTGTGATAAAAAAATCACTTCCTTTTTTTCTTGAGATTCTGAAAGTGTGTCTGCTTAACACTTGACTGGCAAAATTCTGACCTTTCATTTTTATCCAAAGGCCGTTTACTTTGAGTGTAAGTTTTGGATTTCACGATTTCACGATCCGCCAAGGCTCACCAGCTTAAAATTTCAGCGTGTGAACGCAGCTTATTATGTATGCAAAGTGCGAGTTTAAAAGTGTGAAAGCCCAAAACTCCCGTGCTGCATATTAATTCTGCAGCGTACACACGCATCGCATTCTTAAACTAGTGAGCCTTTGACGTCATTTTCGCCTCGATCCAGCTCTCTCAAGTACTTAAATTTAGTAATGGCGGATCATTAAATAGGAAAGTTTCAGTTAAAATAAACAGGTGCCTTTTTTTTAAATCAAGGATTAAAACTTGGGTCATTTAGTGTTTAGTTAACATAGTTTTGAAATCCAAAGGAAAAAAATAATATATTTTTTGTCACAGGGGCACTTTAATATATTTTCTCAATCGAAACCAAAGCTAAGGAGAAACAAAAGCGTCAAAAACTGTGCTTGTTAAGATCAGATATCTAACACCGTTAGCGTTATGATTTCCTCTGTTTAAAAACTCGATAAATCATTAATGAGTTTGAGAAAGACAGTTCTCCTTTAAAAACTACTGTATTTTAAATACTTGTAGGGTTGATGCTGATTGACTAATTATAATTATGTGTAATTTATTTTCCTTGTAGGTCGACGTAAACCGGTTAGGCCTGTTAAACCTGTTGTCCGTCCTCCAAGAGGTGAGTTATAAGGTTATTTGTTCAAGTTTTGTAATTTCCTGGGTTTTTTTTAGAGATAACATTCAGTTTAATTTTAATTTTGCTTACCAGGGCGAGACTTTCTCAAATTCCTTCGAGCACGTATTTCTCTGCTTCAGACTGTTTTTACTCGGGTTTTGAGTATCGGGGAGATTCGTTTCATTGTGACTTTTGTTTTGGCTAAAGGTTTAATTGCTATATGGTGATGTTCTTTGTATGAATGGCGGGCAGTAGGAACTTGAATGGGGAGGTCATTATATCCTAGGGGTAATTACATCGGGGGGAATTTGTACTTGCACGTGTAGTATCGATGTATGTTATACTGGTAGGTTTGTTTTATTGAGTGCTAAATCCGTTATATCGATTGTATAACTAAATATTGGTTGTCTTAACATTATTTTGTTTTCCTTCCAGCACGAATCTTCAAACTTACAAGGGGAATGGTTGGTAAGAATATTTGATTCTTATATGTTTTTCTGTGTAAAAGATTTATCCGGGAAAGACCCCGTATGTAAAAACCGACATTTTTTCATGTCTGGCGAAATGGTTCATGTATTTTGGGGAGAGTTATTGGCAATTTAGGCTTAGTGGATTCTACAAAGAAGGTATGTTTGTCGATTACCAGAAAAAGAACTAAAGTTGGGTTTGGGTTTTGAACATACGGTGAATTCATTTAAGTCACTCTCCGTTAAAATGTTTATCATAATTTGACTGAGTGTAACGCACAAATCATTATATCGTAGGTGTCATTTTATCGGAGGGGTTTTTGCATCTTAATGTTCATTAGGTCTTGATGTAAGTTAATTCATTGGACTGTTATGCGGTTTAACTTTTCTTAATGTTACCGTATCTCATTTCAGCGTATAGCATTGGTTGCTACAAGGACACGAGCCGACGAGCCATACGTCCTTTGGAAGGCAGAAGTCGTTTCCTCAAAGGACATTATCGCAGGAGACAGGACGCCATTCGAAAATGTTTCCAAGCTGCCTACAGACGAGGCTACAAAATTTTCGCGTTACAAAATGGCGGATGGTGTGCATCGTCAAGGAGTGCTCATCTGACATACCGTAAATACGGAAGAACTAACCGATGTCGGAATGGAAAAGGAGGACCTTGGGCTAATGATGTCTATGTTCTGAGAGGTTAGTACCCTGTGTTCATATTAGCGTAGCATCCTGGCTTTAATGTGAGTAATTATTGTGTTAAAGTTAAAACTGTTTGCCATACCTCCTTAATCAGATACGTTTTCCGATTGGAGAAGAACGTGTGACGTGTCATGCGTCCAAAACGCACCAACTCCGTAGGGAAACAACAACTTTAATCTCAACCTTCAATGTTGAGGGTCGAGGTACTTTTTCCCTTGGGGAAAATCTCACAGCCATATGGACGCAAGGAAAAATTCTGTTTTGCAAGTCAGCTGAACGAGCTCAGTTGCATTCAAATCATCCACCATCCATGTAATGGTTTTTTAAGCCACACTTAAGTAAATGTTTAGCCTTTCCGAAACGAAGTTGCTCATAAAAGACTGCACTAATCTTCAGTATAACGTCCCCTATATCGGATGTTACTTCCTCGCAGGATCACGTCCCAGGGTTGAGTCGTCGGCAGCCATCTATACCCTGGGTGGAAACAGGTACAGTGAGAAGTGTCCTGCTCAAGCAATGAACGCAGCTAGACTCGAACCCAGACCTTTGAAATGTACCAAATACGTCATCAGGCCACGCAGAGTACCACTGACGCTTCGCGTGCATAGTAATCTAACTCTTTTTTCTTGCTGTTTTTCAGGTTCTTGCCCTATGCAAACTACTCGCAAAAACTGCTGTGTTTTCCCGTTCATCTATCGCCGGAGACGTTACACAAGATGTACCCGCGTAAACTCCAAACGACCATGGTGTGCAACTACTTCAAATTATGACAAAGATAAAATGTGGGGTTACTGTCCGGGTGGAACAGGTTAGGAATAAACTATCTTAATTATTAAAATGATGCACAATTACTTTAAAAATATGACAACAATAAAATGTGGGGTTACTGTCCAGGAGAAGCAGGTTAGGAATTAATTATCATAATTATCAAAATGATGCACAATTATTTCTAAATATGACAAAGATAAAATGTGGGGTTACTGTCCAGGAGGAGCAGGTCAGGAATATATTACCATAGTTATTAAAATTATGCGCAACTACTTCAAGTTACGACAAAGATAAAATGTGGGGTTACTATCCATCAGAAGCAGGTGGTGAATACGTTATCATATCTATTTGATTTATTTTGACGCTGAAGAGGTGAGATAATATTAACTGTGGGGGACGAATGAATAATTAAAAATATTCCTGTGGGAAACGGTGATGTTAAAATAGGCTAGAAAAAAAGCATCGTGCTTTTAATAAAGATATTTCAGTTTTGTGCATGTTCTTTGACCTTTTACAGCTTCGTCTTGGGTTGCATATAAAAAGACTCTAATTACTTTGTATTTCAAATATTTATATACTATTATTACTTGCAAAATGCCTTATTTGTTTTAATTGTTTCGTTTTCCTCGCAGTATCCTTCATTAAGGTGACACCTTCGGTAACAAGTAAGTGATCGAATTCTGGACCGTTGTAGAATTTTGACACCACTTCATAATAGTTCCCAGGTCTTAGCCAACATGACTTACGTTTCCTCTGATTTGGTTTCAGTCCAACGAATCGGCTGCTTCAAAGACACAGGCCGTCGAGCCATTCCTCAAATGGACGGCAGAAGTGTATTACTAAGAGGCAACTACCAGCGCCGTGCTTTCGCTATCCGAAAGTGCGCCCTGGTAAGTGCAACACTTGGATACAAAATGTTTGCAATCCAACATGGCGGCTGGTGTGCAACAGGACCGCATGCTCATAGGACCTTTGCAAAGTATGGTCGATCAAACAGATGCAGGAATGGCAAAGGAGGACCATGGGCGAATGATGTCTACAGAGTATCAGGTGAGGCAGAGTAACGTATTGTACAGAGTGTTTTAGAGTGATCTTGCACGCAATATGTATCAAACACCGAGCTTTGATAAGCTTCAGGCTGTTTGGAAATGTCAGTGGTCAACCATTGTCTTGAGTGCTGCATGATATACCTTCCAAATTGAAACTAAAACTAAGGAGAAAACGAAGAAATAAAATTGTAAAAATCCGTGCTAATTGGGATCAGATATTCAAACAAAGCTATGGCCATAATTTCCTTTTTTTTGATACTTGATGAATTAGTAAGAAGTATTAAATATTAAAGTCTCCAGCAGCTCAATGATTAGAGCATCCGACCAGATCATGGAGGGTCGTGGGTTCAAATCCCATCTGGTACTCGGATTTTGCCGAGTTTGTGTTACTTCATGTATTTACATTTGATATCATGTTGTTCCTTTATTAAATATTAAAGACACCTTCGCCAGTTTAAGAAAAATAAGAAAGCTACCATACAGTAAACAATAAAAGCTCTTTTACCAATGTCACTTGCACAACCCTGAAAACGTTTTTTACTGATTACTTTTCTTGGACGTTTTAACTTAGGAACCTGCAAGTATCGTACTACAAAAGGAAACTGCTGTGCTTTCCCGTTTACGTATCGCGGGCGTCGATACAATCGTTGTGCCAGGACTCGACGCGGTAGGACCTGGTGCGCGATCACTCCGGACTACAGGTCAAACAAACTGTGGGGGTACTGCAGGGGAGGAGGAAGACGACGTAAGGCGTTTGCTTACTGTTCTTAAAACTTACAATTTATTATAATCTATAATAAATCAGTAACGTTAAGTACCGTATGAGGTTAAGCGTGACAGGCAGATGTGTTAAGCCTGAGGTTCGTGTTATCTGCCAAAGCCGTACGGATGAGGCGGTTAACGTAAGCAGAGAGATTATTTCTAAACATAAACAGAGACCTTGATAATTTTACCATCAAGGGAAAACCGGCACTTTCTGCTTCTGTTGTGATTCGCGGTTTCGATTTGACACTTGACTCATTTGACTTAAACTTTAATTTGCAACTTGTTGTAGAAGCACGATATATCTGTTTTGTTTGTTTGTTTTCTTGTTTTGTTTTGTACTCAGAACAGCACTGTTTACTCAGTTCTGCAGTCATTAACTAAACAACTGAAATTACCTCAGATTGCGAGGATATCATTCATTTGCTTCTGTCTCTATGATGAATGTAAGAAAAGTGATCAGTGTTTTGTTATTTTCTTTATAGCTCCACCAATCAGAATCACCACGGGTGTTGTTGGTAAGTTATATATCTATCATTCTCTAATTAACAATTATTCCATGCGCGCGCGTTGGATATGAGATGATAGATAGCCAACGAGGCGCGATATCCAACAAGCGCGAGTGGAATAATTGTTTTATTAAAATATAGAAAAAAATGTTTTTCTAAAATATAGAAAACTAGACTACATTAAAAACAAAAAGGCCCAAAGAATTTTGTAGATCATGGTATAATGGCTCATATACCATGATGGCTTAGCCGATGAAAACTCTCGAATTGCATTATCCAATGATCCAGTTTTTAAAAATTAACAATTAGACTACGAGCCCGAGTTTTCTACGAGCAGATAGTCAACTCGGCTGCGCCTCGTTGACTATCGCTCGTAGAAAACGAGGGCGAGTAGTCTAATTGTTTCAGTATAAATTTACCGTAGTAGCCTCATTGCATAAAAAGAAAAAAAATGTCAAGTAACGCGTAGAAAAGAACTGTTTCATTACGTTAGATCAGGTCCAAACGTGATGCGCGATGTGCGCTGATGCGTAACTGATGACTATCAGCAGATAGTCATCAGTAATTTAGCCAATCAAATTCATGGATTCACAATAGACTACGGTAAATTTATTATTCCACGAGCGCGCGTTGGATATGAGATGATAGATAGCTAACGAGGAGCGTAGCGTCGCGTTGGCTATAATCATCTCATATCCAACAAGCGCGAGTGGAAAATTGTCTTATTAAAAACGCCCCCCAAAATAGAGAAAACAAGGCTAAAATAAAAATAAAAACGCCCCCAAAAATGAAAAATTGGTGGAGTATGGGATAATGGCTCATAAACCATGATGGCTAAGCCAATGAAAACTCTAGAATTGCATTATCCAATGATCCAGTTTCTAATAAATAAACAGTAGCCTCCATTCAGCACGAAATTATGCGCGGATATTTGCCCGCGGACATTATCTGTTCAGAGAAGGAATTGAGCTTTGAGGAACAGTCAGATGAAAGCTATTATGTTTATAAACCCTCAAATATTTTTAGAAACACGCACAGTTTTGAAAATTGGAGAATGTTCTCGGATATTCTCCAGTTTTAGCTTCATGGGGAATACGCGTTTAGACCAATCGCGCATGAGCGAAAATATTTGGTAGATTATGGCGGCAAATTAAAAACGATGAGAAAACCAAACAGATTCCTGGATTTCCAACAGACACGGCTAAGTGGCTGCTAATAACCATTATAGTGGTTCTATTAATACTATGGCTGACAATCGCTGTGTTAAATAAGTTGGTGATTGGAATTTTTGTGGCCTGTGGCGTTTCCTCGGCACCATCGGCTAAACGTCCTGGGATTGCTGGATTGAGTTTTCTGAGGTCGATTTACTCGAGTTTGCTTTCTCAAATTTACCTTTTCATTCTGTTTACGTAGCTAAGCCAATTGGTTGCTTCAAAGACACTGGTCGCCGCGCCATCCCAGGAGTCGACGGTCGTTACCCAATAGTTCGAGGATATTACAGAAGACGAAAAGAAGCCATTCAGAAATGTGGCGCAGTGGCTTTGATGCGCGGTTACAGAGCATTCGCTGTACAACATCAAGGATGGTGCGCTACAGGTCCAAGAGCTCACTTGACCTACAGAAAGTACGGACGATCCAATCGATGTAGGAACGGCAAAGGAGGCCCATGGGCTAACGACGTGTACGTTGTATCTGGTAAGTATATTTTTGATCTCATTGATTTATTGAAATAGTACAACGTAAAGCTGAAGGTATATTTGAAACTATACAGCAGCCACTCTGGGATAGAATAAACTGGCCCTTCAGAGACGAATGTGATACATACTAGCTATAAAAGCGTAACTATACCAAGAACATTGAAATAACAAGTGAATACCACGAGAAAGCGTTTCATAACTATTTTATATCATATCATGGGAGAATCATTGGCCAATACAATCAAAGGGCGAACTAAATGATTGGAAGGTTGGGTGTAATACTGTCGAGTATACAACGGCTTCCTGTAATCTGATTTGCTGTATTTTAATGGAATAGTATAAGACTAAAATTCTAGGTTAATGTTTCATTGTCTGACTCGGAATTGGAAAATCTGCCAAGGCTAGAAGTGGCAATGTTATCATTGCAAGAGTATCTTGTCCAACAACACGATTCAAAAACCCGGGCCAAGCCGGGATCTCTGTTCGGAGCCCAACGCACTAGCAAGAAGATAGCCAGGCCACTGTGCCTCTTAAATGAGCTACGTCACGGTTTGCGCATCTTGAAACTTGAGTTAAGCCTACAAAAGTTCGTCGTTTGTAATCCGTGTTAATCTTCTCCATCCTTAACCATCCTTGTTCCTTTATGGTTTATTATTATCTCTTTGGTGTTTTCCTATCTTAGTAAACTATTATTTTTAGGTTTCCTTCAATTTAAAGGTAATTTTGTACGAGGCCAAAATTAGTCAAAATACCGCAACTGAACTCCTTTAAAGTAAAGCTCTAGTCACTGATTGATTTCGTCCTATTTGTCTCTCTCCTCGTAACAGGGAGTTGCCGAAAGAGAACAACTTCACGATACTGCTGCGTGTTCCCGTTCATCTACAAAGGCCGCCGTTATAACAAGTGTACCAGAAGGAACCACAAACGGCATTGGTGCGCCATAACAAGCAGCTACGATCGAGACAAAAAATGGGGCAACTGTGCGGGTTAGTTTACTTTTTAACCAGTGAGAAGACCCTTCATCTAACAGATTATTATCCTTTGATTCACGCAGTAAATTATTAATATAATGTAAATTTAACTTGACATCTAGTGAATAACCATTCAAAATTAACGAAAGCTTTCAAGTAGCAATTTCGTTTAGCACCCTTCTTATGCTGTAAAGGTGCGTGGAACTTTAATGCCTCTACTTTAAGTTCCGGTTTTGCACTGTTCGCTTTTCAAAATTTAGTACAATGAAATTTGTGACTAGTTTTCCATTTTAAGCTGTGGAAATTGATGAGTAAAGGAACATTTTCTTGTTTTATTTTCAGGTCGCCGACCAGTTAAACCTGTCCGTCCAGTTCCTTCAAGAGGTTAGTGCATCTCAGTGCCACTACTAAAATGTGCTCACTCGCAGCTTCTGGGATCATTTTCGGGAAAAAAATACAAAAAGAAGCGCAAAAGAAAGCCAGAAATCACATTTTTTTTTCTTCTTCTTTTTGTAGGACGACCTGTAAGAGTAACAGTTGGTTTAATAGGTAAGTTCAAAATGTTAACGGCTACTATGTGTTTTCCGTCAAAACTGACACCGATCCACGCGGTGCAGCTTTAACGTTTTTCTATGAACTGTCCTCTTGTGTAGCTTTTTACGTCAAAATGTTGAATACTTGTATGTTATTTATGTTCATTAAGCTTTACTGAGTTTATCACTTTCTTTACTCTGTTCCTTTGAATGACCAAAGCATGACTATACTCGTTTATAGAAATGTGTTCATATTACGCTTGCTCTGATTGGCCGTTTAGCCGTTTTACGTAGTGTTTCTTTTGTTGCGATCAGCCCTTGGAAACACTTGTTCCATTTTTTATTTATATGAACAAATTTAGCCATAGAGCACTTTCCCTTGTTTGCATAGCCTCGGCTAAACACAGTTATAAAAGCCCGTACTCTATTACTTTCCTATACTATTTCTCAAGAATCCATGCGAAAACATCACAACAGTGAGGTAATTGAAAAAACTCTCTTATTTTTTCATTTAGCTAAGGGCATCGGATGCTACAGAGACACAGGCCGACGAGCCATAGCAACTTTAGAAGGCAAGAGTCGTCTTCTAAAAGGAAGTTACCGTAGGAGACGATACGCCATAAAGAAATGTGCTCTGGCAGCGTACAAGAGAGGATACAGAATGTTCGCAATTCAACATGGCGGATGGTGTGCTTCAGCGAGGCGAGCGCACCTGACATATCGTAAATATGGGAAGTCTAACAGGTGTAGAAATCGCAAGGGTGGACCTTGGGCCAATGATGTCTACGTTCTGAGAGGTATAAAACTCAAAATCCCACTTCCAAGTTGCCCTAAGCCTCTTCATCAAAGCGAGGCCTGGTACACAACCATTCATTCTTTTAGCGAAGTTATCAGCGGTTTGACATGTAAACGTGGCAAAAGGGTCAATTCTGCATTGTATTGACCGCAGATTCAAAAGCAAACCATATGAGAGACATGTTACAACTTCAGTTGGTTTTTTACCTTCCATGCTCTCTAAAAGTAAATTTTACACCAAAGTTTTCCTTTCGTTTGCCAATGTAACCTTTTTTCGTGTCGCTGTCTAGTGCAACGTCATATCATTGTTGTCCCCAGTACTACTCGGTTTAAAATGTTGTTTCGCCGACCATGTGACCAAAAGAAACAAAGACTCCCGAGACAAGAATGGCGTCACACGACGCTGCAGTTTCCATTCTTGAATTTGAACCCATGTACTGGTCTACTTCTAGGAAATAAAAACTCTTTTGCTGTTTTTTTGTGTTTCCTTCAGGTTCTTGTCGCACGCGCTCCTCAACTGGTAACTGCTGTGTTTTCCCGTTCATTTATCGAGGCAGACGATACAGCCGCTGTACCAGGGTTAGGTCCAAGCGTCCGTGGTGCGCCACTACTCCAAACTACGACCATGATAAACTCTACGGTTATTGTGGAGGACGAAAACGTAAGAAAATAATTACCATATAATTCTTGTCTTTATGAAGTGAAGCAGGAACTTGAACTAATTTTGAATTGTTGTTTTTTCGTTTACCCAGCGGTGCAGCCTATCAGAATTTCTACATCGATAACACGTAAGTACGCCATTCAAATTTCTCTTAAGACGTAGTTTTCAGTGCAGAGTGAACTATGGGGATGGTTTTGGAGACTGCCCTCCACTAAGGCACAAGTGCACTAAAGCACTAATGCACTAGGGCACTAGGGCAATAAGGCAATAAGGCAATAAAGCAATAAAGCAATAAGGCAATAAGGCAATAAGGCAATAAGGCACTAATGCACTAATGCACTAAGGGTCTAAGGCACTAAGGCACCAAGGCACCAAGCCACCAAGCCACTGAGGCACTAAGGTGCTAATACACTAAGGTGCTGAGGTACTAAGGTACTAAGGCACTCTGTCGTTAAGGCGAGAAGTCTCTAAGGCACTGAGGAACTAATGCACTAAGCCACTGAGGCAACAATTCACTGACACCCTAAACTTTAATGTTTATCTAGTATTATCAATTAATTCCAATACATTAGTCAGTCTAGAGGCAAGGAAGTGGTGGGGGAGGTACCTGGTACCTGTGTACTCTGCATAAAACATGTTCCAGCTACGTAATATGTTTGAATATTACAAATCTATATATTTGTTTCAGAAAACCCCTGCTCTACTTGTCTCCTTTGTCATATAATCTACTTTCTTTTATTTCTTTTCAGTCCAAAGAATAGGTTGCTTCAAAGACACCTTCCGCAGAGCCATCCCAATCCTAGAAGGAAAAAGTCCTTTCTTACGAGGAAACTACCAGCGACGAAAATTTGCTATTCAAAAATGCGCTCTGGTCGCCGTAAAACGTGGTTACACTTATATGGGAGTCCAACATGGCGGCCAGTGTTTTGGAGGGCCGCGTGCTCAAAGGACTTATGCAAAGTTTGGTCGCTCAAACAGATGTAGAAATGGCAAAGGAGGAGCGTGGGCTAATGATGTCTACAGGATTGCAGGTGCTTAGACTACTCTGTGACTGTTTTTTTCATGTTTGTTTTATCTGTCACACAATACTAACTGCTACATGAAGGCTAACAGAGTGACAGGGCGAATACTTTTGTTAGACGCGGGTCTAAAAACTCAACATTTCAAAAGGAATGTATAGGCTCATTAGCGCTTGCCATCCATTTTGGCAGCTTTTAAAAGCCAATTTCTTTTTCAATATTACACCCAAAGAGGTGAGGATTTCACCATGTACGAAGTTTCACAAGCTTTTTAACTGTTTCAAGTCATTCCGTATCTAGCGTGATGCCCTTTCTGTGCAAAGTCATATATTAAAGCTGATGCGGAAAAAAATGGACATTACAACACGCTGACTGGGCCGGAATTCCGGAAATCCCATTCCCATTTTTTTTTTGCTTTACAAATAAAAATTGATTATATTTTTTCCAGGCAAATGCAGGCAGAGGACTATTCAAGGCAACTGCTGCGTGTTCCCATTCAGGTATGGTGGTCGAACTTACAGGGGGTGCACAAGACGTGGAAGCCGATTGAGAAGAGCCTGGTGCCCAACAGTTCCAGGCTACCGCAAAGGACAACCCTGGGGGTACTGCAGAGGGAAAAAATGTAAGAAAATTTTCACTTGTCGTCCACCTTTTCAATCTCATATTTCAGGCTTCCTCAGATTTTCGGTTTCTCTTCAATGATAAGCCTGGTGGTTTCTACAAGTCACCTCGTCACTGAGATGTCTATAAATAATTTATGTATTAGATAATAAACAGAAGCTTGAATCTTCACTCTTGAATGTGATATATACATCTTCGTTTGCACCATCGTACCGGTACAAAGCATGGATTGTAATATTTCCTCTTCTGTCACTGTAACCCATTGTTTCCAGCCTCGCAAGGTATATTACTAAGAAGCATTAGCATTTCATGTTCAATGTCGATTAACACCCTCTGTAACTACGAACTGAAATATATTATCATTTACAAGAAACTGAAGCGGTGAATGATTTATTAATAAATTGATTAACTGAATGTATTTTAATTTATTTACTTTTCCTTATTTTTTCAACAGCTCCAACTATACGAATTACTAGTGGAGTAGTGAGTAAGTTTTGCTTTCTTGTTTGGTTGGTTTGCTGCTGTTGTCGTTGTTGATGTTTATTGTTGACCGGCCGTCAACGTTGTTTTTGCAATCTAAAAACTGTTGTTTTTCGCTTTTTGAATTATTTACCATACATTGTCTTTATTTTTGTGTATACTAACTAACTGATGAAAAACTCAACATGTGTGCTTTTTGTTGTTTCCTTCAGTCAAACCACTTGGTTGCTACAAAGACACTGCTCGACGAGCTATCCCAGGAGTTGACGGTCGTTACCCAATAGTTCGAGGATATTACAGAAGAAGAAAGGATGCCATTCGTAAATGTGCCTTCGTCGCGCTGATGTTGCGAGCCTCGGTGTTTGCAGTACAACATCAGGGATGGTGCGCTACTGGTCGAAGAGCTCACTTGACCTACAGGAAGTACGGACGATCTAATCGATGTAGGAACGGCAAAGGAGGACCGTGGGCTAACGACGTGTATAGAGTACATGGTGAGTTAATATTGAACGGTGCATTACATTGACTGCTAAGGCCTGGCTCACACTGGCAAGATAACGATATAAACAAAACGAAATAAAAAGGACGTTATGTCGTTCTGTTTGCAGTGTGAACATCCTGACATAATGACTTATTGGAGGGTCGTACAGGGATATTCTCGTGATGCGTGATTAGCTCATTTTATTTTCCGTGAAACGTTTTTAGGAAATCATTCTTAGTGACTCGTGACCTGAAGGTTTTGCGTGACCCATGAAGAACCTGAATTACCACTCAATTCTACGTGATTTTGAGACGCAAGTTCTCCGAATGGTTAGAGTGGTCTGTTGAGAGTGACTTAGGCGTGCGATTTGTAATATGGAGCCTTGAGTTAGCCATTGGCGATTTCGCTTCTTCAAACACTGTTTCTAAAGTAAGGACAGGTCATTAAAAAGAGTATCTTACTTTCTTATTTTCGTGATTTGGGAAAACGAAATTCTTATTTCTGTGAACCGTGATCCATTATTTTTTAGCTTCGTTAACCGTGCAGAGACACCCCCCCCCCCCCGTACGAATCTCTTATGAGCAACATAACATCATGAACATAACGACATAATGTGTGTGTTTATGCCGATGTTCAAGTTTCCGACTGTTTTGTCACGACGTCGTTATGTCGCTGGTGTGAACATTTTTTCTCGTTCGTGCCGGCGTTATTCGCTTTTCCTTTCAGCATTGATTGTTTTCATCCGTTTTGAGCTGTTTTCAATTGAGTGTCCAGATAATCAGGCAGTTCCCTGTCCTTGGTTTTGGTTTTGCTACGGTTTGAGATTGGCTGAGTAGACTAATTGGTAACTACAAGATAATTTGGTTTTATCAACTGCGTTGATAATGTGGATCGGCCACCGTAAAGAGATTCGAAAGCTGACGTTTCGAGCGTTAGCCCTACTTCGGAGGGAACCCGTCAATGGATTGGCCAATTCACATTATCAAACCAAATTATCTTGTAATACTCCGGTCCCCACCGACGCAGCACCACCGGGTTTCTTTAGAAAAATACCCCCTTTATTAATTGCTAAGTAATTTGTTTTGTTCGACACTATTAAAAACCGTTCTATTTGCTGTTTGTTTGGGAACAATTTACAATTAATGGCTTTGTTATTACTTCACAATTTTAGTTCACGAAGATAGCTACGAAAGCTCTCTAACACCCGTTAAGAGTTCACTGATTTTGTTATCTCAAGATCTCAAGATATGCTTACATTTATTTACAGGTTCTTGCGGAGCAAAGACAACATCAAGATACTGCTGCTCGCTCCCGTTTATCTACAAAGGCCGTCGTTATAACAGTTGTACAAGAAGAAAGCACAATCGACCATGGTGTGCTCTCACACCAAACTATGATCGAGACAAGAAGTGGGGCAACTGTGCAAGTAAGAGTCTAGAAAAACATCTTTCACCGAAAAGGTTAATTTGAGTTATGGATTAGTGTTTCTTTTAATCAAGCTAAGTTTTGTGTTCTTGTTTGCTTATAGCACGTAAACCTGTTCGCCCTGTGAAGCCTGTCGTTCGTCCTCCAAGAGGTCAGTTCAACACTTTTTTTGTTGTTTTTATTACTAGAACAAAGAATACACTTTTCGGAACAGTTAAATTAAACCCCTAAAGTAGACTAATCCTAAAAGATACCACTGAAAGTGGAATAGGCTCGATATACCGTGATTCACAAACTCAATTACCCCGACCCTCTCCCGTATTGGCCTCGAAGCTCAGTCGGTAGAGCATCGGTAGATCTAATCCGGAGGTCGTGGGTTGTAAACCCCACCGAGGTCAAATTTTCTTTGATCCGTGGGGACTCCCAAGGTAATTTACCCAGGGGATTTGGTGTATCGGCAATATTGCCTACTTCCAGCACCCCGCAAAATATACCTAAAAATTATCATTTCCGTTTCACGGGTGCTACGCGGTTCTACTTCTATATCTATATCGACTATCAGGTGCTGTTCGGGAAGCAAGCCCCGCGTTAGTAGTCCGACGGAAATCAAGCCCAAATCCAAAAATGATGAATTGTTTTATTATTATTATTATTATTTCTTCGGGTGACGGTGACCCTAAAAGATATTTTAACAGCTAAAAATAGTGGCTTTTCGTCATCAACTCCCTAAAAGAGCCCAGTATCCTTGATTTACACCCCTAAGTACGGAGGACGACAAGGTTCCCTTTTCTTATGGGGGTCCCCGCGGGAGAGGCCGTTGACGAAAGGAAGAATCTCCAGTTCAGACAACAGAAGCTTAAGCCGGAACGACACTTAAGTCCCCTATCGCGTTATTGAAAATTGCTTGCATCAGCCTTTGAAATGATAGTTAACTAGGACAAAAAAGCATCAAAGAATTGATAATAAACCAAAAAGGATGGTGAGGGATGAAGAAGATTAAGATGGATTAAGAATGACGGACTTGAACAACTCCTTAAAATGCTTAAAACGTGTTCTCTTTATTGCAGCACGGCCTGTTCCAATAACCGTTGGATTGAAGGGTAGGTGTTAACATCGATAAATGATGTGATTTAGTCATTCATGTAATATATCAGACATGAGAGACAGTGTTTCATCGGGATATCCAAACACCAAGCAGAGAGTTGGAAAAGAAAAGAGTTGGCGAAATTCGAGGTTTTAGGATAGCAGATGAATCACTGTCTTGAATGTTGCCTGCTCGCAGGGCTAACCATATAGTTATATCATTTAGTGGATATTTCACGGACTTTGAAAATCAGTTGTGATTTTCGTCCTGTTTGCTTTTTACTTGGCATAGTTTGCGCATGAAAACTTCGTAAGCTAACAGAAAGTTTTGGCCATGGGGATTCCTACCACCATTCTTTTTCACGCCATAATTTGTACAGATTTCAGTTTTAACTGGCGGGGAAAACCCCACCCCAGCCCACCTGGTATAGTATATCACTATAACTTCATGTTAAACCAACCACCCGCTTTATTCCCTCTAGCAATACCTATTGGTTGCTTCAGAGACACTGGTCGGCGAGCCATAGCAACCCTGGAAGGCAGAAGTCGACTTCTAAAAGGACATTACCGCCGAAGAAAATACGCTATTCAGAAATGCGCTCTGGCTGCCAATAAACGACGCTACAGAGTGTTCGCCGTACAACATCAGGGGTGGTGTGCGTCAGCGAGATTTGCTTATCGAACATATGGAAAATACGGGAGATCAAAGAGATGTAGGAATGGAAAAGGAGGACCTTGGGCGAATAGTGTTTATATTTTGAAAGGTAAAGAAATCGCTTCGATTATGATATAGCCTGGACCTTCAAACCTGTAACAATCTTGTTACTTTGTGACACACCTGTAACATCAAGGGCCCATCAAATATAGAGTGTTTTCACATGACGTCACGGCAGTCATATTGGTGTTTCAAAACAATGAAACAGCGGCCATGTTGCTGTACCAAACGAATCCTGTGGGAGTTCAACTCTTTTTTATGTAAACACTTTCTTTTGTTTCGGTAAATTTGCATGTGTGCTGGCCACGTGAGTGAAAACGCTGTATACTCAATCCTAACAGGGGTAACATGTATTGACCTTTTATGGCAGCCCTCGTGGCTCCTTTAAGGGATCAGTCCTACGGTATTTCTGCTGCCAGTTGTTCTGAAATTGCGTAAAGAATCTTTTTCAACCCTCTTTTTAGAGTCTTGTGGTCATCTCTTAAGACACCTTTATGATCCATCATTTCCTTTTGGGTGTATTAAAAAAAGTTAATAGCCTTGGGCTACTAGTAAAGGCCTTTAACGCTTATGTTTACAAACAAAATTAATGCTTGACCTGTAGTGCACGGTCTTACAACTTTCCTTGACTGATTCACTGGGGATAAAAAAGAGTCGCCAAGCGTCTTAAAGTTGTTCACCTATGGTGTAAAGAAAATTTTGATTCACTTCTGCTTTTTACTTTAAGTTGGCGTTTTATAGTTTTTGTTTTCAGTTATTTTTTACTTCTCTCTTTGAACTGTAAAATTTCCTTTGGAGAAGCGAGAGAGAAATACTTGAGGCCAATGTTTAGTTGAAATTGATCGCCGTGGTGTGTGTGGAAAAGTGACATTTCGATCGTTAGTCGTTCGTTCAAGCATGTTTTTGCTTTGCTTTTGTTATGAGCTAGAGAATTCTATCGGGGAATCGCTGAGAGGGCGCAACCCGAGTCAACTATCACGCGTAGAAGTCGAGAGCGAATAATCTAATTGTTTTAGTGTAAACCTACTAGTCGTTCAAAGCTTCATCTAAATCCTCTTCACGGACACTTTGAAAACGCAAGAAGCGGCAGCCATTTTTTTTAACAACCGCACACTGCTAAGCTACTCACTGTCTACAATGGAGTTGATAATGAATAGCGCTGCCAATAACTTAAAGAGAACGGCGTTCGTGATAGAACGCTAAGAGATTTATACTAAAACCTTAATTGAAGAGATATATATGCTGGTAAGTTCCTTCATCAACCTTGTGAGTTCCAAACTAACTACCATCTGCAACTACCACCGACATAAATTATATACGAATATCAATGAATGGTATTGTCCACTTCCGTAGGTTCCTGTCGTACAAGGACAACTCGCAACAACTGCTGTGTATTCCCGTTCATCTACCGCGGCAGGAGGTACACCAGCTGCTCCACCGTCAGATCCAAGGGACGCCCATGGTGTGCCCTCACTCCAAGCTACGACCAAGATAAATTATGGGGTTATTGTCGTGGACTAGGAGGTGAGGACTAAATTGGTATAATAGTAATAATTTATAATAATTTATAATGATTATAATGATTTATAATGATTTCTATAAGTTTAAAATGATACATAATATGCAGTATGACGGCTCAGTTGAACACTCCTGAACACTTCCAGTTTTTCGTTGAAGTGAGGAAATTCGACAAATTTTGTCATGAAAAATTGGCGTGTTGTGGAAAGAGAGTTTCAAGATTCTCTTTCAGCATATGTGCCAATTTTCCAACGTACATCTATCATATTCACACTTGTTTGGCGTGCTAAAAAGTTTTACGCGTTTCTGCTTACCACGTATACAGATCAGATTGTCCAAGGAATATTTCAGAGAATAAAACTCTGCCTTGTTCGCTTTCCGCGCATTTTTCATTCAACTCTAAAAGGGAACATCGCGTCGCACGTTTTTCCGCCTTTCCTTGTCATCACTTCGTTTTAGTCAAACTGAGATATCCACATCATCCAGTCGATTGAAGAATTCAATAACAAGAATTAATTCTTATACATTATTTGTAACCAGCCAAAGTTTTTCAAGTTTATTCTGTCTTTATATAGGAGGTTCGCGAGCCGTTTGTAACCTGCCTAAAGTCACTGGTCCTTGTAGAGCAGCTTTTAGAAGATGGTATTTCAACAGAGCGACAGGAAGATGCGAGATGTTCACTTATGGTGGCTGTAGGGGAAATGCTAACAACTTTAGAACCAAGAGTGAATGTGAACAGAAATGTCTGAAATGTAAGTCTTTCAGTACAGAGCAAACTTAAAGTTCCAATCCGTTTACATGTCACTCAAAATTGAAGTGTCAGAAGCTAACAACCGAGAGTAAGGAAAAGTTTTCTGTTTTTCTAACTTGAGATTTCTATCACATGATAATTGACGAGAACACAGCCCGAGTCAACTCTGACGCATAGAAATCGAGAAGGAATAATTTAATTGTTTTAGTATGGATAGTCATTCAGAACTTTACTCAAATCGTTTTCTCAGACACTTCAAAATACTTTCAACAGCCCGGCCCCCCACCCAATTTCAAGCCAAAAAAAATAAAATAATAATTTTACAAATATCTCAAGACCCCCTACAAGTGAGGGCCTCTGACGCTCGCTTATAAGCCCCCCCGGCCCCCCCCCCCAATTCAAAATACGCTCCGCCATCCCTTGAGGTGTATGCGCTATAGAAATTCATAAAATTTATTTTATTTATTGATTGATTTATGGAGGTGTTCGTATTATAGAGGTGGTTATGGCATCAGTTCTAGAATCTCTGGAGACAAGCTAACTGTCTTTAATATAGAGAATAATATGTAGTAAGAAGGTTTCTGTTAGGAAAGGTTTTTATTGTACTTGTTATACGAAAACGAATATTTTGAAGCTTATTTTCTAAATGCTTGTTTCTTTATTTCAGCCGTCCGTTCAGTCAAGATTACTCCATCTATTACCAGTGAGTACCAAATGTTCTGTTCGTTTTTTTGTTTAGTAAATTTGCCCTTTTGAGTTCCAGAAAAATACGTACCTGTAATACAGATATCATCAGAAATGTTCTAGCGTAAATTTTTACCCTGTTCCGTTATCTTTTTACCAAGTGAACAACTTCCAAAAATTTGTTTTCTGGTTTGTTAGTCACGGAGCATCTGACATATTTTGAGTTGGGAGACCAGTGTTTTAGCTTTGACACAAATAGGTTGATTTGCGTCCAAGTTTTAAGTTATCTCCTTGGCAAATTATCTTTTCCTAGTTCAAAGAATTGGATGCTTCAAAGACACGTCTCGTAGAGCTATTACACCAGTACTGGAAGGGAGACTGCCAATTGTTAGAGGGAACTACCGACGACGAAAGAACGCCATTGCTAGATGCTCATTGGCGGCCGCGAGATATGGTTATATAGTGTTTGGAGTTCAACATGGCGGCCAGTGTTTTGCCGGGCCACGAGCTCATAGAACGTATGCAAAGTATGGTCGATCAAACAGATGTAGGAATGGCAAAGGAGGACCATGGGCTAATGACGTCTACAGGATTTCAGGTTTTATTTGATTATTTCCATTCTTAGTGGATATTTTGCTTGTAAGTCGTTAAAACGTCTCTTACTCGCCCGGTTGCTTTATTAGGGAAATGTCGACTTCGTACAACCACCGGCTACTGCTGTGTACCGTTCACTTATCGCAGGCGCAGATACAACGGCTGTGCCACAAATCGACGAGGACAGAAATGGTGCGCCATCGCTCCAGACTTTAAGAAGAACAAAATGTGGGGGTACTGCAGGGGAGGAAGAAGGCGTAAGTTAGTCTGTCTGTCTGTCAGTCTGTCTGTCTGCCTACCTACCTTGTAGCCCATTTGTCATTCTCCTTGCCTATTTGCCTCTCTCTTTCTTTTGTCCCTCTGTCTGTCTGTCTGTTTGTTTGTCTGTCTGTATTTCTCTCTCTCTTTTCCTGTCCTTTTGTTTCTTTTTCCGTGTCCGTGTCGGTCTGTTGATTCATCCATCCATCCGCCTACCTGCCTGCCTGTCTATCTGTCTGTCTGTTAAATCTTCCGTAGTCAAGTTCAGTTACGTTTTTATTTAAAACGTGGTAAGGAATCTTTCTTGTTCTTGTTTTCAGCTAAACCAATTAGAGTGACAACAGGAGTGATCGGTAGGTAGTCTTTATTTGGTTCTATCATTTTGCCTGATCATAACTGAATGTGAAAGCTGAAAATTGGGTTAACAAAAGTAAAAATTTATCAAAATCGTATAGTAGATAACACAAAGAAATCGTTGTTATCTATAGCCTTAAATGAATCTGCTTACGTTAACAGTCAAGTCCATCGGTTGTTTCCGAGACACTGGTCGTCGAGCCATTCCTGGAGTTGATGGTAAAGACATCCTGCTTCGAGATCAGTACCGCAGAAGAGCCGATGCCATTGATAAATGCGCCCTTGTTGCCTTAAAGCGCCGTCACAAAGCCTTTGCTGTGCAACATCAAGGATGGTGTGCTACAGGTCCAAAAGCTCACTTGACCTACGGAAGGTACGGACGATCCAGTCGATGTAGGAACGGAAAAGGAGGACCGTGGGCTAACGACGTTTACTTTATATCAGGTTAGAGAAGTATCTGAGTTAAACCAAGTTTAACCGAGAACAAATCCAGACCTCCATATTAAGAAAAGATGGTGGCCCTACATTTTAGCACAAAACCCTCGCGAACCTAACACAGTCCGTTAGGCCCAATATTTTTGGCAATATGTGTCCCTATATTAACAGAAATTTAGGTTTCCAGGTTTAAGAACTTTCCTGTACGAGCGTATTTATGAGGATTGTCGATGCTTTCTTGCGCTATACGAGGTTATGGGTGGCCATGTCTTTTTGGTGGCACTGGGCGAAGGTCTTTAAAATCGCCCTAAACCACGTGGCAATCCATCTTCCTATGTCGAATACAAATGAAGACGAGTAAAGATATTGAATTATTAAAGGTGATCTGTTTGCACTTTATTTTCGCTGCAAACAGGGAGGTGCCGACAGCGGACAACGTCACGTTACTGCTGTAGATTCCCGTTCATCTACAAAGGTCGCCGTTATATCAGGTGTACAAAAAAGAACCACAATCGGCCATGGTGCGCCATGACAAGCAATTATGATCGAGACAAGAAATGGGGCAACTGTGCTGGTAAGAGGCAATATGAACAGCCATTTTGGCGGGCAAATCAGCTCCAATGAAAATGGGGCTAACATTGTGATCTTCAGCGTTAGTTTGGGTCAACTAGAGTCGATGCCAAATCATTTCCGTAGAATTTGAGTTCTACAGGCAACCCACAAATTGGTGAATAATAACTAGGAAACCAGGCCCCGGTTGTTCAAAGGCTGGATAACGCTATCCAGCGGATAGCGTGGTTTGTTTTGTTAACACTTATCCACTGGACAGCGATTTATCCGGTGGATAGCGTTATTCAGCCTTCGAACAACCGGGGCCAGTTTTTTTTTATCTACAACTGTCAATTATACCAATGTATCTATATCCTATGAGGCACAGTACTGAGCAATAGTTGAACTCTTGATGGGCAATTAAATTCTCTGAACCATAACTATTAGGCATGCATGGGACCAATAAAGATAATTTGGAATGAAATATCGTGAATTGTAGGGTTACTGTACTGACACTACTTTCTTCTTTTTCAGGACGACGTCCAGTTAAACCTGTAAAACCAGTGAGACCAGTTCGACCAGGTTAGGTTTTCCGCTCTAAAATACTTTGTCCTGTTATAGTGAGATCTTGCATTATAACAATGTCCATGTCTTTCTTGTATATTTTTCCCTTATTTTTTTTTTACCTGTGTTTACAGGACGGGTGGTTAGAATCACCATTGGACTGGGTGGTATGTATCTTTGTAGAACAAATATTAGTATCAATTATTTACTGATTTATTTGTTATGAGTGAATCTTGAATAGAGTCAGTGTTAAGAGAGAAAAATTGTACATGTAGTTACTCTAAGTAGGTAATAAAAAAGGGAGTTCGAAAATTCGATTTTAATTTTCGTGTACAATTCTTAAACGGCAACCTAGCATGTTACATTTCAAATGTGTTTCTTCAAATAACTCTGTGTATAAGGACACGGGCTTGGTCAGATCTTGGCTCTTAAAACAGAACATCATGCTCCTGTAAAATGCTGAGTTAGCTAAGTTGGCAAAGTTTCTCCTTAATAATGAAGGATTAGTTTATTTTCTATCTCGTTAATGTCCTTTACAGCTAAGCACATTGGTTGCTATAGAGACACAGGCCGACGTGCCGTAGCACCCTTAGAAGGCAGAAGTCGCCTTCTAAAAGGACATTACCGTCGAAGGCGATACGCTAGAAGGAAATGCGCACTGGCTGCACAGAAACGAGGCTATAGAGTGTTCGCAGTGCAACATGGGGGATGGTGCGCTTCATCCAAGACAGGTCACCTGACATATCGCAAATACGGGAAATCCAACAGATGTAGGAATGGCAAGGGAGGACCTTGGGCCAATGATGTCTACGTTCTGAGAGGTAAGGAAAGCGAGATATTGTCCATTATAACGTTTGAGTTAATTTTTATATTTCAAGCAAAAGAACCCGAAAATGTAGGGGTTTTTTCACTTATTTATTTGTTTATTTGTAAAGCATATTATTACTTGCATGGTTTACATTACAATACTCTACTTTCTACAATTTGCTACTTTTAGAACAACACTTATACTTACAATACAATACAATACAATATTTTACTCTACTTACAGTACTGTACAATACTTATTTTACCACCTCTTTCACCGACACTGAGGTGAATAATTGTTTTAGTATATACCACACAAGCTGAATAACTAGCGGACCAAAGAGTAACTTTATTTGTGACAATATATACCGACAAATGGTCGGACTAGAAAATTCGCGCGCCGTGTGATGCACGCCCGAATAGCGGTAAGCGAGGTTTTTATTGTAAATAGTTCCGTCTCGCCGTCTTACCAACAGATAAATTCTTTGCAGGCACTTGTTAAGTTGCTGCGATGTCATTTCCTCAATGGTTGGATTAAATCCCTCTTGTTGTTGAAAACAAGCTGTAATAGATGTTTCATTGTTTACATTGTAATTTTAGTGTTCGACAGTTTTCGTGAGCAAGCCATTGTATTCTGATTTTTCGCCTTAGAATATGAGGTTGGAGAGATAAATAACTTACCATTAAGTACTGTGTACATCAAACTTTGCTGCCATTTTTTGTCTTTTGGTACAGCCTCATCGTTTACTGAAAGAAACCGAAGCGAAACGGGAAGTCATTTTGTTTTTCTTCTGCTGCTCGGAGGTGAATAGTACTTAGCTAATCACCTCTGAGCTAGCCAATCAGCGCGCGCGAAAAGTGCTATTCACTTGTGTGGTATATACTAAGATACAATACTGACTCTTATTATTTGATAATGTAGCAGAAAAACATCAGACAGGTTATAAGAAACCAAAAAGAAAGAAGGTGTTTAAGATTGAGACAGAGCATGAACGACTAACTGGATTTTATTGAGATGCACTTCCTTGTGCGACATTGCTTCAGTATCAAAGGAGCTACATCACGATGACGCATCTTGAAAAGTTTAGCCTAAATATTTCAAGTTCATCGTTTGTAATCCATGTTAATCTTCTCCATCCTTAACCGTCCTTGTTCCTTTATGGTTTATTGTTATCTCTTTTGTGTTTTTCTATCTTAGTAATCGATTATTTTCAGGTTTCCTTCAGTTTAAAGGCGATTTTGTACTCGGCTAAAATAACTTAAAATACTGTCCCGGAGCACCTTTAAGTCGTGGTATTTTTCCTCTCATGCAGGCTCATGCAGAACAAGAACAACAAGTCAGCATTGTTGTGTATTCCCGTTCATTTATCGCGGCAGGCGATACAACCGCTGCACTGCATTTAACTCCAGAGGACGCCCATGGTGTGCTATCACTCCTAGCTATGACGTGGATAAGCTCTATGGCTATTGTGGAGGACGAGGAGGTATGAGATGGTGTGCACTCTGTCTTTTTTATAAGAACGTTGAGGCTGAGATTAACCAAAATTTTAGGAACGTATTAAGAACATTCCTCAGGTTGAGAGTCGATTAAGAACGTTTTTTTTTTTGCCAATCTGTATATTAATTGACAGGCATAAACTAAAGCTAACAAAAACGTAAATTAACCCAAAAACCAAGGACACGTTTTGTATATCATCAACAATGGTTTTCTTATTGCATAACACACATCTCGGTTTGTAATACTAGCAGTTCTTATATATCTGTTCCAAAATAACTTCCACATCATCAAAGTTGTCAGGTGATACAAAGTATACAATGTTTTCAGCCTCAAATCGCAAAAAATGTAAGAACGTTCAGCCTCAGCTCCAAAATTAGACGTTGTTGAGTGTAGTGTATTAATATCACAGTCACGAGCGGTCCTGTATCGTTGGCAAAGAATAACGAGACTTTCGTTTACTTACTTACTTCTCATAGATGAAAATGAGAAGTCACACACTCACTTGGTCTGTGTACATCGACCCCCTCCTCTCACAAAAATCGGGGAGAAGACCTACACTCACTCCTTTGACTACAATCGAAACTCTGTTAAGCGACCGGTTAACAGAAGTCCAGGAACTATTTTCTATTTTCAGTACGATACGGCAAACAGAACCCCTATTAACCGACTACCTGCATTATTTTTAAAAGTGGCCGCGGCCGCTTTTTGGTCGTCCTGATGAGGGTTTTCTTTTTCCTTTGCCCCCATTGAATAGCTTCCCACGCAGACGTTCTTCGGAGGTTACCCATTGAACGGCCTCCCAGGTCTTTGTTTGTTTTTCACGTATTAACTACTGTTGTGCGTGATTTAACTTGCCCTTTTTTATACTTGCAGCACGACCTAAGAGAGTGACACCTTCAATAAAGAGTAAGTTAGTTGAAGACGGAAGAAATAAGTCATGACCTGTAGCCTCGTTCTCAAAACGAGTCTTGCTGCCCATCCTTTCATATGAAAATGAGATTCCATTCACATGCAAGTTAGAATCATTTTCATAAGAATGGTTGTGTACCAGGCCTCGTTTTGATACATGGGCTTAAGGCAAAATGGCTATCCGGATTACGTTTTCTTTCCGCGACTGAAGGTTTATCATCTTTTTAATGTGGCATCCTCTATTTTTTTTAATGCCCTTTATCTTTCTTTCAGTTCAGAGAATCGGTTGTTACCGAGACACAGCCCGACGTGCCATTCCACAAATGGATGGTAGAAGCCGCCTGGTGAGAGGAAACTACAAGACACGAAGAAACGCCATCGACTTATGCGCCTTGGTAGCCGCCAGTCAGGGCTACAAGATGTTTGCTGTTCAGGATGGCGGATGGTGTGCAGCAGGACCACGAGCTCACCTTACTTTCAGAAGATATGGAAAATCAAACAGATGTAGAAATGGCAAGGGAGGACCGTGGGCTAATGATGTCTACAGAGTGACAGGTCAATACATTAAGTTTTTAAGGTCCCGCTGAGTTGGATACATTTGTTTTGTTTTTATCGTTATGGTTGAAGAGTTTTGTTATTATCCAGTTTAATTCCACCTAAAAATTCCTCTCCATTCCTTACCAAAATATTTTCGGTTTTTAAAGGACCTACAAAACTCCGCTAAATCTAATTTCGGTGACGTTGTACTTGTTGACTAAAAAATGTTTTTTCTTATGTGTTCTCCTCTACACTGACGTGACTGCATCCGAATTCAATGTGTCCTTGTATGTCTTTTTAGGAAAGTGTCGCCATCGTACTATTAAAGGTCACTGCTGCGTGTTTCCGTTTGTGTATCGCGGGCGAAGACAATACTCGTGCAGCAGACGTGGAAGTAGAAGGCCCTGGTGCCCAATCGTGCCAGGCTATCGCAGAGGCAAGGCTTGGGGATACTGCAGAGGACGACGATGTAAGAATTCATACCAAATTCAGTTTACAATTTCAGATGCAATGATGCTTCCACTTCTATAAGTGGAGGCCTCGTAGCTTAGCGGTTAAAGGTGCTGTGTGTTTGGTGGTCCCAGATTCAACTTTTCCACTCTTTGTAAATAGCCAATTGGTCAGCCTCTCAACAGCTAGGATTTTTAACAAGTTTATGTTTAGTTTGCAATCTTTTTTGCTCTTTTCAGTGTCCCCAATTAATAAGTACAGTAGTGCTAAGCACTTCGATACTGAAATAAATTGATTTTTTGTTTTTTTTTTATCCAAAAGTATCTTTTTCGTATCGTTGTGGCCATCTATCGCTACTGCTTGTGTGATATGTGCAGTTTTTATCGGTGCACTAAATTAGATATATGTTGTTCCATAATAGGATAATATTCCACAAGTTTACGACAGAGTTTGGAACCACAATTTTTCCTTAAGATGACTGTTTTATTCCATCATTTACGTGTGGATAAAACCCAAAAACATAGTTAAAAAATCTCTCCGTTCTTTTTCTTTTCAACAGCACCACCCATACGAATTACCACCGGAGTAGTGGGTAGGTATTAGCTGAGTTAGTTCCTCCCCTAAATAAAATATTATAAGACTATCATTCCTGCTGCTTACTTCGTCCTGTTGTAACTGAAATGACTATTAACCTTTCTTGTGCCTATCTTCAGTCAAGACACTTGGCTGTTTCAGAGACACACGTCGTCGGGCCATTCCTAAAGCCGAAGGAAAGGATGTCATCCTCAAAGGCTATTACCGCAGACGAGCTGACGCCATTAAAAAATGCGCCTTGGTAGCTCTAAGACGCGGTTGTAAAGTTTTCGCTGTCCAACATCAGGGATGGTGCGCTACTGGTCGAAGAGCTCACTTGACCTACAGAAAGTACGGACGATCCAATCGATGTAGAAACGGCAAAGGAGGACCGTGGGCTAACGACGTTTATTCAGTATCCGGTAGGTTTGATAAAGTAATTTAGTATATGGTTTGTGTTCATAGTTTATAGGTGATATAACACGTACTCTGATTGCCTTATTCTAGGGCTTTTTTCCCGTCATGCCTTCGGGCCGATTACGAGACTGCACAGTCAAAGCAAAAACTGATATAACAACTTTTTAACCTCCAATGTTCGGTCCTTACGGGAAAATTTCTAACCTTGGTCATGCCGTATTGACCTCGCTATCGCTCGGCCATTGGCAAGATCTCGGCTTGAGCCTTAACTGTAAAGACCTCACTCTAGGTTAATAAGTAGTTATTAAACAACTACACTAGACCGCAAAAGATTTGGAAGTTTTAACCAAATTCTACTGGTATCTCACTAAAATGTCGATAAAATTGATGGTGATATTGCCTGCGTCTTGTGTTCAAACAGGATTTTGCAGAAAGCGAACGACAGATCGTCATTGCTGTGCATTTCCGTTCATCTATAGAGGCCGTCGTTACAACAGGTGTACCAGGATTCGTCACAGTCGGCCATGGTGCGCCATGACGCCAAACTATGACCGAGACAAGAAGTGGGGCAACTGCGTCAGTAAGTGATCATGACATGGTCTCGTTGTCGCAGTGTGAACGTGGTAAACCCGTTTGCACCGGATGAACCTGTTTTGTAAAACTGGATTAAAAAATTGAAATTTTTAGATAAGTGGAAGGAAACTGAACGTAAAGTATGTTCACACTTAAAACATTTAAGAGAGCATGTTGAAGATTTGGTGTGAATAGGCTGGCACGCTAACCTTTGTATTTCATTTTCATAATACCGGTAGTATTATCAAGGTTAGTTTTTCATTGCCATTCAAGCACCGTGTACAATAATTTACATGCAAGCCGCGTTGAAATGTTTTTTTTTCAGATTTCCTCATATTACTCTGTGATTTTTAGCAATTAGATTATGAGCTCGCGATTTCTGTCGCGAGCTAGTTGACCAGGGTGCAAATAACTTTAATCAAGCTCAACTTCCCAGTAACCACAATTCTACGTTAAACATGTGCGTTTCTTTATCTTTAGCGAGAAGGCCAGTATATCCGATTAAACCGCCCAGACGACCGAGGTTACCGGCAGGTGGTAAGTAAATATAATAAATCATCCCCCTTACCCCAAAGAGCGCCCATTAAAATTTTCATATTCGTTTTACAAAATAATGAAAAAGAAGCCACGCCACATGAAAGTACTGCACAATGGATTTCATCTGATCACACACTGGGTTTTTTGGGTCATGGGCTCTTGGTTTTATCCACCTTGTAAGTGATGCTAAAAAGCTTTTATTTGAATGGTCACGCACTAGGGATTTATCCACAGACAAAAAGTTAAAACCAGCTTGTACAGCATAACAACTGAACAGTACCTCATGAAAGTACTGTTCGACAGCTTTGATTTGAATGGTCACACACTAGGGCTTCATCCACAGACTTAAAAGTTAGAACCACCTTGTACAGCATAGCGTACTGCTCAATAGTTTTCATTTGAATGGTTACGCACTAGGGTTTCATCCGTAGACTCATAAGTTAGAACCATGATAATAAAAAATATATACGATATACAATAATTCGTGAAAATGTATCTCTGTATCGTCCAGTTGCATTGTTACACACTAGACTTTCATCCATTGGCAGAATAACAGTCAGAACCACCTTGTACAGCATAATAAACCACCACGTGAAAGTACTGCTCTATGGCTTTCATTTGAATGGTCACACACTAGGGGCTTTAAAGGCTGTAAACACAGTGAAAAGTCAGTTTTGTTGACCAATGCTCATCCTGAAATTAACCCGTGTTATGATATATGCAGGAGTATCCCACATCCCTGTTACCGCTGACATTGCGTTCTTGATCGATGGCTCTCGCTACGTTGGTCGCCGAAACTTTCACCTTGAGAAAGCCTTCATCAAGTCGATCGCCGGCCGTTTCATAATCGGCAAACATCAATCGCACATCGGAGTTGCCACCTACGGTAGCCGACCGCACCTGCGCATGCGCTTCAACCAGTACAGTTCTCTGAGCTTGGTACTGAGAGCCTTGAATTACATCCGCTTTCCAAACCAAGCCGACAGACGAGTCGATCTTGGATTACACGCTTCTCTGCGTTACTTCTTCTCAAGAAGAAACATGTACTCATTCGTCCGCAAGATTTTGGTGGTGGTTGTCAGCGGCAGACAGACCGGACGGTCGTCTTATATCATCAACAGGCTTCCATCTCTGTTCAGGCGCCAAGGCGTGCTCGTCTTCATTGTAGGCGTCGGTCGTGTTGACCAGAGATACCTGCGACCATTCACCTACAGAAACAAGCACGTGTATGTCGTTCGCTCGTACAGGAGCCTGGTCGCTAGAGCGGGTGGCATTGCCATGGCAATACACCAGGAGATGGTACGTAACAGAATATAACAGAAAGATCACAAGAGAACTATATAACAGACGATCATTCAATTTGCGTCCTGTAGCGCAAACGCAATTAAATAGCCTGCTTTGGTTTGGTGTTTAGCCTTAGCCTATCTAGATTTATAAAGTGTTTTCACATGACGTCAGGCTAACTATATTGGTGTCCCTAAATTATGAAACGCCGGCCATGTTTGTTTTCCCAAGCCAGTCCTGTCCACAGAATTAGTTTGGGCCGTGGGAGTTAAAACACCTTTTCGTTACTTTCCAAAACAAAATTACATCGTTGCTGGCCACATGAGTAAAAAACTCTGTATACCTACAAAATCTTCCAAAGCAGTTTCGGCAGTTTTGGACATCTTTTACGACATGTTTGGATCTTATTAGCACAGTGATTACTCAACCAGCGCTCAAGAAAGAGTGCGAAAAGTGTAGAATTGTTTATAAAATACAACTTACATGTTGCGCAGGTTATGATTGGTAAGTAGTGTTCTTCTTTATTCTAGTGAACTTTGTAACTATTTTAGAACTTGTATCAGGATAATTTCAGGATCATTTCTATTGTCTCTTTCTAGAGATGACCATTTAAGTTAATTTCGTTTTTGAGTTCTGCAACCAAAAATGATCCGAACTGTTTGACTTATTTGTATGTAAATGACCTTTTACATACATTTTCACATGGATGGTTTGGCTCGAAGACTCGTTTTGATACAGCGGCAAAAGGAAACTCAGAAGAGGCCTTTTGAAAAACTTGATTAGCCAAACCAACTGACTGAAATGATTTTCTTCAGCAAAATCTATCCTAATTGTCCTTCTTCCAACATCTTTTCGTCTTATATCTTTCTTTCGACTTGCAGAACATCGAACGTGAGCGATACCGCGATCAGCTCAGGCGTCTCAACATCGATCTTGGCCGCCAAAATAGCACTCACTTGGAAGAGGAAGGGCAGCAATACAAAAATGGAACGACAAAGCCTTTATCGGGAAAATGGAACACAACTAAAGTGTTAAACTCGCTGTAGTTAATCCAGAAGTTAGAAGATATTAGAGATGATGGCGCGCTAAAAAGGGGGTTAACTTCCCTCTGAACTCCCCTGCTTAATTAACTTTTGCAGGTCACGCACCAGTTCACTTTGAGCATTGTGTGACACTTTCTTGGGTCTTCACGCACATCTTCCGAGGAGTTCTGTTGTGTGACAATCCAATTAGTAATCTGGCATTGCGTCAAATAATGATACCCTTGTTTCTGAGATCAAAGCCTTTTTATAACAGTTAAGTGGGAATAAAAGAATTAATCGAACTATGTACTGTCAGGTTAAAAGCAACCTCGAATAAGTTTTGAATTTCCTGGTTTTGCCCAAGCGTAATGCACTACCCTTAGAATCCCCCTTTATAGCAAGCCTTCTTATGTTACAGCATTCAAAGCTGTGTAGCTAATTATTTAGCTAAGTAGATGGAATAAAGTTCATTGATATTCAGTGTAAACAGGTTGTATTTGTTTCCTACTCGGATCAGGGTTCAGTTGTGGGAAAAGAAGTGTTACATAGTTAGCCTCCTACGCGGATGCCCTAGGTTCGTCACACAATCTTCCCTTTGAGTCGAGCTCAAAGAGCGCTTTTGTAAGAGGTTATGCTTAGAGCACGTGATCCCTAGCCTCCTACGGCTTGCCACAATATCCACTTACTGATCTCTAACCATTTTTTTAATAACAGTATCTAGAGACAGGCGGGAGAAGAGGGTTCCCCCCAGCGAACGCACTTTCCGAAGTTCTGCAATGTTATGCACCCAGTTAATTGGCTGGTGTTCTAATTTATCATTGCCCGTATTGTAGAGATTATTTTTGAACGAAAGTCTTGCACATTTTGGCTTCAGACTCTAACAAACTTCGAGGTGAAGGCGTGACCGAAAGTTGCGTTTGACCGCTGAGAAGTGTGAACGCGAGGAAATTTTCGCGCCAAAAATCATTTTGCTGCAACACGCGGTTTGCGTTTCTTGGTCTCGTGGTCGAAAGTGGATGGATATACATGTAGTTGTGTTAGCAAAATCAACGTCCAAAAACTGAGAGATGTTGACAGTCTTTTCGAGATTTTCGCGGCGGGAGGAAGAAAGTAGAGTACT
>CM042757.1:6038678-6061617 GCA_022496165.2 Catalaphyllia jardinei | reverse complement strand
ATGGGTTAAATTAGCACTAAAATTTACCCTTCAGAGTTAATTCTCTGTCATATCATTTGTGTTCATAGTGCTACGCGGCACAACATTCGTTAAGGGATGTAGTTTGGCAGCCGAAAGCCCATTTTGAATTTTCAACTAGAGAACGTTTGAATTGTTTTAATAATATAATGTGTTACTATTACCGTAATCAGGAATGGAAGGTTGCCAGTTCCATTTTCGGTTCTTATATCCCTTCGATAACTCAATCCAGAAGTCTGTAGGAACTCGCCCAGCCAGGAATAGAACACCTCCTCGTTAGTAATTTTCCCTTGTAAGAGAAGAATAAAAATTAAACTCCATAGCGGAACTAGAGGGGGCGCCCCGCCCCCTTATTTTGAGCCAAAAAAAACGCAGAAGGAAGAAAAGCCTTCGCTAACGTATTACACGTTGTGGTTCGCCACTAAATTTTCTCCAATTCATATTGGATTAAATTCATCTCGTGATGTGATAGTGTTCGCAATAATATTCCTTCTGCGTTTTTTTATTGTAAGTCATGCACCCGCCCCGATTAGCTTTGCTATATGCGGGTTGTATGAATTTATCAATTTGTTTAATGGAAATTATTTTAATAAAAATGATGATGAAGTGTTCATTGGCGGGAAAGACGCTATCAATAAACAACCGGTCTTTTAGAAAGAAAACGATTGAAATTGTATATATTGTTATTTTTGTCCGTTTTCTTTTTCAAATGTTACGTTTGGCTTTCACGGGTTTCAGCTAAAAAAAGTCGAAAAAAAATTCAATATGATTTTTGAACTGGCGCGGGGAAGAAATTTAGTGGTGAACAATATGACAATAGTGTTTTTGTCTTGGAACTTCGGTCTGATACTGCGTTACCCCTTGGAAATTTGATGTTCTTAAAACTAGCATATTTGTTTTTAAGAACGTCAAATCTCCGCGGGGCAACTATCAGCCGATAGTTCCTCTACAGAAACACTCTATTGTTTAAATAGAAATCTCGAGGTAGAGTGTAACAACTTCGGTACTTACGGTCTTTAATATATTTTCCAGGCTTCTTATCAATGGCCCACTCGATGAATTCTTCGTACCAACTATTTACAGAGCTGGAAACTATATATTCTTTGTCACTGACTGCAATCTCGCGGAGTTTGTGAAGTTTGTCTTGTTCTTTAAAATAGTCGAACTTTCCTGTGATGATTTAGATAAGAGGCATAAATAATTATGTAGGTCCTCAATACTTGTTTTTACGGTAACTGCAGAAATTCTCGCGCGGTCATTGGCTAATTTTTATTTTAAATAAGCGACAGACGCAAATTTATAAATTATGCGATACGTCAACGAACGAGAGCGGACAATTTGACAATTTGTTATCGTAAAAAACAAATTGATGTTAGTTTTTAATGCGTTTGTCCTGTTATTGACTATGAATTTCGTCATAACATTGTCAAAGTAGTCTGCGGATCCACAGCTACTATGACATTGTTATGACGAAATTCATGATCAGTAACAGGACAGACGCATAAAAAACTGACGTCAATTTGTTAAATCGATATTTTTCAATGGCCCAAATCTTGCTTCTCGGGGAATACAGTTCCAAATCGCAACGACAAGTTCAAAAGCAAACGCTCTTATCCCGTTTATCTGGTCGTTTGGACTAAGCTTTTCAAGGTCAAATGAAAGTGGCCGCTACAGGAAAATAACATGCATGATAGCACAGTACGAAACTTCATCTCGACAGAATCAATGGTGGTTACGCGACATTTTCGATTAAGTTTCTCCACTAATCAATAGTTAAACGAAATCAGAAACACTTTCCTACCTAAACAACCGTGCTTATCCCTTATCTCACCTGTGTATATTTCCACTGGGACCCCATGTACTGGAAAATACTGCAACGTTACAAAAATAATATCACAGTATCATTGCAAGGCCCTAGTCCTACCCTAATATGGGCTTATGCAAAATTCTTAGCAAAAAGTTTACAAGTTGCATAAAAAGTTAACGTAAAGTAGACAGACAGGCATCTAGACAAACAGATATATTGAAAAGAAACAACGGGAAAACTGAAAAAAAGTGAAAATTCTACCTCAGAATTAGCATGAGAATACTTGTAAGTCATCGAGTCAGGGGGCAGCACCCAATTTTGATCAAAGTACTGCTCTAACTGTGTTGTTCCATACAAGTTAACACCAAACAAAGCTAGTGTGATGACAATAACTACAACCTGCAAATGTGTTATTGAAAAAAGATTGATTTAATTGTTAGCGTTGATTCAACTACGAGTAATATTTACAAAGTCAGCCTTTATGCAACGCTTCCTGCTTAAGTAATAGACCAACCGAGTGTTGAGGCGTTCAGGCCAGTCTGGTCTCTTTCTTTGTCAATAGTGATTTAGTTACATTTATTTATTTTTTTTTTTCCTTTCCTTTTCTCTTATCTGCAGTGATGGGTAAATTTCTTTGTAGATTACATATACAGATGTAGATGTCACAGGCACCTCACTTTATAAGCTGACTGGCCGTCAAAAATAGGTGTAGGGGAGAAGTTTGCAAACATTCCGTACAAGCAAAAAGTAGGGGAAAATAAAGTTATGCGCAACTAACAAAACAGGAAAAGCTGATAAAGGACAGATAAAATAATATCTTTCTAAAATTCTGTATGGAAAGTTTAAGTGAAAACAATGCGTTCAGATCAAGAATTCTTCATCCCTCCAAAGATCAGTCCCGAATCTCAACAAAGAATTCTCAAAGGTGAGCCAAACCCACTGATATATTGCCCTCCCCTCCCATATGCAAGAACCCCCCCCCCCCCCCCCGCCTCTGAAACCGAAGCCGTGCGCAAAAACCCAGGAAAAATAACGTAAAATGTCACTAACAAACAAACAAAGAGACGAACAATGAGGCGCCCAAACATGTGGTACAGGTCTGGAAGAGGTACATCAAGCTTAAACAAAAGATATCATGACCGTGACGGTGTTTTGATATCTGATCTTAAATAGCAGAGATTTTTATGATTTTACTTCTCCGTTGTCACCTTAATTTTAGTTTCGATTGAGAAGATATATCAAAGACAAAAGATTATGGTTAACCACATTTCCAAACACCTCAAAATTGGTGAAAAATACTCCGCTACGCGTCGTATTTTCAACTCTCTCGGAGTTTGGAAATGTGATCAAACACGATCCTTCGTGTTTGATATATAACTACGAATATTAACCTTTCCAGGAAGAGAAAGCATCACAGGGCCAATGTATTTATTCATACACTCTCTCAGTAGATTCCTTTTTGCAAAAGAACTTTCTCTGTAATCATCGGGCAAAGCAACACAGCAGCAGCAACAGCCGTCTCTTCTCTTTTCCTTCCTGTACAATGAGAAAAGAGTAAGAAATGTGAGTTTTGTTACCACTTTAGACTATTCTAAAGCAGTGTGTAACTGAGTGGAAAAAATAATCTTGAATTGCTTTGGTTTCGCGGTACAGCGTTCTCTGATTGGTCTATCACGCAGCGCTTATTAAACCAATCAGATCTGAAACCAATACCAACCGTAATTTGGTGATGAGTGTTTTCCCGCGCTTAATGATGGTCACGTGCATTGGCTTTTGTCAATGCTTTGGTTTTATTCTTACAGACTAGAAAAAGATCAAAGAAATGTGAGCTTTAATGGTAGAGTCTCTTGCCATTCAAAGAAGCACTCATTTAATTATAGTAGACATGAAGAGCCAGCATTTGGAACAGCAGTTCTTCCTTTTAATCAAAAACGAAAAACAAGGCTTAGGGTTTTAGCTTTAACAATTCAGCGTTACCATTTTCAACGAGTTTATCTTCCTGATAATCAAAGTAGTAGCATGGAAGGTACCTTCGCGCGTCAATAGCCAGTAAAGCTGTAAATAAAGTAGCTTGAAGAATAAAGTCTGCTAATATTCCTGAAAGAGAAAAGAAACCCCTATCAACAGTCAGCAGGCGCAAGTTAGTTTTGCAATGTTGAGGACCGTACGCCTTCTCGGGCGTGGAAAAAGTTCAGAAAACAAGAGATGCAACGACGACATCACATACCTATTGCAGCAAATATACAAAATGATCTCAATGCCGGTAAAATCTGCAAAAAAGATACAACACAACCAAAATAGTTAAAAGACTGTGATAATTAGATTAAGCTGTTGAAATTCGTGTTCCCTCACCATTTCTCATTTTCTGAAACTTCCACTGGTGCTGCTATAACTCAGTAGAAACACGGAAACTGTTTCCTGTGCTATTTATTAAATGTTTTGGTTAAATGATTAAAAATCTGCAGACGTCAGTGACTTCAACGACTCTTAGGTCGTGTTCTATTGGGATCAACCGTTTCAACCGCAAGCGGTTTAGGTTAACGCAGTTGACGTTTTCCAATGGAACACTTTTCCGACCATTTTCGGTTGAAACGCGGTCACTCCTGAGAGTAGTCATTACCAGACTACCGTGTATCCTTTCTGTCTGCGGATCCACGGGGTAAACATGGTGGGCGATCACCGTGCTCGTGCTGTTGTCTCTTTGTTCTCTTCTGTTCTCTCGGGAGTTTTAGAAGATGTCGTAAAGCATGAATCAGAGGATGAACTACGCGGACGCCATCTTTCTCGTTTTAATACAAGAGGGTCACACGAGCAGTACAGATTGCACAACTAATCACGCAAGTAGCAGCTATTCGAGCCCGCGAAAACAACAGCGGTCGTTACCAATGCTTTTTTAACCATTTCAACCCAGTTTGAAGTTGAAAAAGTTGAGCAACCAAACCAACCGAAAACGGTTTTTTGCCAGTACAACACGAAACAATTCAACCAACCAAACCAACCTGAAACGGTTGATCCCAATAGAACACGACCTTAATATCTGCTACTCACCGTGGTAGATCCAATTAGGAAAGCAAGGAAATCTGTGAGAGATGTGATCGTTATAGAACACCCCTGCAAGAGAGAAAGGACAATTCAAGATGAACTGTCACCAACGCAACTCATAGTGCCTTCCTTAAACGACTGTGGGACTCCGCTTGCTTTTTTACCACAGGTTAAAAGGGTCGTGATCGTTTGCTATGAAAAATAAGCGTAACTATACAGCGAAGCTTCCAATATTGAATCACTTACAGCGTGTTGAAGTGTAAGTCCAATTCGTTCTGATATCGGCTGTGTTTCATGTTCTTTCGGCGACAAGTTACTCCACGCTTGTACAATAACAAACATGTCATCGACTCCAATACCTACGAACAAGCACAATGAAAGGAGCTCCATGATCACAGTAATTCTTTCACGAATGTAAATAAAAACTTATAATATAGCGAAATGTAAAACATTATCTTTTTGGATTTATGTTTACAGAGGCAGTGTGCATACTGATTATGAGCATCGGACGTTCTCTTTTCTAACAAATTTCTGTTCCACATTGCCAAATGGCACTGTATTTACAAATAAACTGGATTAAAAGATTCTACTGAGCAAAGTATGGCGAGCATTTTTGGGAAGAAATCAGCAGTACAAGATTGCAAAGATGGAAGTGGACTGCAGTTCAACAAACTTGAATTTGTGACACAATCAACAAAACAAAATTCCATTCTGGTAAAATAGGCCACGTTCGATATATCAATATTAAAGCATGGCTCCGAGGCTTTCGGGTCAAAATTGCTAATTTTTAAAGTTTCTTTTGTCTTTCAATTCCCAAAAGAGACTTGGAAACAAAGAAAACAACACCAAATATAGAAGTTTGACCCGAAAGCCTCGGAGCCATGCTAGAATATTGATATATCGAACGTGGTCTATTGTGAATCTTGCAGTCGGTTTTTATGATACGATATGCCTTTGCTTTGACCACTGTCACCTTCTTTTTCTTTTCATTGTAAAGTAAGTATGGCCCCCGGCCATGTACTTATTAAAAAAAAAACAGCGTATGACCCTTTTAAATGCTTTAACTGAAAAAAGAGCCGCAGTCCTATCATGTCTCACTTTTTAATTTTTGGATTCTTACCAAGCAAAAGAAATGGAAGCGAAGAATGAACTGGTCCGTAGAAAATTCCAAATGCACTCGCCAGTCCAAATGACACTGCAATGGCTAAACCAACACAAAGAACTCCTAGTAACGCGAGCCAGACCTGTTTACAGATAAAAAAGAAATCATTTGAGGACAACTTAAATTATTATTACCCATTTTAGTACCTGTTTCAAGACAAACCACACGAACGACGGATTTTTAGGAGAAGTATTATCTATGCAATACCAAGTGCAACCTTTTAAAAGTTGAATGTAGTTTCAAAATGTTACCAATCAACTTGTTTTTTTTTTAATATATCTGCGTGAGGGCCCGTTAATATAACTTTCAGGTTTGTCCTTATCACAATCCGTTTTCATCTTCAAAATTGCTAACCATCCTTTCTTCCTAAGTTCCACTATCATTGCGGGGTCTCTTTGGTTCACAAATAATTTTGAACTTTTAGAAACCACACTTAAATTAAACGAAAATGTAGATGTACTGTTTGCGTGCCTTTATGTTCATGCGGGTGAAGTTTCCAAGCACTATTGACACATAGACGATGATAAGTACATATCCCCCAGAGAGAAGCAACAGGTCACCTTGAATACTTCGATCTGCGTCTTCTTTGTAACTACAGAATAAGAAAATAGGTACATAGGAAGTGTTTTCAATTGAGTGTCCAAATAAATCAACCTGGCCAATCACAAAGAACACAGACAACGCAGTGAACCAATCAGAACTCGAAGAAATTACATGTAGCTGACGCAAAGTGTGTGAAAGCGTGACGCGAGGTTTTTTTTTTTCAAGCCAATTGATTAGTTTCTGGTTGCGAGCAAAAGGTATTTAGACTGTATTTTAGCTGAACCAGAGGAAGGCTATCAGATACGCTAAAGCGCTGTTGCAACGATTTTCTTATTAAAAACATGCCAAAAATGGTTGTTATGTTACCATTTGCCAAGTAGATTAAAGATCTTTTTAAATATGTTTGCTTTTATGCAGGTAAAGGCGAATTGTAAGAAAATCTGTGAAGAAATGTCCTTTTCTTTATTTGTCAGAAAAATGCTGATGTCAGCATTTTTGTTGAGATTCAAGGCTAACTATCTCGAAAAAATGCGTGGCTACCCCCATTTTTCTTTGTGGATTCCAACAGAACTACCTTTCCGCCTGGTCCTAACCGGGCGCAAAAACCTTTGTATTTAGTAGGCACCGTCCTTAAACAAAGGAAACCATGACCCTGGCAGTATTTCGATATCTGACCTTAATTAGCATAGACTTCTACGATTTACTTTCTCCGTTTTCTCCTAGAAGATATGTCAAACACTCAAGACAGCGATGAGTGAATATAGATGGTGAATTTTGAGCTCGGTAATGAAATGTGAAAAGGTGAATTGATCAACGTTACACGAGTGTGGACAGACAGTGTTTACTACATTTTCAAACACCTCGGAGTTTGCCAAAAATGCTCTGCTGCGCATCTTGTTTTTAATTTTCTTCTCGATGTTTGTAATGTGGTCATATATATTACTTTAAAATACGTTAAGATTAAGTGAAACCATGTAGATCTAAAAATTCATACCGAACTTCGTTCATGTAGAAAAGCTCCACAGATGATGTCACGGTCATATCCAGCAATTTGTTAAATTCTTTTTCCCAGTTTTCCGCCACCTTATCTTCCTGTCGACAAAGTTATAACATTAATCAATTGTTTCATTAAATTCTACCCCCTCCCCCAAAATATGTTATAAAGAAAGCCGTGCTTAGCCTGCGAGCAGGCTCACTTGTTTAGATGGGACGCCGCAACTGAGAGCTGGTGAGAAGAATGGGGCGAGGTGAAGTGACTTTTCCTTTTCCTTTTAACCCCATTGAGACCCTCCAAGTTTAGCCCCACGCCGACATTTCAGCCTCTTGGGCCCCATTTATGGCAACAAGGTTTTTATTGGGGTTGACCAAAAATGCAAACCTCCTTTAACTACTGGAATTTGATCATATCTACCAGTCTCAGGCTTCGATATTTCGCCTTGGTCAATCGTTTTCGGGTGACCTGTCTGGGCTATTCGTCTTGGATACCTCACCGAAATCAATTAACTGTAAAAGCCCGGGAGAAAGCAGTACAGGAACAAGATTTAAGCTTCATAAGTCTGATCTTAAGCACTTTGCCAGTTTGTGTAGCGATCATTAAAAAGAAAGCCTTGAGATGTAAAAAGAAACCCTCACCTCTAAGGCAAGACAACTCATGGTATTATGATTGGGTGAATAAAGATAACACACAAAGTAGATAATATTGAAGTTTAAGAAATGCTTGGAGTTTACCAGACGCCCTTCTTTTGGGTTTAACTTTGGGTTGAATCTTACACCGTACAAGATAGTTATAGCTTCAGCCCCAATAATATGTCCTGTGGAGTTTCGCTCGATTCCGCCGAGACATTTTGACAGCTCAAACCTTGTCTGCGTCATGGGACTAGAAATGAAAAAGTTTAAAAAAAAATGTCCTGAGTTTAAAAAACATACTCGCAAACTTTTTACTCAATCGCACTAGCTGCCACTCAAATTCTTCGCACTAGTGCTTTGTCCGGACAAAATTAATATCCCCCCTCACTCCCCTAAGTTACCCCTGTTTTTTTAGCCAATCATGGCCTCCGTTAGAACTGGAAAACCTGGCTACATCATTGCATCCAATTCATGGGCGTAGCCAGGATTTTTCAAAGGGGGGGGGGGGGGGGTGGGGTCACACTGAGTCATACAGAGGGTACTCACCAGATTGTCACCTGAATATTGTAGGTTGTTGGCTTACAAAAAGGCTTACAATGAGGAGGTCACGGGCACCCCAGGACCCCCCTGGCTACGCCCTTGCAATTCAAATTATTAGGGCAGGCATAGTGTCAAAACAGTGTTAATTGCTATTGTTAAATACCAACACTTTGCAGCTAAGTTCTTTCCAAATAGACAGATATACGTCTGGATTTATGAAAATGGTGTCAAAGAATTCGCGCCAGTCTTTTTTCCTCTACTCGTTTATCGTTCTTTTTTTTCTCCTTTGCATGGCTTGGAGGCTGCCTTTAAGGAGTTTATTTGTGTGAAATCAGAGTGCATATGTGTTATTTGGCGCAAATTATTGACACCGTTTTCATAAATCCAGTCATATATATTTTTAGCCATGCTTTCAGGATTCCCTCGAGCTGCCTTTCGCTTGGCTCAAACCTTCCCTCAAATTAATTGACGTAATTCGCTGCTATTAAGTCAAACCCCACAGTCTTTGATTAAAAATTGCAAAACATTGGTTCTACAATAGGTCATTTTTTATAGTCGACCATCCTACATAATACTCTTACAAAAGTTTCTAAGATGCTTGCGAACACACGTTTTGGTTAAATCTGAAGGTATTTTACCTTATTAAGTTTTCTTCGTTTATCTTCCGCAAGATGTCGTCTTTAGTAAGCTTGTCGATGGCAGCTTTATCAAACGCCCAGAGCTCTAACAAACCACTAACAAAACAAATTTGGCCAATCCTGAAACGCAAAACATGTTCAGTAGCAAAATACGTCGCTCCATAGACTGTTAAACAACAGATTTTTAGGCAAAAGCTAAGAATTATTTCCCTTTTAAAATAGCAACACGAAAACGATCACACTATTGTATCAGCAAGTACACAAAAATGGGAGAGCTTATCAGATTGGCGGGGGATATCTTAACCGTATTTACACCTGATTTTATCTCTTCGCTCACTTTTTACCTGAAACAAATGTCATTCCAAGATTCTTTCGTCCCTTTCGAGATTTGTGTTATCTTGTTGTGAGTTACTAAAGCCTGCAGCAAAAAAGGAATAAATAGGCAAATTCGTCACATTGGGCGCGATCCATTCAACTAAAATTTCCGGAAATTTCGGTCTAAAACTGAATGGATCGGTTAGGTCCAAGCGGAAAAGTTTCGAAAAAAGCGCTCCACCTTTCGAGGTGGACCACTTTTCTCGGTAGGACCGGTCCGATCGAAATGGACCGTTCCATTTGACCATTCCGACCCATTTTAATCCCACGACCTCGATGTTCGGTATCTTCCGTGTACAAAATGGAGGAAAATACTCATCACTGCACTTTTATGGATTGTTAGCAGCCGATCTATCGGTATTACTCGTACATCCATGTACATGTTACCACAGGTCTGTAGCTGCTTCGCAAAGCAAAGTGTATGTTTTGGCTGTTGTCGGCTCTTAAAGACGATTTATTTCCCAAGAGAATTTGGAATGTTCTTTTCGTCATTCGATTCGAACGTGGTGTTTCAAGTAATATGGCAAATATCTGGGAACGGTCTGCTCAAAATAACCCGTTTTTACTATGAATGAAGCAGCTCTCACAATATCATTGATATCAACGTCGAAATCGCCATCTAGCTTTGATACGAGCAACAATGATCCAACATCCATTTTAAATTAGCGCGAAAGCAGGATCCATAATCAGGGACTCCTGGCGAAACTCATTTTGCGAGTGGAATGGAACGAGACCGTTTCGGACCTGTCGCGATCCATTCGACACCAAGAAATTTTAACCTCAGCCCGGAAATTTTGGTTCAATGGATTACGCCCATTACAAATTAAAGCACTGATCGAAGTACAAATCTTTCGTTCTAATTAACAATTAGCTCATGAGCTCGAGATTTCTTTGAAGTGACAGCGGATGTGATCGAAGCCGAATCAACTATCGAGAGCAAATAATCTAATTTTTTGGCAGAATTAGAACTGAAAGTTCTTACAAATAACTATCTCCAGTTATCGCTGTAGGTAAAGTAGCATTAAACTTCATGCTTTAGAAAAACCGTACGGATTTACTGTTTGAAAATTGCAGTTGCGTGCACGCGTATTAGTTTTTGTTCAAAAATATCGCACTTTTAAAGTCAAGAAACCGTGGATGTTCTTCTTTTAGTCTTCTCAAGAATTTTATCACAATCTGTTTCTATATGCTCCTCCGAAACGTCGGAAAAACTGAAAAAGGGCGTTATTTTCTAGACGACCTACAGTCGCTGGACATGATCACACTAGTATACGATAGCTTAGCCAATCAGATTGCATAATTTGCACAAGTGCTTAGCCAATCAGATTGTAGCATTCTACTTATTCAATATTGACTTTTTGCCATGAAAACCAGCTGCGCTTTGATGAATTACACAACATTTGTAATATTACCCCTTGAAAGTGGAGATAGGAGTGCCTCCGAACAGGTGGTTTCGGTGTCGCAAGCGCCCAGCTGGGATTAAAGCGACGTTGGCAGCTTTGGAACCGCGCTGACATGGACACTAGTTTTCTCACTTTGAAAAAAGTTCACCCCAATCTGAAATCAAAGTTAGTCTAGAAATTCGCTTCAAATTTCGCAACGTTAAGCTTGATTTTCAATCGTTTACTGATTAATATTTTTTGAGTGTCCTTCAGCTCATCCTATGATAATTTTTTTATCACATCTCAGGGTTAAAAACAGTATTTATCCCGTCTCTGTTATATGCAAATTAGCTATGAAATAGTATCTAATGCGCATGTGCGCCAGCTGACTCTGTCTCTTTAATGAAGCAGAAGACCGCCCAAGACGTAATTTAAGAAGACTTCTTGACTCATATCCTCAAGTACCTCGAAAATAATATTCTTAGTAAAACCGGCTACTTAACAATTCAAATGCTTCTTATCTGTATCAAGCCTTACTTGAAAGAACGCTGGACTTCAACGTGCTTTGTTAACAAATTACCTCTTGCAAAACTTCAGGAGTAAGGACATCCTTTGCCACAAGAAGCACAACAGAGATGCGCAATTCAGCCGGGAAGTGTTTATCCACCCACTCCTTGTGTCGTTGAGCTATCGAGTCTTCTGGAGTCCATAGTTTATCTGCTCGATTCTCCTGCGTGAACTTGAAGATGCCTATTAAGCACCCTCCACAAATGGCTAATGAAATGATGATTGTAATCCAGGGACTTCCACCGACTGCCTTTCCCAGGCTAGAAAAAAGTCAACAGACATGTCATTTCGAAGGCGTTTACTAAAACCTATTTATATGTTAATTATTTACGAAATTTTCAGTGGTTTCTGTCCACACAGAGGCGGATTCATCGTTAATCCGAGAGCGCATGCTTCTCAGACTTGTATTTTCCAAAATGTCTTCGTCGAAGTCTACAATGTTCAATGTGTCCGTAATAGACTTATAACAATGCAGGAGGAGGCAATTGTTTACACGATCCTGCTTCATGGTGCTTCTTCTAAGCTGGGTTTTTAGTCTCCATAGGGCAGAAAATGTGCGCTCAGAAGTCGCCGATGCCACAGGTAGATGGATATATACTTTTATTTTAAACACCTTGCAGTCATAGGCTGAATTACGGAATACATACAACTTTGTCTTTAAGAAAGAAGAAAGGTAATGCCAGATACAACCTTAACAGTTTGTGGACCACTCTTAGAAACGCTTCTTTGTAACAAGATTAAGTTGAGTACTTCGCAAATGGTCGAAATGGTTCGGAAAGTGAGAGGGCTAAACCCCCATAAATTTTCGCCCCCCCCCCCCTCCCCTGCTCGGCCGCCTATGCCACATTCATCAGGTCTACCACGTAAAAGGGTCCGTTATCTTTCTCCGCAGTCTTTCATCTATTCCCTTATGAGGTTCGTTACAGTTCGCGCTAAAAGCTCTTGTGCTGTCATTTTAATTTTTTTTGGAATACATTAAACGTACGTAAGCATGTAGTAGCTCTGTTAAAAGTGGACAAAAACCACTGAACATTTTAACAAGAATATCTATTACCGAACGCAATACTGGTAGGGTAGGAGTATTTTTAGGCATGTCATCTGGACGAACCGTGGAAACAGCTGTATTTGATTGCATTTGTTGATTTAGTTCCAGTCGCGACAGAAAAGGTCAGTCTTATCCGGTCGAATATTATTTGAAATCGGTGGAAGAGTACTCTGAGGGCAAGAACCATAAGACTGAACCTGAATCAGGGTACGGAAATGTAAATACTGTGTCCTTTATTAATCAGGCCAGGGGAAATACTCGAATCAGTCACACAGAGTTTGTTTACGATGAACGAGCACCCGATTGCAAATGTTTACTTATATTTGAGCTTCTTGCTTAGACTAATGTTCGTAAAAAGGTATACTTTTATAAATTTAGCTTGAAGTTAATGTGAGAATAGTTAGCACGAAATTTGAAGGCTGATGTAAATATTTTAGTTCTATTAATTCTACGGAAACTGTTGCCGTCACGCAACCTAGTTTGCACCGGAACCTCTTCAATCAGAATGGCATGGACTTTGTCACTGAAATATCTTTCTGTAAAACCCCGGTTGTTGATGAAAAAGTGTTTTAGCAACAGACAGAGGTTGAAAGTCAGCTAGGGAAATCATTTAAGGTATCTGTATTACCGTTACAGCGTCGAACGTACTCTCATAATCTTTGATTACTACTAATTTTAAACTTAACTTAGTATGTCATTTCTTAGCAGTCTCGCCTCCGTGGTCGAGGTCTAAAATCAGATGACGAGAAATCGTCCTTACTAAAACTTGTAGAATAATAAAAACAAACGGAAACTGAAGAACACTCTTATTTCCCCAGTCATATATGCTACGATCTATTCCTTTTCATCCAATCATGAATTTACTGGTTCAGTTAAGTTTTAGCATTTTCACACATCCGGCGACTAGAGCGTCTTCGACACTGTCAACACTCTAGAGACATTTTTGTACGTATTAAAATGCGTACCAGTGCAGTATTTTTAAGTGAGATTTCTGCTCCTGGATTTCATTTCATCTTTTCGATGTTCTGGTAAAGGGCAGGTAGATATACATCTATGTGTATGTGCATGTGCTTTATTGTCTCGATCCCATGTCACACCTCACCATCGATGCGTCATGATGCATGAAATTGATAGATACAAGGAGAGATTTTGAGTTGCACATCACAATTTGACACGACTTTAAGAAATAAAGGTTATAATGTAAGACTTGGAACGCGCAGAGAGATTAATGACTACTTAAAATGTGTCACTATCAACAGAATGTGCCGAAGCATTACTATCTTTTAGATATCATAGTTATAACCTATATCAGTCTGATGTTTTGCAACCTGCTGTGGATCAATAGGTGGAAAATGAACAGAATGCCCACTGCGCAGAGACAATACTGTCGGAACCGCGAGGAGTTTCAGTGATTTTGATTACCACATTGTTTTTAGTTTGCCCTGTAGAGCGTTTCGCTGCGTTTCATTGCATTACATCGAATTTCTTCACTTCTAAAAGACCCAGTGGTTTTGATTACCACATTGTTCTCAAATTACTTTGCACTGCATTGCGTTTCACTGTGTTTCATTGCGTCTCAGCGTTTCATTACGTTTCACTGCATTACATTACATTACTTTACATCTATCTTGAAGGACACTTCCAGAATTAACGATATTAAGTCGATTGAGAACTTAAACCCCCGGAAACTAAACATGTGTCCTTAAAAACACAATACAGTGTATGCAGTCACTTACCGATAAAAACATTTTTCCAGTGAAGAGGTGATAAAATTGCTCAGTTCCATTGGACTTTTGCAAACTGATCTGTTCTGTTCAGCCTCTGGTACTGAAGGCACGTTCATCGTGCAGTGTGAAGCACAAGCTACGCTTTGAATTCTTGTTTATTACTTTCTTTCTAATACCTCCAGTACACACATCAGCCTACTTGAACAAATCCTGCAGAGAAAGGATTAAAAATGAATCGCATGTCATGTGAGATGCACGTTGTGAAATTTGCGAAATTTGAAGGGTATCTTAGAATAAACCCCAAGCTGGCACCAACGTTCTTCAAGTTCAATGTCATCTAAGTCAATAAAACAGAAATTTCATACACTATAATCTTGGAATATTTGCAAGAATATTTTCAGCCCAAAATCGGAAGAAAAATAAGTACTGAATCAGCTTGGACTGCAAAAACAATATTGTTATATACATCAAGAATGGAAAGGAGGGACTGTGCAGTAATTTTCGTAAGCTTTTAATTCTTATTTCTTTACTGCTTTGTTTTCATTAAAATCTGGCCGTAATTGGATAAAAAGCAGAAGCAGATTTAGACCGTGTTGACGTATTTTCCTTTTCCCTTGACCATGCGTTCTGAAAAAAAACTCACCATTGTTCGATAGTGGTCGCCGTTCAAAAGCATAGTTATTTTTACAACGATGACGGAAAAAATTCTCCTATTTTTGGCTCACGAAGATCTCCTGGGAAGAGATGGTGAAAGATGTTATTTCCCGTGATAAGGCCTTACTTCCCAGGAAGTGTCTTCTCAAAGGTCTCGGCTTGGGAAGCCCCAGGGGGTTCTTATACTGACCAATCTTGAGACGCAGATTTTTTTCTCACTCCCTAAGTTTAGAAGCGCTACTTTCGGAATAAGGCCTGTATGGTGGGTTATTGCTCTCACTGGTCCTTACTCTTTATTCTCTCTCGCGCCAAGTGATTTGTCTTTCTATCAAAACGAGCCCTGCAAAAAAGCCGGCTTTCATCACCCTCGTTATTTAGCGTTGCGCAACGTTGACAAGCTCTGCTTTTGTATAAACAAGTATTAATATCATCTGTTTTGAATACCGGGGTTGTATGAAATTTAAAAGATGCAGTAATTGGCTTATCGAGAAGGCACTGAACGATGAATATTCGTTTGCTCTCGGTCTACAAAAGTTGATGGCTTTGAATAAAACCGAGACATGTTTAATTACAGACAAAAAAGTTGTGAATTCCTCAAGTCTAAAAACAATCGTTTTCCTTCAAGGTGAACAGAAATCAGTTTAAGTTTAAGAAAACGTACAACAAGAAATTTACCAATACCAGTAACGGCTTTTAACTGGCTCAGTATTATTGCTTGGCACATAAATAATCGAACGCAACAGTGCCTTAAATAGACGATCCCAGTAATAGTAGTCAGTTTTGCGAGTCAAAACCGAGCCCTGAAGAACCCGTTTCTCGAAGGTCCCGAAAAGTTTTCGCACACGAAAAACCCTAGCAAAAGCTCAAAAGAAGGATCTCTTCATACAAAAAGTTACAGGCGTATACACTTTTCCGTTTTTGAGCACAGCTGAACAGGGGCCTTCGAGAAACGGGTCCTTGCTGATTACGCGATAAGTGGAAGGGTTACGCAGTGCGTTCCGTTAGATACAATGTTTCTCAGACATCTTCGGACTCGGATTGGACTCGGCCAATCCGGCGATAAATTCTCGCATGAACCAACTGCAAGGTCGTGATTTTAATCATAATAAATGTCCTAAGCCGGTAAGTTGTTTCCACCCAAAATTAAACAATTGAGACTCCCTTGGCCAGCGTAGTAGTCGGCTTCACAAGCGCGCGAGAGGTGAACGAAATCTTGTTTCTTTAATTTACTACACAGATCAATCCAAGATCTCTCGGAACTTCGTGCGCAAAGGAACCGAAAAATCCACCTCCACTTATCCACTTATCCCAAGTATAGTTGTCACAAGTGAGGAAAAATAACAGAAAAAATTTCAAGTTCAGAGAAAAGTGAGGGAATTGCGTTTGAAGGTTGCTGCGGGTTGCGTGCATCCGAAGACTTTCACCTCTTGAGTGTTTAGGAAGGAAACCGGACTGCACGCGGCAAAAACTTCCGTGATTGAAGGATCCTTAGCGGACATCTAATCATATCAGTAACACTACTGCAAAATCCGCCCTCATAAACTGCTGTACAATAGCTTTGAATTTCCCTAATTAAGCTTTTCAATCGCTTTTCCGCTTCGTAATTGAAACTGCTGTTTCGGTTAATTAAACTTAATTTAGCGCGAAGCCAAAATCAGTCTTTTGGTAGTTCTTTTCAAAATTTTCCTAAGACAGAAGCCAGCAAGCAAACAAACAGGACTCCCAAAATCCTTTAAAAATAGCCTGAATATATAAGATGTCTGCACGCTAATGCGAAAAGACAGACGATACCGTACAGATAAAAGAGGATTGCAAGCTATGAAGGTCGGTGAAGGTCGCGAGCAATTCAAGTACAGGCAAGTAAACACAAAATGTGTGCATTAGATATTTTCCGCTTTTTCGATGATCAACGCCCAAGTTAGCCCAGAGGAACCGGAAATTTGCAATCGGATGCGAATTCAACTTGCCTTGAAGTTTGCCTGAAGCCTTAAGCGAACTTGTTCTAGTATTATTCTATTCTTATTGCTGAACAGCAGAACCTTTTTGCAATCGCTTGTATTCCTCAAAGCAAACATTCGTGTCAGTCACGGTAGTTGTTTATTATTCGTTTTCCCGAATCAAGTTGCACGCTAGTTGTCTGAATCAGCTGCCATCGCTCCAAACAAAGTCGAAGCTATAGCGTTTGAACTGGGGCTAAGAACAATTTGATTACTCCAGCTCCAGTGAGTGAAAAAACCCGAGATCAATTCTTCAAATAGCAACTGAGAAAAGCGGTCGAAAGTTAGGTAAACCTTATTGGTAAGAAACAAATTTCCGGAACGCATGGAGTACCCTGTCACAGGGAACAAAAGACTGAAAATTCTCTGTTCTTGTTTGGAACAGAACCGGCTCAAGATCTGACAGCATGCCGTTTCCCCAACGCAGAAATTTTGGAGGAATTGATCTGAACAGGAAGATTTCCAGACCTATGGGCAAATCATTTTAGAAAAAACATCCATCGAGTACACCGGAATAGATAATTATGCCGCCATTACGTAAGTTATCACCGATTTCTCTCATCGTGATCTATGCCTTTCAGAAATTGCGCCGAAATGAAAGCAAACAAACGAAAGCGCCATTCTTCTATAATACTATTGCGCGATGATACTCACCGAATTTCAAGCAAACTGGAGTAGAAGAGGCGAGCAAAGACTGAATGCGTTCCCGGCTTCCTTCAAGGTAAACGTATGACGAACTCGAGTTTAGTTAGTTTTATTCCAGACCGGAGCTTGAAATACTATCCTTGGCTTTTAGCGAGGTCAAAAGTTGCCCCATTCCCCGAATACTTGTCAGACGCAAACCAGTAGAATATTAAATAAAATCCTTTGGACGTCAGTGTATTTATCTCATGACACAAACATGTCAAAATTCTTAAAGAGTCGCATTTGTTCGAATGACACTCAACGATAACATCTTTATAAAGTACATAACGTCTGGTGTCCTTCTTTTCTTCTCTGAAACATTTTACCCTAATACTGTACACGTTCTTTACGTGCGCGATAAATTCGCGTGTCTATCTGTGATAAGACATTCGCGGGAAAATCTTCGCGCGAAAAAGTCGGTTTCTGGAGTCACGCGAACGCCGCACAACCCGAAACATTTCGTCACAAACCCTCCCTCATATATGGAGTACAGAGGCAAATGTAGATCATTATCTATCAGTATTACAATCCCGGGGGGGGGGGGAACTCCCTATAATGGCCTATACGAGGAGGCTCTGCCCGAAAGGGGTACCTTTTCATGCTTCAGGTATATAAAAGGGTAGGGATTTCACAAGATGAGGTATATAAAAGGGTAGGGAAATCGGTCATTTAGGTATTGACAAGGGCCTTTAATTATAATATTTCGAATAGACGCCTCTTATGGCTTGGTCAGTATATTTATTAAGCACTACAATGAGAACAAGACTTCCTAAAGTAGGTATCTGAAAGGGGTACCTTTTTTCAATAAAAAGTACATAAAAGGGGTACCTTTTCTGCCAAAATGGTTTATAAAAGGGTAAGGGGTTGGACCTCGGGGCGGAGCCTCCCCGTATTAAACTTTGTTAAGTACCCCCCCCCCCCCACCCAGGATTACAATCACATGAAAACTGTGGAATGAGTGTCCACCAACACGAAAACTTAGTCTCAAGTTAAATACCGTGAGGATTTAATAGCATGGACAACTTTAAACTTCGTTGTTAGAGCTTCCACATGTCCAAGGGCACTTCTTTATAATCTGTTGTACAACAGCGAAGTCACGCGAAACAAGAACACGCCGACTGTATGCATTGGGTAACCGGTCCAAGCGTAACGAGAACTCGGTTCAAAGTCAGTACAGAACCTTATCTCTTCGGTACAATGCTTATCCGGCACAAGTTTGTTCGAGCCATGGTCGTATTTTGGCGAAGCACAGTCGAGCCAAAACACTCACGACCTACTATTTTCAAACACTTTGAACCTTTTCGTCAAAATATTTTAGTAAGTCAGCAGCACTGTGGACAATGAAAACGCTTCCGTAGTTCTAAAGTACGTTTTTAAAGTGCGTCTTCGAGACCTCCTTTCTCTCTTTTCAATTCTCGCTATTTTAGTTCATGTAGTGATTTTAATTAAAATCGCGGCCAGTCCTACGCGTATTATTGGGAAAGATGTGGAAGTTACGGCCAAATAGACAAGCTAGACAACGATGGACTGATTTACGTACGTCTTTGAGATGCATCAAAAAAGAATGTTTTTCTTTGGAATAATCCGGACCGGATCCTGAAGGTCACTCGGCTCATCTTGCATTGCATGCGTAAGCAACCAGTAAATCCACTCTGGTGAAGGATTTATCAGTTCCTAGATCCTTTGATACACCATGACCCGAACACTGCATGTGACGTCACAGTATTAGAACTAAGAATTCCTTCCGTTTACTGTAGCAAAAATCTGAGGAAATTCTCACTCCGAAATTCTCTCTCAATTCTTACTTGGCTCCCCAAATAATGTAATTCTCTCAGCACTGAAATTCAAAATGACTCTAGTGTATATCATGTGCTTCGTTCACCTCTAAACGTAGTTCTCTCTCTTGGTAAAGTAAATTTAGTGTGCTTATGTGTGCTTTCTTTGCTTTCCGGATTTGCGCGTATAGCTTTGCTCAACTAGCTTTTATAACTCACAAATTGTGGTTACAAACACGACAAAACAACGCATGTTGTAAAAAGCTTTGATTAATGAAGCTGAAATGACCGAAGAATAAGATGCTTTAGCTTTTTTATGCTAAATTGCGATCATTTTGTGTTCTGATGAGAGCATTTTTGTTTTTTTTTGTCGTCTTACGTAGCTGAGGCTATCTAAGATAGTCCTTTATTGGCCCATCGATATTACACTTTTTCTCTCTTACATGAATCTTGAGGCTAAAATCTGCGAAATTTTACGATTATTTGAAGAATGGACCCGACTGGAGACTGAGGGTTTGAAAAGAAAATAATTATGTGTGTACGTTCGATGCTTATAAGGTTTCTGTGTACGTGATATAAGGCTCCGAGGCTATAGCTTGAGGGCTGCCTCTAAGATTACTTTAACGCAATTCAGACACCAGATACATTCGAAAAAAAATGCGATACGCTATAATCTAATAATATTCACAAGACCTTTTTCAGTGTGAAGTCGGCAGGAAAATATGAATATTTAGCCTCGGCCGGGAAACAATACTCTTATATACAAAAAGAGTGTAAACTGTATTTATAAATGACAAAAATAATAAAAGAAAGAAACACTCGGATCATAATACATCAAAGCATCCAGAAGCCAATGGCTAAGGATTCATCGGTTACTTTGAAACACCACGAGCCGACTGATCCTGCAACCTCGTTCCCAGGGTCTCTCATCTTACCGCCCCATGGAGCTCGCTCCAGAGGGCCATAAGAGGAGAGACCCTGGGAACGAGGTTGCTGATCTTGGTGCAGATCATCCCAAAGAAAATGCACCCTTTAATTAATTGAACAGACGCTATTGCATGACGTTCACGAGAAAGTGACGAAATCCATCGTTTTATCGCGTTTCAGGGGAGGTATCGCGTGTCCTCAGAGACTCGATGATGGATGGTGATAACAAATGCGACGTTTATTGCAATCGAATGCGTAATAGAACAATTGATCAAGCATTGTAGCATTTTAATGTAGTTTTTTAGCAATAGAGGTTAAGTTTGTATGATCCTGCTGCACTTTAGGGCCACCAATTAGGAAATTAGTGTGTGTTGGCGGCCGTGTTAGAGAGGGTCTGTATTATAGAGGGTAGTTTTATGATGACTATATGAGCATTTTGCAGAGACCAAAGAGACTGTCCGTGATAGGGAGGTTTCCTTAAAGGAGCTACTTCACAATTTGCGAATAATAGTCCAGTTTCGAATTCGCCATTACCGCTGAATAAAAGCACTGACAACGCATTTCTACAGGGTTAGCCTCGATCTTAAAAAAATATTCATAAATACCAGCGGGAAGGTGACACAAATTTGAATATTAAACAATACACAGAGCTGTAAACAGGTCATTTTCTCGCTGGAATTTGTGAATATTTTACTTTAAGTCGAGGTTAACCCTGTACAAATGCGTTCTCAGTGCTTTTAATCAGCGGTCAAGGCGAATTCGAAACTGGACTATTAAGCTTTTTCCAGTTCGCACTCCCCCCCTCCCAAACCACCACCTAAAAATATAGTAAATATACCTGAATCCTTTACTTGCTTTGTATTGTAACACATTCCACATGAGTGTCTGAGACAAAGAGTACCACAGATCAAGAGTGCCACAGATCGATAATGTCGATCTAGATGTTCTTGGTTTGTTTACCTCTCGCACTGATAAAGCTTGTTTAGGAGACCTGTTAAATTCTAAATGCTTCATTGGAGAAGCTGAAGAGTTAGTTGAAGAGTTTTTATCATCAGTTTCTTAAACACAAACATAAACGTGTCATTTTTAAAAATCTTATCAAGTTGATTTCATTGACAATGACTGTATGTTCCATTTCATTTTTTTTATACTGTAAGCCATGTTTTTTTATACCGTAAGTCATGCTTTATTCATATTAAATCAGTCTGGAAATTAATGGGTACAACTTTTAGTGAAATATCTTCGGTATTAGAATATTAAAGTCAGTTTTTCGGTTGCTTCCCCTCCACTTTCCCAGAAATTTACATGTTACCCCCCTCCCTAAGGCTGTGAGTTTACATTGTGCCCCCCTCTCGTTTTGTTTCCCCCCCCCCCCTCCTGATAATTATTGCACAGTCCCTAAAACATACATTCGTAGAAGTTTGTCTATACTGAGTGTTACTGTTCCAACCATAAATTTACATTTATGAAAATTTTCCATTTAAGTGAGATGGAAGAGCTATACATATTATTTTTAATTACCGAAACAATTTTATGCTCAATTTTTTTTTATATTCGACAATTAGATTACTGGTTATCCATCGCGTGATAGTTGTCGATGGCGCAGCATGAGTCAACTATCACGCACAGAAATCGAAAGCGAATAATCTAATTGTCTTAGTATAAATCTTCTAGTCGTTCAAAACTTTATCTAAATCTTCCACATGACTAGCCTCTTCCAGGCGCTCCGTTAGTTGGGGCACAGTGCGAAAAAAAAAATAAAAGCGCCGAGTTTTTTTTTTTTTTTTTACTTTTTCGCGCGCTGTTTGCCGCGCTCCGCCCTATCTGAACGCCTAGAAGAGGCTACCACAGGACGAAATCTCACGTTTTCCCCTTTCTTAAACGTGACGGAAGCCTAGAGCTTTATGTTCCATTACATTTACCTTTTGGCGATTCTATCAAGTTTCCGTGAGGTTTTCGGAACGCAAATGTCAAGTCATATTTTATAAGTCAGGAACTGGACATTTCCGCTATTGTTTCCGTTATGTTTTTGCAAACGGATCTTTAATATTCTGGTTGGATCTTTGTAAAGAAAACCAACCGATCCGATGGTTTTGTGCATCACACGATTTTGACGAAATTGAAACGTTAGGAAACTGCACTTATCAATGAAACTATTAATGGCCATCCCAATTTAGTGCTTCGTTTCTCATCGCCCGACCGACCCATTTTATTGAAAAGTAAAAAAAAAATTCCAGAATCACTTGTAAAGAAGCAAGTACTTGTCTTATTAACACCAATTGTCTTAAATTACCATCGATACTTCGTTTTTGTAGCCCTTTTAGAAATTTGATAGTCCTGTTAATATACAGGAATTACGAACGAAAGGACCACGCAATATGGATTTTCAGAACAGCAGTAATGAGAAAGTTTGTAAGCTTCGAAAATGCA
>CM042757.1:6026178-6028678 GCA_022496165.2 Catalaphyllia jardinei | reverse complement strand
AAAATATACGTACATGAAATTGTTAACAATTATCATGCCATCCAACTATCCAACAAGCTAGATAATAATTATTACGTTACACACATATATATGTACACGTCAAACCTAATTGTGACATAGATATTAAAAATTTAAGATCGAGAGTAATTACATAGACAGCTGGTCTACAGTTAAATTCAAAAGATTAATAAACCCCAAACTTTTATGAAATGTACTTAAGTTGGGCGACTGTTTAACATATGTAGGTAGCTTGATCCATAGATGAGTAACCTTATAAGTATATATAAAAGAATTATGGAAGTATCGGTTGTAATAGAAGAGCTGAACAAGGATACAACCTTAACCTCCTCTACTTAAGTTACTAATTGTTCATATCTTCTAAATTCATTCCTGTTACCGACAATATAGAGATATAGAGATACTGGAAATATATATGATTACAAGCTTCAAGTTTGTTTGCTAAGGTTTTGTTTATTCCTAATAAAATTGGACTACATTATTCTAGATCTGGGGTAAAATCAAGAGAAAATGATGGTAAAAAATAAGTTTTGTACAAAATTGAGCAACATCAGTAGGTACCTGTCTTTTTAATCGTCTCAGAACTCCGATCTTAGCATAGACCTTCTTTAAGATGGCTTGTTTGTACTAGGCCTTGAAGGAGAGCTTATTGTCAGTATGGGCACTAAGAATCTCCAGAAAGCTTTTTATTTCAATGGTAGAATTGTCAAAACTAAGGGCAGGTTCGTAGTTGAAATTTCTCAAAATCATGGCTTAAGGCGTTTTGGTATGGTTTACTGTCAGACAATTGGAAGAAAGCCAGGTTGATAGTTTCCGAAGATCCTGATTAACATTGAAAATAATTAAACATAATTTTCAGTTTAGTCAGATTATTAATTCATCGATCCTTTGTTCCATTCTGTTTGCAGAACACTGAAATAGTTAATAATAGCGTGTTGGCCTTACTTCTCATAGCTGCCAGTGCATTTACAAGCATTGAACAAGAGGCAGAAACAACCATGCACGCAAGATGCAACATATCTTTCACTAGTCAAGACAGAAATGTTCAGTGGTGTCCGAAGCTGTTGATCACTTATGATCCTTCCAGACTTTTATTACAGTAAAACTCCACATGTATTTATGTAAGAACCTACACGTGGTGCATTTATTAGAACCTGCTGGCAGAAATTTGCTATATATTTTAAAAGCGAGAAACATAAGAACCTGTTTACCAAGCAACACCAAGCAGGCTCTGATATTTATGTGGGTTACAGTTAAATTATTATGAACAAATAGCCCATGAGTGTGACATTAAGGTTGCAATTTCAATGCTGTTTATTGAAGGACCAAACGGTTTGAAACCCAGATGCATTTATTTTTCTGGTAATCTGAAATCAACTCATATATCTACTTCATAGAAATTAAGAACCTAATTAAAATCCTACTTAGCCTAAATTACCAATAACTACACCAAGATAAAAGAACCTATTTTGCCAGGTTTCAAAACATGTCAGCTTCATGTACGTGTAATGTGCCAATATAGCAATATGTTACGCCAAACGAGTAGTGATTCAACAAAACAGTATTCAATTCTTGATCATTGCAATGCTGTGTACATAACACTATGATTCTTTTGGCCGTAACAAATATCAGCTGTATCATTTCAAACAAGAACAAAAAATGGTGGATTTTGAAATATATTTCTTATATATATGTTTCAGTGAAATAAGGATAAAACTTTGGTGTAAATAATGCTTCAATATTGAACAAATTACAGACAATATATAGTAGATCACTGGCCACCTCTCTTTATAATTTGTGCATTGGAACAGTTATTGATGTTTGTTTTAGCTTCTTCTGAATTATGTGTTTTTTACCCTCAAAAGTGATCGTTATTGAAAGCTGCAAACGTGGCTAAATAGCTAATAATTAAAAGTTAGGGGAGACAAATAACTTCTTTCGGTGCTATTCAGGAGTTTTGACTTTATTGTATTGAATTACAACCAGCATCAACTGAACCATCAGAAAGCCGGGATTTTACTGAGTCCCGCCACTCCTCTGTGCATTACTGATTTTTTCATCCTGTTAAAATTCACGAAACCCACTCCACTCACAAGGTTGTACCTTCAGCTACTCGCGCGATGCGTGGACTTTCTCGAAACTACCGAAAATGCTACCGAGGCGAAAATGGCGGAAATTTGGTGAAAAGTTTTTTACGTGTTTGCTTTTCAAAAGATGTTTCTTTCTAGGGATGTTTCCTGCACTCTTGGCCGTCTTTTTGTGCTCGTTTGGCTGTTCATTATTTTGCTGTTTTTTCGGTTTTAGAGTTTAAAAGGCAAACCAGTCGCTAGCTTTGAAGTAGAGCGTTTGTTATGTGAGGTGGTTTAGGGTTGTCACGGTTGCCAAGCAAGTGCCCTTATGTCTCGTCTTATATACATACATCATGTACACGCACAGACGCATACATAAACAATCTATATTTCAACACGGTTAAAAATTCGTC
>CM042757.1:5999765-6016178 GCA_022496165.2 Catalaphyllia jardinei | reverse complement strand
TATCACAAGATCGCATGAATTATCCCTCTTATTAAAACTACATATTTGTTGGTCTACAGATGTACTTACCGAATTTCACACAACAGTCGTGTCAACTGATGAAAAGAAAAATGTCGCTTTTCTTGCAAAACTGAATCTGACATATATATGAAATAATTCATATTTGAACTGCGGTTATAGATGCAAGTGAAGTATGATCCTCGCAGTAAATTTTCCAATTCAAGCAATTGGAAAGAAGAAGCCTGAAAAAAAAAAATCAGGGCTTCAACGAATCTGTTGTTGATGCAAATTGATAAGTTTATGTTCAAGCGGCGAACGTGTGTTAAAATGTTATAATGATATGTTACTACCTTTAAGCTTAATTCCACACCTTCCTCGTGACAGGAATAGGAAATATAACAGGTCGTCTAGTGGTGTGACGTTTGCTTTAAAGGGTGAAGCAATTGAAAAGACGAGGACAAAAACGTGCCTTTATTTTTTCGGCCATTTTTGAAAGTGCTCAAAACTAGCTAAATTTTGCCATGTGGGCTTCGTTTCATCTCAGAAACATTGCTCTAAAGGTTTTTTCGCTGGTTTACATTGCAGTTTTCGAGAAATAGCGTATGCGAAATCTAATTTTTCAAAGTGACATCTTTTGGTGATCTTTTGTCGCACGAAACAAAAAAAAAACCTTTTATTTCGCTGAAGAATGAAGTCACCGAAGCGTCGCTCGGTGGCCGCCTAAAGCTCAATGTCTAAACTTCGGTTACTCTGCTGTTAATTTCATCAAACCACTGGTGGCCACAGCGTGAAGCGAGGTCGAAATTCTACTGACTTCAATTCTTTCTTGCGTCCAAGTACAAGCACCGAAACTTACAGTTGTGTTGCAAGTGGTACTTAGTCAGCGCTGGCGAACAAATTTTAGTCTCCGTTAGAACATAAACATACTCGCGTTTCAGAAACCCATCCAATTCGTTGTGCACATGATATATAAATGTGACAAGGCGGTAAGGAGGTTAATTACTCGAAAAAAGGCCACATTATCGTAGAAGACTTATAAATAAACAACGTGCCAAAGTTTCGGGGATGTGCGATATTCCGAACTCGAGTTATTCAGCAAAATGTATCACTGAAAATTATAGTGTTTAGTATGGAGACGCCATGTTGGAGCCCCTCTGAGGGACTCCAACATGGCGGCCGGAAACCAGTGGAAACATCTGGAGTTTACTTTGGCTCTCTTAAAACGTTTATTCTCTCTGTTAAACTTGAAAACATTCCCATAGGCACTTCTCTCAACAAATTGTTACTCAGAACTCGAAAACATAAGGCTAATCGATATTTTCGTGCTCGTAACATGTTACCAAGAAACAATGCCGATCTCAAGCATTGTGAAAAAATAGGCAGTCGATGACTGCATGCAGGGCGGGAATTAAATAGTATCCCAAGGTCCTTTGCGTTTTAAAATATATTATCAAAATTTTAAGTGACGTCATCAGTATCTCTGAGAGCGCACCAAGCGTATCATTAAAGATGGCGGACAACTTTATAACGTGTTATGACGCAAAATGCTCTGCTTTTCAAATAACCAGACTGATTTACGTCCACTGCGTATCAGTAGAAGAATTTGGTGTTAATTTGAAAGGTTTCTCCTGTGCCGCACTGTGTTGCAAGGAGATTCATTGGAGTTATCTCGAGAGTATGTCTCAACGACGTGTTTCCCTTCTGCCGAAGTTAGTTGAAGGTGATGCAACTGATGAGCTCTTCGATGGATTACTGAGTCCAGTCTTAATCCGCATAAATGCTAGTAGCGACGTCACTGTGAGTATCGACTTGCTGTTTTATTAGTTTCAATTTTATCACCAAAGAGTAGAATTTTGAACCAACATTTTGTCATTTTTACGGTTTGGAATGGTCTTAATGAGAACTAATTTTTCGCTTCAATCAATTGTTTTCTGTAGTTTGTTGATCCTACTGACAACAGTGAAGAATCGACTGGGGCTTTGATATGGGATTATGAGGTGCTCCGCCGAAATTCGTCGGCAGCTGTTGTTCAGGCTTCCACAATTCATGAAGCGAAAGGTATTGATGCTTGTTGCCATCCGGTTGATCTAGAGAAAGCTGAATGTAACTGCAGCAATTTCTCGAAAACTATGAAATGTTTGGTTTCGTTTCTCCGCATTAAAAGTCCCGTAGAAAGTGCACCTGAACCACCAGACATCGGGACCTTAAATGTTCAAGACGAGGATGCTTGTGATAGTAATGAGGAGGGTATTCATGAGGAGGAGGATGATCAGGACTGTAAATCGAACGATAATTTAAATGCCGAAAATTTTAAACTAAAGGTTTCATTCTTCCAGGAACATTACCAACAGCCATTACTGAAGTGTGACAATGCCAAAAGGCAAAACCAAGCTATTACTGCACGTGTTGAGTTCGAACCAGACAATATCCAGGACAAAAATGCGATCAAATTCGAAGTTTATTTTAACAATGAATGGCATATCGTTGGTTACTGTGATGTTAGGAAAATTCCTTAATTAAGGAGAGCTATGAATGCCAGTGAAATCAAGACAGTGTCCTTGCTCTATGTCAAAAGAGAGTGAATTATGTGGCAGAGTAAATTTAGTTTTTATGCCTGCATTAATATTGTTAAAAGGGGACTGTGGGGGAAAGATGATCAAAGCAATCATTACAATCATGATAGCAATTTAGAGTAGGAGTTTTAATTAGCATTATTAACTGTTGCATGCAGTGCACTGGATATGCTTTATTGTGCAGTTCCAGAAAATATCGAGATTCTACCACAGAAGGGATTGGAATTTCCTGGGGGGTTCTGTAAGGCCACGAAATTTGAGGAAATGTATTAAGATCAATTGAAACCTCCAGAGGGGCGGGGGCATGGATATATTTCTGGAATTACGCTTTACTTGCCGATTTTTTATGCCCCGGTCATATGTCAAGGGCTAACAAATATGTTACTATAATCACCCTGGACTGCATGTAGCTTACTGCCGCGGCCTGCTATTACCTACAATAGCGTATTTAACCGCCGTGAAACAACGACACTAGAAATCAGACTCACAACTAAAGATAAGTGCAACCACGCTGTGATGAACAAAATAAATATATTTTAGCACAAAACTTGAAGTGAACAAAACGTATTAGGAGAAAATTACAATGCCTGTACTTCAAGGGTGCTTCAGGGGTTCTTCATAACTCGTCCTTACTCGTGATGAAGCACCAGAAACTATGGTTTATTACAACTTGAGAGCATTTCTCTCTAATGCATCTGAGAACGAAAACAAAATATTTGGCTCTCTCGATAGTGATTAGTTGCTCCCCGAACTGAATCTTGGCTTTCTTGAAAAAGATCTTTTGCCACCCGAAAACTGTAGTTTTTTTAACTCAGCTCGGAACACACATATTAACATTCGTTTGAATCGTCGATGAAATGACCTTTTCCGGATATTTTTTCCGTCACGGTCAACAAAAATCTCTGATTACACTGAACTCTGAAGTCACGCCGAACCAACGCTTTTCAAAGAAATCTTTTCAAAACCCTGACTTCGAAGCGATATATATCTTTAGCGTTAATACCTGCCACACATCGGCAGTAGTAAAATCTATTCCTTAACAGTCAAGCTTTGTCATGTTAGAATTTCAGCAAATCGAACGAAACTAGAATTCATTAGGATTCTACTTGTGGCCTCTAGATCTCTTGATCTTGTTGACTCAATAGGCGGTGTGCGTCACAGGTGGGCATAGGATCATGGGTAAAATTGTGAAACGCCTCATTACATCCTCGACACGGTCACGTGAACATCTTCGAGTGTTGAATAATACATAAGAGTTATATATTCTAGTAGTTTTGAGGAGCGATTGCAGAATACCCGGCCCAACTAGTTGTCCCCGATGCTAATGCTACCGTGGTACCGCAGTGGAATGGAACTTTAAGTAAAAGGAAAATAAATTACTGCTACCGCGGTCCGCTGTCCCGTCTGAGTGGCGGACTTTGAAATGATGTAAGTATTATGAACTACTGCTACCGCGGTCCGGTCCCGTAGTGGCGGACTTTGTAAGTTTCATGTTTAGTTTCAGTTGTTTGTACAGATCTATAAAAGGTTATGACGAAAGAGTTCTTGAAGAGAAATACGTTTAATAATAATCTGAAAATGCGTGAAGTCTTCGAATGATGAAGAAAGATTGTTGAATAATCTGTATATCTGTATATGCGTTAAGTCTTCGAATGATGAAAAAAGATTGTTGAATAATCTGTATATGCGTTAAATCCTACGTCAAATGACTCGTTTTACTCGTTTCGCTCAGCAGTGGATGAATTAGAACTAAGAATATTTCGTATATGCGTTAAGACTACGAATGATCATGAAAGATTGATGGATAATCTGTATATGCGTAACTGGGGTATATTTCGTGATGCTTGTATACAGTGGTTATGGAACTCGCGTTGACTGCCGGACTGCGGTAGCAGCATTTAAGCAGTCCCGCAGTGGATGAAAGAACGAGGTATATTCGTGGTTTTATATACAGTTCATTATGTAAATTATGTCGACTGCGAGACTGCGGTAGCAGCGTTTAAGAATTCCAAAAAGTGGGCCCGGTACTCTGCAATCTAGCCAGCTAGTCATTATGTAACTACCTTCGTTTTCCGATAGTCTATTTTCACAAGAATCACAACCCGTTGCAGAAAATAAATTTTTCTTTAGAAGTCTTCCTTCTGAAGCACACTGTTCTTTACCGCGAAGACTATTGTTCAGATGCAGCTTACCGATTGGCTGAAATTTGTGACGCACACCGCCTGCGTGTCGAGGATGTAATGAGCCGTTTCACAATTTTACCCATGATCCTATGCCCACCTGTGACGCACACCGCCTGATCCGCAGACAACAGATCAGACAGAAATTTGATATAAAGATGTCACTGTTCGGACGAAGATCGACTGAACTTGAAAGAGCAGCGAAATAACATGAGCCGAGAGCGTTTGGCGAATATTCGATGCATTCTCGTCCCCAGAGCCCACGATCCTTCTGACCTGTGGCAGAGAATGGTTTGAGAATGATGTTCAATGTTGTTGTAGTTTTGTTCAGGATTCAAAATATAGATTGTTATCTTTCTGGAGCGAAAACGTCAAACCTATAGAGCACGACACATCATGTTCATTCAACAGTTTTCTTTAGGTTATGATTTCACTGCATTCTTTCAGTTTTCTGCTACATGATAGGGGCAACACGATGTTTGGTTCAAAACACTTAAAAACCTATTAGCCCTGAAGAGTCTTTCTTGGTTTTCCCAAGAGACTTCGATCACGGTCTCAGGATTTTCCGGATATCACAGTGGATGCAAACTAAGAGCGAAATAAATCCGTGAAAAAAAAGAGTACTTGGCAGTTCTCCATGACTCGACGTTTCATTGTGTTTTTTTTTTCTTTTCATCTGCGAATGATATTACCGTTTGCTTAGTCGAAGCATAATTGATCTACAACAAAGTACATTGGATTAGCTTTTAGTTTACATAAGCTTTCAATGTATTACTCCACCTTAGGGATGGACCACCGAATCTCTGATAGGGAGGGGTTTTGTCCCATAAAATTCTGCATAAGAAAAAGCGACCAAGAAAAGTGGGAAACGAGCAAACATATAGAAGAAAGCAAAAGCAAAACTTACTGTACTATATAACACTGAAAAGAAATTTTGTTTATGAAAAAAATGCGCAATTTGGGCCGGGGCGCCCCCCCCCTCCCCATCTTAGCATTGGCTTGTTTTGCTTTTTTGCATTCGAACATATATACTCTTTTTGGTCTAAAAGATTATTTACCTCTCGTACTTAATTTCATTATTTGGTTTAAAGAAAATGATGTTTATGATCAAGACAAATTGTCTCGTTTCTTCTGAAGAGGTCAATTGAAACGTTTTAAAGTTGTTCAAAAGGATAGTCTGTCACAATGTTTTTTCCCGTAGCATTGTGTGTTTCATGTTATAAATGTATATTTTTATTTCACCTGAAAACGTCTGGTCCTATTCATTGATTGATGGATAATTAGGACAAAAAACGTAACTTATATCCTTCATGCTTATTAAAAGCTTAAGAATAGCGTCATATCGCTTTCATTTCCTTGATCGACTTTATTCTGCTCCTGTGAACGCAATGCGCGCATGATTGAGAAAGGCAATCAAACCTGTAAAGAATTTTATCTCCTTGGCTTAATCAATTTTCCCTTAAATTTTCGGTCGCTTTGCGGTTTGATTAAATCTCGGAACGTATTTCAATTGGTGGCATGATCACTTGTGAGCGATCATTATTAATAAGTGCTTGTGAAAAAAAAACGCCATTTATTTAAATTAATAAGCCGCTTTGGTTTGTAGCATTCTTTGTAGCTGTTGATGGACTGTTCCTACAATAGAATTTATGCAACAGTAACAACAAACCTAAGTATATACTACAACGCGAGCAGAAGGAAATTGTTACAACACTTGACGGTTATATACAGCGACTATAGGCCGAAACAAGTTACAGAGCAATAGAGGTCCTCGAGCACGATAACACATCGTATTTGTCCATGTATAAGGTTTAAAAGTTAAAAACAGCTACTGGAAAAAGTTTGAAATTATTTGAAAAAGAGCGTGAGTTCCCTTCCTCAGTTCTGAGCTCATGATGTAGACAGCAATGGGATTGAAAGCGTTGTTACTGAAAAATAGCGCGATGCTAAAGGTATATAACCCTTCGACTGTTTTAGTTGTTGGGTCGATGCTTCCAAACTCTATCGCCAATGCGAGCAGCGTTAGAGGCAGCATACAAATCCAGAAAACAACAACTATTAGAAGAAGCATCTTGATGAGTTTTGTGTTCTGTTGTAAGAGGAACATGTCACTGCGAAAGGCGTCGGTCGCGCTGCAGATGGAGTTCGCTCTCGCGCGAATGCGCGCGCTCTGTTTCCTCAAGCTCTTTACAATGGCGGCGTACCCCGTGGCCGTAATAAACAAAGGCACGATTATTAGAGAAGCAATAAAACAAGTGTGCAGTCGCCGAAGGAGGTCACTCGGCCACATTGGAAAACACTTGAGATAATTGGCGATCTCTTCTACTACCATCAGAAACGACATCGGAAGACCAACGGTTAGATACGACACTAACCACACAATGGCAATGATAATCTTGGCTTCTCTCTCATTTAGTCTCGGCTTGAAAGGTCTGCAAATCACCCGAAACCTCTCTATAGTGATGACGGTGAGTGTAAGTATCGAGACACAGAAAAACACCTCGTTAAGCGGGCTGAAAATCTGGCAGGTCAGTTTATTAAAAGGCCATGCGAAGTATTCTTTGATGTACTGGACTGGAAGAGAGATCATTAAGATCCCAAGATCGCTGACAGCCAGATTGACAATGAAAAAATTGATGGTGGAAGACATTCCCTTGCGGCACCAAACTGTTAGTATGATGTAAATATTTCCTATCACTCCAAGAGTCAGGATGAAAGAGTACCACGCGCTTTGTATGCTCGCTAAAGCTGGGTTATAAACGTCTGTTGATAAATCATCCCCCATTTGGGCTGAGCCCGACTCCTCTCTTTCCATCTCCATTCGCTTCACAAATGGCAAGTGTCTTCTGCTAGCCGCGGAGAAAGTTCGTCCGAACTTCAATAGGACCGTGACAACGCAGATGAAAAAACACTTTTCTGCGTGGGCTTTGTTTGTCTTTTTCCGTCAGAAAAGAAATCTATTGGTGAACGTTAAGTAAGATGAGGCTTACCACGTCGGTGAAGGATATAAAATGAAAAACCAGCGAGCTCCTAAATCTTGTAAACTTCACGGGATTAGAATCAAATACGTCGCGACACCGTGATGCCATGATTCCATGATGTCGGAAACGTCAGGCGACTGGAAACTTTTACTCAACAGCACAGCTTTGCTTCGTATCTTACGCCGGCAAATCTGGGCAAAATAAACGTAGCCAAAGCAAACAGTATCGGAAGATAAAGAGGCGAGGAGCGTTTCGTTTTTCGCATGATAACCCCGCAGCAGGCGGTGTGCGTCACAAATTTCAGCCAATCGGTAAGCTGCATCTGAACAATAGCCCTCGCGGTAAAGAACAGTGTGCTTCAGAGCAGGCGGTGTGCGTCACAAATTTCAGCCAATCGGTAAGCTGCAACTATCTGTGTGTTTCGAACAAACCTCTACCCTACAGGGCATTCGAATTTGAGTAAACAATGCGTCTGGGTTCTTCAATTAAAGAAGGCACGTACGTTTATCATGATCTAAATTAAAATTTGAAGGATATTGTTTTAGAGTTAGGTCGGCTTGCTTTACGCCCTAAGAGAGCTTGTATCCGCCTGTTCATCTAGTAACTTTTTCTTACACTAAATAATTTACTCGCGAAAAGGCCAAATACTGTGACACTCTTCTAGGCTGTATTAAAACCAACTTTTTCCGTCTGATAGAGACCACACTCTTCCCTTCAAGGTGCTTGGGGTGGCATTTAAACAACGTCAGAGGCACTTGGAAGCCGCTTTCCAAAAATTGGAAAATGGAGAGGAAGTGAGAGTTGATATAAAACCAGAACCAGACGATGATTATGACAGTAATGCAATAGCTGTTTTATCAAACTATGGTACTGGATGGTACACAGTTGGATATATTGCCAAAGAACTGACTAATGAAATCCACCCACTCCTAAAAACTGCGAACATTAACGTAGCAATAAGTCACATCAGATTCCGATTAACATATTTACTTATTGGCTACTATCTTACTCTAAACATCACTAGGATGGGTCAGTGGAGTCCTAGAGTTATTTCTGCTTCTAAAACAGTTCAGTAAATATTAAAAGATTAGTATATACTAATACAGTGAATAGTGTTTTGTGCACGCTCTGATTGGCTACTGAAACATGGAATAGCAATTGCTATTTACCTCCGAGCAAGTGCATGCAAAAATTTTGATTGACAGTAATAAACTGGTTCAAAATCATCAATTCCACACTATATTATCTCACTGTTTTGTAGTACAATATACTAATAAAACTATTCACCTCGGTGTTGGTGGCTAGCAGTGGACATTTACCTCACCCCTTCATGTTTTGGTAAATATCCACCACTAGCCGCCACCATTATGTTAGATTGGTTGTTAGTTATATTTGCTGAACTTATACTAGCATGTACATATAATGGAGACCAAAGGTGGGAATTAAGCAGCATAATTTGTCCTTTTCATCTTAAAAGAATCCCCTGCAACTGCCTTTAGTCTAAGTTCAAGTTTCAGTTCTAATTTGACTTACAATTAATTGTTTTCTATGAAAAAAAGTATTCATTTTCAGGTCTTTTAGACAAAGCTGTGGTATGTCAACTATGGAAATCTGCAATGGTCCAGTGAACTGTAGCACTGTGTGCAGGTTACACATGAATTGTGTCCTTTGCAAAAGAAATGTGCCATCACAAAAATTTAGAATAGTATAGCACTGTACTTTTGGAACACAATTAAGTTTATTTATAACTGAAATGTTTTCATTGTACTTAGTTACTTAACAAAACTATCAGAATATTCCCTCTGAACAATGTTATGTTGAAGGCCCACTTTCATCATGGATGTTATATGGCCATGCGCTTCTTCAGACATACAGTGTAGAGACACCAATTCAGTGGAAAATTCAACCAAGTGTCGATACACCTTTAAAACTGGATCTTAGCACAACTTTCATGCAGGTTGAAAATAGATCGTAAATGCAAGCTAGAGAAATTCATTGAATCACTACAACTGCCAATTTTGAGATGGTCCGATGAATACATTAAAGCTGATTTCCAGTCCGTACTGCGCAGTCTCGAGAGTTTGTTTTGCGTTATGTAAGACATCACAAATTGTAAACATTTTGCAACTACTTAAATGAAGAAAATTAAAATTTTAAAAACAATCGCCATTATGGATACGAAGCGGTCAAAGCTTAATATTTCGTTCTTTCTCAGTTTCAATGAATTTTGCCTCAGTAGCGTGGCCATTTCTTTGCATAAATTCTAGCAGACCTCTCGAGAAGATCTCTTCACAATGTGGCACTGACTGTTTCTGCTTACCAGTCAATGCTTCATAGGTTAGGCCAGTGGATGGATCATGAAGGGCATCTCTGAAGTAACACAGATTTACCCCATGAATCGATCCTGATTATGATCCTCCCTTTCATGTAAGAATTCACCTGTCAAATCGCACACTTTAGGTTGGTACAGATGTTTGCTGAAGTCGAAACCATAATCTTGCTTTAGCTGCTTAATTTTGTGGCGAAACAAATAAATTGTCATCAAGGATTTAAGGCAGTCATTTGTATCATCTTCCCTGCCTGTAAGTAAACAAAGTGCATGAACCAAATCAGTATAACTGTGAAATTTATGTTTCCAAACCAACCCACTGAAACCAAATAGGTAGGTGGCTAGTAACAACCGACGAGGATCCAAAACAAAAGAGGAGTTAATATCGGGAAATATCGGGTCAAAATCGACAGAGTTCGTTGTGGGCTAGGATTCTATTGTTACACACTCACTCGGATTCTATTGTCACTCACTCACTCAATCACTCACTCACTCAGACGGATAGCATAGTAGCTTACGCCTCCTTAGGCAGTAAGCTACAAAAACCGTGTTCTATTTTCAAAACAAAGTGGTATACCGAGCTGAAGACAGACCAACAGATAAATGTCTAAAAATTAATTTTTACTGTTAAAGTAAAAAACTTAAAATCTTAATTTTAGTTTTTTCTGACATCATTTCTGACGTCACGTGAAAACCAAGAATATATCAAAAGTGGTCTTTTAGCAAAAGGTTGGGTCAAGCACATCACTAAACGACTGGAAACGGCGCTTCAGCATTGAAAACTTGATACTATAAAACAAAACCTGCATCTTGTAGTGCAAATTTCAATAGACCATTTTCAATATACTAAAATTCCAACTTGGCGCCGAGGCTTGGGGGAATAAAACAAAAGAAATCACATCGAGGTTAAGTGATAACTAATAAATTTCTTTTGTTTTATTCCCCCTAGCCTCAGAGCCATGATAGAATTTTATTATATCGAAAATGAACGATTAGAAACACGGTTACAAGCTTGGCAATGTGAACACAGCCTGTTGCTTTTAGCCCGATTTATACTGGAGACGGATCACCCGTCCAGCGGATCATCCGTCAAGAAGGATCCTAGTGACGAACAACTAACGATTTCTTTTGCTGCGAATCCTTGCGGCTTCTGTCGTGAATCTTTTGTAGTGATCATCTGACGAATTGCTAACTACATATAGGCTTCTGCAATGAATCTTTAGCGGGGATTTGTTAACGAAACGTTAATACTGACAAATGTAACTGACATCTGTTTGTTTTGTAGATTTATTTGTGAACAAAAATGACAGACACTGGCCAGCCAAAGGGTAGTGAGGATTTTTTACACAAGTGAGTCATAAGCCTCTGGCTCGGAAGATTGTGCAAACACTTCCCACGTCTTCGACATTAAATAAATCATCAAAATTATCATATCCTCGGCTTACTGATTAAACAGGGAAGAAAAAAAATTACCGTAAAACCGACTAAATCTTTTTAAAGGACTTTTCAAGTCAAGATATATGTTGATTAATCTAAATTTTTTGATCTTATGAAGCGCTTTTCAAAATTTCATAAAGTAAGTGCTACATCAATTATCATCAGTATCTTCATCATCATCATCATCATCATCATCATCATCATCATCATCATCATCCTTATCATCATCACTATCATCATTTCTAATATTAGTAAGTTAATATCATGTTTAGCGCAAGTCGTCGACGTTTATTTATGAGTTGTCACAAGGCTGTGGATTGGTGTCACGTGTAGGGATATATATTGCGAAAAAACATCGACAGCAAGCAGATATTTTAGGTAAGTTGCTATCTTGTACTTCTTTCCCTTTTGTTTACCCTATGATGTGGTAAGTGCAAAAAACTTTGCAGTCAAATGTATTTGTGTCTATGATGCACAGTACTAAATCCGTTGTATATAAATCGCTTTTAGGAAATGCACCTTACGTATACTATAGTATATTAATTCGTTGCTGGCTGGCAAAAAAGGTATATTCGAACATGCTGGCAAATTTTTGGTAAACTTTTTTCATGCTGACTAGCTAGGTGACAAAATTAAAGGCTGCTGGCTCGTTGACGATCTCAAAGTCGAGCGTTGGCTGGGAGTCCGATAACTTCAAAATCCTGCTTGCTGGCGGTGAAGAGCGGGTATTTTTTCCCAGGAAAGTTAAATATTAAACAAGATTGACGTAGCGACACTCGGGTAATGTTAAGCACACTTTACAGTGGATTTTCTTCGAAACCGTCGTTGGGTACTCCTGTAAATACGGGAAGGGCTATGAGACGAACTATCAGTGTGTCGTGTGACTCGTCTCCTGTTTATAACGTGTTTGTAGTTTATGGAAACAGCCGCTGGCTTCTTGAAACGAGGTATAGTTTCTTCCCGTATTTATACACAGCGATGGATCATCCGTCTTGACGAGTTATCCACGATGATTCGTCTGACAAGACAGACTATCGCGATAGCTCGTCTGGGTGGACGATCCGTCTTCTTGTCCGTCTTTTTCTGACAGTCAACCATGGCGCAGTTATTTTTCCTTTTTGATGACAGACGTACACATTAAGAAGTCTTACACAACGTGCTATTCTTGTGCCAAAGGGCTATAGAATCGGTCAGTATCAAAATGGACTGCGGACTACGGACTACGGACTGGGTATGAAACACGGACTCAGGTATAGAACGCGGACTAAGCATTACGGACTGGGTATAAAATACGGACTCGGGTATAAAACGCGGACCGAGCATTACGGACCCGGTATAAAACACGAAGAAAGGTTCTACAATGAATAAATTCTCGCACGGACGTCCCCCAGTTCATAATAAAAATAGAAGCTACCTGTAATTATAGAAGTGTCATTTCCCGAAAATGCCCGCTCATACAGGTTTAACAATACTCGATTGCCGAAAAAGAAATAGAAGACATTGAAAGTCACAAAATTGACGAGCTGTATGAATTTTCGAATGATTCAAGCCATGATTAGATGTTTTGAAAGATTAACTTCTGATAAAAATGGAAGAGGAATGATCATTTTGTTTCATTCAAGAAGTAAATTTTCATATCATCGATATTTAATTATCAAATAGTCACGTCGTGTCTCGGAATAGCACGTTCTTATTAGGTTGCCACCGTTGGTGTTAAAGGAGCCGTACGTCAAGGCGACCCACTTTCTCGGCCCTATCTTTTTATAATTGCGTCAGAAACTCTAGCTATTAAGATTAGAAACGTCGATTGAATTAGAGGCTTTAGTATTGGAGGGGACACCACGAAACTTTCCTTATTTGCGGATGACATGACATGTTTTTTACGTGACAAAGAATCTCACGCCTCCCTCTTTGCCATTCAGGGATCCTTTGAAACATGCTCTGGTCTGTGTGTAAATCACGAAAAAACCGAGATTGTAGCGCTTGGCAGCAATATCCTACACGAGAAGGATTTTAATGACCATAAGATTTGTGAAATTATCAAGATCTTAGGAGTTTATTTTGGTTACGACGAAAAACAGAGAAACGATCTAAATTTCCGACAAACATCGAATTCTATTAAAAAAATCAATACATTTGTGGAAATGGAGGAACTTATCCATTTTGGGTAAAATCCAAATTATCAAAACTTTTGCAGTTCCCAAGTTAATGTTTAGAGCATCGGTTATTCCGATACCAAAAGATCTTGTAAAAGACGTCAAATCGATTTTCTACACTATTATTTGGAATGGAAAAGATAAAGTCAAGCGCTGTGCGCTCATCTCAGATATTGATAATGGTGGACTGAAGATGCCGGATATCGAGTCTATGATCAGTGCAAGACGAGTCATTTGCTTAACAAAATTCTTAGAGGACTACCCGAGTACTTGGAAATCGTTGTTAAATAGTTGTATTTCTTCAGCTGGTGGGAGTCTAATTTTGCATTGTAACTTTGACACCGTAAAAATTAAAACCTCAGTTTCCGAAATATTATAAAGAATGCTTCGACGCATGGTCAGGTTTAAATAGTAGAACGCCTGTCGCTTTTAATGATGTTATGAACGAGATCATTTAAAACAATAGTTTATATGCATTGATAAAAAGTCTGTCTATAGAAGTGACTTAGTTCATTTGGGAATCATAAGGGTGGGTGACCTTATTACGGATAATAATAATTCATTTACAACCGCAGTACAAATATGAATTATTTCATATATATTTCACATCACTTCACTGCACGGGAAAATATGAACTCAATAAATTGACCTCGCTCCCAATGTGTGGCTTCATAGCTCAGTTGGTAGAGCATCGCACCGGTATCGCGGAGGTCACGGGTTCGAATCCCGTTGAAGCCCTGATTTTTTTCAGGCTTCTTCTTTCCAATTGCTTAAATTGGAAAATTTACTGCGATGATCACTCCTCACTTTCAACAATCTTTTCCTTCACGAAGATCCTTATGTGACGCTCTCTCCTGAACGTTTCTTCATTATGGGAGTTGTTCACTCTCTTCCACCGGACTGGAAAACAATTATTAGATCTTCGGTCTGTAAAAATGAAAAAGACCTTTCCCTCACACACCGTACATTAAACTAAACTGTGGCTCTCTCCCTATCTCAAATGTCACAGTTATACGATTCATTTTTGTGCAAAAAGCAAATCCCTCTGACAGCCCAACAAAAAATATCAGCCAAGTACTCAAACACGACCATTAACTGGAAAAAGGTTTATTCTCTTCCTTTTCGTACTACACTTGATTCCAAATTGAGAGAATTTCAATACAAAACTCTAAACAACATTGTCTTTACAAATGATAAATTATTTCGCTTCGGCATTCCACTTTTTGCAATGAAGAACCAGAATCCTTAGAACATTTACTCTCTCGTTGCAAAGTGTCTTCTGAATTTTGGAAAGAAGTCTTGTCCTGGCTTAAAGAAAATAACATTGTTAATTTTATAGAATCCTTCAATGAGATAGGTTTGTTTTTTTGAAGAATCGGAAGATTTCTTTCTAATCAATCATGTTATGCTTTTAGGTAAATATCATATTTCTGTAAGGAAATGCCTTGGAAGTTTACCTTCGTTGAGAGGCTTTATTGCCAGGATAAGACGCGTTTATAACATCGAACTCCATATTGCGAGGGAGAGGGATTATCTCCCTACTCCTTTTAAAAAATGGCAAAAGTTAGTAGCTGCTTTAAACACCTAGTAGAAAATTAACCTTGTCATATCCTACATTTAGTTGGTCTCCTTTGCTTTTTAATTTATAATACTTTTTCGGTCCATTTCTTTTTCCTTCTTCGTCTGTGTAGTACACCTGTACATCTGTATTACTATCTTAAGTATTCTGTTAAACTGAATTCTTTTTTAAATAAATTGCTAATCGTAGTTTGAAAGCAGTGTATTGTAAATAAGTCCTTGTATAAGTAGTTTTTTGTAAGTATTGTTTCGTGTTTTTAAGTAATTCATTCCGAGTAGTGTTTTTTTTTCTCTTGGAAAGTTTGTAGATAAGCTGTGAATTGTAATTAGTAAATAATCCGAAGTTCTTTGAGTATTGTAACGTGTCTGTGATATAATAAAAATAAACAAATTACAAAACACAATTAAACCAGTTCAAATACACAATGATATCGATTAATACAGCCGAGAAGCGTTTCAACTTGACCGATATTATATCCTACATCGGCGAATGAGTCCCCTGAAAGACTAAATTCATTTGCGGTTTCTGTAAGTGCCACGTGTCTGCAGCAATATTTGAGAAGTTTGTTTTGTCACGACATTACTAATTTTAATGCCGATAACTCGGAAATGTTTCGGGTGAATACATTTGTGAGCTTCTTGTTCTCTTTCATAGGGGAGAAAATAAACAAGCGGCTGAGGAGATCCATTCGTTTCCCTCTTTAAAGCTAAGCAAAAACACGAATTAGTTTGAAAACAGCACACGACATTTTTTAACCGAGCCAGGGACGATTCCAAAAGATACGCTGTCACAAAAGCGTTCTTTGCACTAAAAAGGAGAACTGATTTCACCTGAAATATAACTGCTCAGATCGTCCGTTTAGACGAGAGTTTGGTCTCGCAGGCATGAATCTGAACTCGAGAACGGACTGTATCATACTGACAATGCTAGAGCGCATGCGCCTTACATGTTGTGTTCTACCTACCACAGGGAAAAGTACTTAATGTCGTGTATAACTGTGTCTGAAATGTATCGTTTACCTAACATATAGTTAACACTAACGCTAATCAATCTGATGTATAGTGTTACAAGATAATTTGGTTTTATCAACTGAGTTGATAATGTGAATTAGCCACCGTAAAGAGATTCAGAAGCTGACGTTTCGAGCGCTAGCCCTTCGTCGGAGCGAATCCGAATCC
>CM042757.1:5939975-5994765 GCA_022496165.2 Catalaphyllia jardinei | reverse complement strand
CCCCTTTGGGCAGTAAAGGTTTAAAGTTGAGTGTACGACTGTTTATATATTCAATGACGTGTCCCATTCAAAACTAAACTTAGCACTGAGAAAGGACTGAGCCCGAAACTACCCAACCCCCTCAAAACAAGGCTAATTAATTAATTGGAATGAATTAATTAAACAAACATTGAAGTTTACACCTTATTGCCTTAGTACGACAGTGCTTTAGCGGCCTCAACCCCAAACCATCCTAATAGTGCACTCTGCACTAAAAATGATACTTTTTCTAAAACAAGAAATGTTGAGATAGCCAAATTACCCAGAATAAGTCGGCAATTTTTTGACCAAAATGACAGCTCTCTCCGCCGCCATGTAAATGGCGCGTCAAGCAAAAAGCTTAGGAATTTAAGCGTAGTCTACATCACAAGACCAATCTCAGGAGGATCAATAGTTTTGTAGTTTGAATTATAGTGACCTCATGTGAAAACCGGCAATATATAAATTCGGTAATGGAATGTAAAAAGTGAATTGCAACATGACACGAGCGTGGGTAAAAGGAAAAAAGGAAAATATCTTTATTTGTCCTACATTCGTATCAAGTTGATCAGTTCACTTTTCACGATGAACTTTTCGTATATTGTTTTCGCTAATGATTAGCCTATTGGCTCGACACAGTCTGTCAATTGTAACATTCCGGACCGACTCGCTCGCCGAATTTTTTTCCGACCTCGCTGGGAGCCTGTTCGCAGGCTAGTTGATGTGTATCGTTCATGTCCAAGCATAGTTCAGATCACCCTGCTTTTTCGTTACGATCCCCTGTCACAACTCGACATCGATGCGTCATCCTGCATGAAGTTGTAGATGGATAACGGGCGTAAATTACGTAACTATCAACAGAATAAGCCGCAGAATTACTATCTTTTAGATACGAATGTTGTGCCGCGTAGCACTATGAACACAAATGATGTGGGTTCAATTAGCACTAAAATTTACACTTCAGAGTTAATTCTCTGTTACATCATTTGTGTTCATAGTGCTACGCGGCACAGCATTCATATGTACCCTTACTTTCTCTTCGCCGCGATTCACCATCCTAATCGACCCCGACTTTCTCTGTCCGACCTCGTAGCTCAGTCGGCAGAGTAACGGTAGATCTATTCCGGAGGTCGTGGGTTCGATTCCCACTGAGGTCAAAAGATTTTTTCTTTACCTCGTGTGGTTTCCTGATTCCCTTTACTAGGGCTAACGTCCAGTGGGTTATTCATGGGTTCAATTAGCACTTAAATTTACACTTCAGAGTTAATTCTCTGTTACATCATTTGTGTTCATAGTGCTACGCGGTACAACATTCATATGAACCCTTACCCTTCAGAGTTAATTCTCTGTTACATCATTTGTGTTCATAGTGCTACGCACTACAACATTCATATGTACCCTTACCCTTCAGAGTTAATTCTCTGTTACATCATTTATCTTTTAGATACCCTGGTATATATTCTTTTTAAATCCTGATTATGTTGCTCGCTCGCTCCGCAGTTTTAGTAATTTGACTGAGGAATTTTAAAATCGAACAAGCGCGCAGCGCCAGACCAATTAATTTTTTTTCTCCTCGGGATTTCGCGGTTTTCTTCCGCGTCACGCGCGACGGACAAAGCGAAAGTGGGACTACTTGTAGTTTACGTTTTTAAGCAGTCAGAACATTTTAACTCTGAACAACAAGCATTAAACCTCAGCTTTGAAGTGCTTTAATTTATTATATTTTTGTTTTTGTTTGCTATTTGTGGATTGTTTTTTGTCAATCTCTAAAACATGATTAATTTATCTCGTTCCCAGATCTCTTGTGGGTGTTACACTACGTGCTCCACAGTGGTGTTGGGAGCCTGAGTACCAAGCGTCTGAAGATAAAGTCGGCCACGGTTGTTGGCAACCAAGTGATTGGTACAAGGAAAAACCGTGCGTCATAGCCGAGCAGATAACGGTCACGTGGTGACTGTGACGTCAGAGCATCGACAACAGCGTCAACGACTTGATATGTTCGGCTTGACAACGGAAAAGAAGTGAAAAACGTGATTCCTGGAAAAGATAACAGCACCATTGTGAGAGGCACGTCATTTTTCCACAGGGGAAGGGGTGGTTGAGCGGTTGAGCTATTACCAAGGAAAAGAAACCTCCGAACGCAAACAACCGAGTTAAAAATCGCACTAAGCGTGCCACGAGAATAATACGTGTGTTAAAAACTTCAATAGTGACAATGATACCTTAGAATTAAAGAATTTGTCAGCCTTTTGTTTTATAAAACTTCTTTCGATAAGTCAAGGTGTTACACTACCTATCGCGAAAAAAAGATACGTTCAAGACATTTCTTGCTTGGAGAGATTGCTCAGCTCCTCCATAAAAAACGGTCATTTTTGGTGTGGTTTGTTTGTTTTTGCATAATCTGCATTCTGTTGAATGTCCTGCAAGCAGACACACATGACACCTAGACAAGTGTCCCTTTGTAGAATGTTAAAATTGTAGATTTTGTAATGGAGGAACAAGAAATGACGTTTTGAGCATCCCATGTAAGGAGATCATGTACCTTTTTCCAAGTAATCCTTTCCATACTCTCTCTTTAGTTCTTCACTCAAGTCATCCCAGCCTTGTCTCATCTGTTTCTTTGTCTTGCGGGGTTCAGAAATTTGGGTTTGGAATCCCCCAGGTTCCATGAGGCTCACTTTTATTCCCCAGGGGTACATCTCTCGCCGGAGCGCGTCGGAAAACGCTTCCACGCCGTATTTAGTAGTAGCGTAAGCGCTGTAGAAGTTGCAAGAAAATCGACCTGTTGCAATGATCGAATGGAAATAACATTCAAAGATTTTAATTTCAAGATTTCAATGCTTAAAATCTGAAACGTACGCAGACATATTGGATATCTGATCTTAGTAAGCATAGATTGGATAGATTTTGGCGACATTTTCACGCGTCGTGTTCTCAACTCTGTTTCTGTGTTTGGAAATGTGCTCAAACACAATCTTACGTATTTGATGTATTTCTTCTGGAAGACATGTCAATGCACGGCTTAAATCCTAAACGGTATCTTTTGGGGTAGTCTATGAATCTCTACAAAGCAGCATCGAATGTGTCTTTGTAGTTTTCTGAATCCTTCAAAACTCGTTGACAGTTTTCTCCGGAAAGATTTTCCACTCCTTGTAGAATAACTTGCTCGCGTTTCACCGCCATGTTTCCGGTACCTTCGTACGGGGACATAAAATGTTATGTAATCCACGGCGACAACTTTCAACAAACGAAAGACAAATAACTGGATTGACCATGGAAGACGAGGAAAACACAAAACTCGCGAGACTGAAAAACAGCCTTTGAATGGCACAAGACCAACTCCAGTAGGCAACGAAATATAGCAACGTCGATGGAATAACGCAAATATAAAATAGCACTACAATGATAACAGCCATTCGAATAGCTTGTCTTCGTTTCTTTTCTTAATGGCTTCGTAAATTTTGTGCGGTGTCAGAGAGGGTTCTAGTATTCCTTTTTGAAGCGATTGCTATGCTAATGGAGCGATAAAAAGCAGAAATAACTGTGCAAATAAAAATGCCGCTGAAACATCTGAGTTGTAGACTGAATCGTCTGTAAAGCTGCAAAACGAGTTTCTCAGGTTGTCGTGTACCACAACATCAGAGATTATCAGCGACGGTGAATTAAACAAGCCTGCAATAATCCAAGTAGAAGTGATGATTGGAAAAACGACGGCGACAAATCTATCAATTGCTATCCATACTAAGCTTTGAACAGAAACATGGAGGACCACAGAGCTCGAGAAATAAAACAACTTGCCAAAACAAGATCCTAAGATTCCAATGACGCGCCAATGCCATGAATCAGTCGCCAATGCAGCAATATTGACAGGGATAACAATCAGAGGTTAAAGTAGATCTGACGCAGCCATGTTCACGATGAAATAGTTAATTGTTTTGTGTAAATCTCGATGCTTGTAGACGATGATGATTATGAAGATGTTTCCGAAGAAACCGTCCATCAAAGTAACACAATACATGAAAATACAAATATACCACATCAGGGTTTATGTCTTTGAAGATACATTGTAAAACTGAACCCACCATCTTGTTTGCTCATTCCACATATTTACGATAGGTGGAATACGAAAAGTCAAAGTCGAAATCTATCATGATTTCGATCTCCTATTGTGTAAAGTCTTACATATAAAGAGGAACCGTGTAATTAACATTTTTTGTCTATCTTTTACAAAAACAGTATTTCCTTCACCTCATAGAGACAAAGAAACTTCAAATTAAAAGCAGTTGCACTTTATTTAAACTTCAGCTATTACAAAAGAATTTCCTTGCAGGCATAGATAACACGACAAAATGGTTTTCGTTCTGAAAGCGCACACTTTTTGATGTGTTCTCGCTTTTTGATGTTGTTCACACTGCAACGATCAAAAACGTTCATTGTTTTCATTTCACTGAATGCATAGTTTACATTTAGAAATAGAAAAAGGAGTCTTATTGTATTGGAATGGATAGCAGAAGCGGATGCTTTCCAAAACGCCGGCGTAATCCAAATCACTGCACCTGTGCAAAGTGACATTGGTATTTTCTTATAGCCTATCAGCTTTTGGCATTTTAGTGTGGACGAAGAAAAACCGTCTGCGAAAACGGTATTATAGTCGGGGAGCGTTTTCGGCGAAAACGCGTCGTCGAAAACGTATCGTTTCGAAAACACTTTAGTGTGGCCTGATCGTGATCTGTTTTTTTTAATATAAGTATAGTTACTGAAGTTTTAATTAAGTTCTATTACTTTTTTTTGAAGTTACGTCCTCTCTAGGTGGTGAAGGAAATTACGTTTTTGTACAAGACAGATAAAAACAATAAATATAGAGTGTCTCTCTCTATGGCCCAAATAATAGATTTGCACTTTGAAATTTCACCTGTCGTAAATTTGTCAATGTACAATGTAAACTTACTTTACAATGTAAACTTTGATGTTATATATTGGTGTTTTACCCTAATGAAAACTCTATAATGAAAACCCTAATGAAAACTCTATAATCTGATTACTTTCTGTTGTGTAATGTAAAGGGCTCTTAGAGCCAGCGCAGCTCATTCATTGTAATGGACAATTTTCATTGCACTGTTGTATCCTGCTAATGTGAACCAAAAGGGCAAAGAAAAGACTGTTACAAAGCGGACTGGTTTATTTCAGATAGTGCATTTTTAATGTGTCAAAAAATGCTTAATAACAAGGAAAGGGCTATGGAAGAGAAATGATATGACTGAGAAAACATGATTAATTTTGTATTCATTGTGTCATGACGCAATGAATGAGCTAAAAACTAATAGGCATTTCCGAGTTGCCTTTTGTATCAAAACGAGTCTGGGTGCGAAATCATTCATATGCAAATGAGTTCCATCTTATTCTACGGGTTCATTTTCATGCAAATCAAACCCATTTTTATAAGAATGGTTTTTCACTTAAACTCGTTTTGAAACAGAGGCACAAGGGAATTCGGAAATGGCCTATTGCATTGGTTTCTAATGTAACAACTGTCTGGAGCAACGAAATTGAAATTCATTTCTGATTGCAGTGATTGGGAATGACGAGGTATGTACATCAGGTCATAATATATAAAAAAATTACTAAAAAAAAGCCTCGATGGCGCACCAACCTTATCTCGTACCCAGATCTCATTCTGTTTGACGTGGAATCTAAAATGGCTGCCACAGAACAGAAGACTTGCCAGTGACAGATAAGAATCTTTTACTCATCTTATAATTTGGTGCAACAGCCCTGTGGATTAAATTTCCTTCCCTTGTCTGTTTTAGAATGCTGCTGTCAAAATTCAAATAATTTGTCTGACATACATCCTTACATCTCACACCTTTGAAATGGGAGTCCCAGATGGCTCATGCATGAATATATTGCATTTATAAGAGTACTGGAGAAAAAAAACAAAAAAATACTTGAATAGCTGAAATACACAAAAGAAAACACAAGTAAACAAGGAGCAGTCACCTTATTAATTTAAAGTGCACCTAAACCCAAAATATATTTTTTTTTGCTTAAATAAATCTTTACACCTGTTCGAAATGCACTTAGCCATTTTAAACTTAATCTTGACTTTCTTACAGGCTATAAAAGTTATGAAATCTAGCCATCATCCGTTCCATGACCAAGCCAGTAAGGGCATGGGTCTAGTTATCATCATTTCAAGGTCAAATAAAAATCACTCAAAATTGCACAAGTTTGTACTTATAGGGTAGGGAAATGTCTGAATTCCTTTGTTCCACTGGCCCTGTAAGCTTATTTTGATGAGGTTTGATTGGGTATATTTGGTAGTTCCTGGGGAAGTAACTTATTGATGCATAACCCTTACCAGCAGCACTTGAGAAATTCACAACTCGTCCTTGGGCTTTTTTCACAAGTGGTAGGAAGGTTTTAGTGACGTCAATCATTCCCCACAGGTTTACGTCTGCAGTGCGTTTAAAGATGTCCATTGATGTCCATTCAATGGGAAGCAAGGAAAGAATTCCAGCATTATTTACCAGGCCCCACAATCCTGTCATTCCAGCACAAGAAAGGAACATGTACATGAGTTCTCAAATATAAAATTTATCGGGCAAATATATAATTTATCATGATCATGATCATGATGACATCATTATCATTTCTCATCATCATCATCATCATCATCATCATCATCTATGCCCCATTGGGCATAGGGCAACATAACTGGCAAAGCCAGCTAATTCTCAAACATTTAGACAGGATATTTCTCATGAATGTCTGCATCAATAGTGATCAAGATTATGGCAGGGGTTTCAATAACTTTAGTTATAAGCGGCCATTGAAGATGTAATAGGCGGCTGTGACCACTAAAGTGGCTGCAAGGCCCTTCATTAATGAAATCCAAACAGACGGCGGTAAGAAACCTTACAGGCGGCGGTAGACCGCTGGTAACCAGCTTTTATTGAAACCCCTGTTATGGGTATTTCAATAATTGAAATTCAGTTTGATAGCCAGGCCTATATAGAGGCACATACAAGAGAAGTGAATGTACAGACATTTTAGCGTCTTAATAACCTCGTTTTTTATCAGTCACTAATTTTATTTCAGTCGGACTAGCCTGCAGATAGCTAGTGCTAGTCTAGTCCGGCCAGACTATCAATAGTTACTCATAAATGTTTTTTTGTTGTTGTTGTTGTTGTTGTTAACAAATAGAAAATAGAAAGTTAGGAAAACATGAATAAAATAATAAAAAGTAAAAGTGGGAAAAGAATGATCTTCTTGCCCACACCTTTCGTTCAAATATCTGAAATATTGACCTTGTCACTTGTGTTCACAAAACACATGACTGTTTTGCAATCTATACTGTTAGTTAAGGATTTTGCTCATTCAATTTATGACCTGCATGTCGAGCCATAAATTGATGGGGAAAAAACTCAGTCCATAACTAAGTTACAGTACAGCCGTCGATCTTTGTATAGTCACAAATACTCTTAGGAATGTAAATAAATTGATAAGTTTTACGTTTTACGTTCTTACCCTATTAAAATGTTAACATGTGTACATATTTATATCTCTTATTCATACGATTTATCTATTCATTTATGGTATTAGAGTGTCCACAATAATTAGTTACCTAAGCTTGGGAGGGTCAACTGTCTGGTGGTGCTCCCAATTCCCTTTAATTTCACTCCCATTCAGTTGACACCATAAATAATTATGTCCGCCGGTGCATATATTAACGAAATTAAATTTGAATATATTTGAAAATACCTGAGTCACGGGGAATTTGTCGTTTGACCTCCTCGTAGACGTCTTTAATCTGCTGCGAGTTTGTCACATCCATCCGGAATGTTTTCAGTTTGTCGCTCGTCGCCGATCTTAAACTCCGTTCTCCCTCTTTCGTTAAACAAGTTGCCAGCACACGAACTCCCATCTTGTCCAGTCGAATGGCGGTTTCTCGACCGAAGCCAGAATCACAGCCCGTAATGAGAACAAACTTTTCTTTGATATCAACTTTCAATCGCGGAATAAATCGCTTTAGAACATAGATTGCGAAACACCCGATCAGAACTGGAATAAACCAACTTGTCATTGCGGAGCTTCCAGAATCCATGTCGTTTCTGCGGCAAGTGTATTTCGGGGGTGAGGGGTGGAGGGTGAGGGGTGAGGGGTGAGGGTGAGGAGTGAGGGGTGAGGGTGAGGGGTGGGCGGAGGGGGGGGGGTGACGGGTGAGTGGTGGGGGCTGAGGGGTGGAGGTAGACGTTTGAGTTTCCTCCTTTCTCCGTCTACAAATATTGTTCTGTTAGTTTTCTTCAAAACATAAGGTTTTTGTTAACATTTAGGAAAAGATGTGAAATAATGTCAAAAACAATGACAGGTAATAGAACATTTTTGCAAGAATAAAGTCCGCCTGAGTATAAAGTTGGTCTCAAATTATTGACAAATTACATTTTAGAATAAAAATCAGCGCTATTAAAGCCGAGTGACGTTTCGAGAAAAGACTACGAGCAATCCCTATTGTTTCTTATAGTCTGTCGAGAGTGGAGCGAAAAAGTAAGGTACATTCCGGCATGCGCGCGTTGGATTAAGTTCGTGCACGTGCGTTCACATTTGTTGTGCCGCGTGGGAATATCTGGATTATTTTCACAGACACGTTTTATTATTTTATCAAGTCTGTAATAAAACGTCTTATTACGCGGCGCGGCTAAGTGTTCTAATAGTTTCTTATTGTTCTAACAATGTTCCAAGTCGCATTTGATATTTTATTTATCACTTATTACTTATTGTCATACTCACCCCTCAAACAGAAAAGTTATAACTGAGGTTGCGTATAGTGGCCAAAAATCGGAGAACTCGTTGGAAGCTGCGGAGATTTTCAATACATTGTTCTCAGAAATTGGTACAAATCTTAGTAAGGATGTTGCAGAGGCGGCCATCAGCTACTCCGAATTTCTAACCGATACTGACAAATTGTTTTCCTTTTGTGAAACCACCCCTGCACACGTTTATTCGCTTTTATCGAAACTTTCCAGATCTAAAGCAACTGGCCCCGATAACATCCCCGCCAAACTCCTGAAGGAATACCCCGATTTAATCTGTGAGTCGCTATCATTGATACTTGATCAATCATTTAAAACAGGTGTATTTCCGAATGATTGGAAAAATGCTAGGGTCTCCCCTCTCTACAAAAATTCGGGAAAACGCAATGATCGATCCAATTATCGCCCCATTTTAGAAATCCCTGTAGTAGCAAAAAGTTTTGAGCGGATAATCTATGATCAACTGTATGTCCATCTTACGAAGTATAATCTTCTTTCCAAACATCAGTCCGGTTTCCGTTCATTACACTCGACGGTTACGGCTCTACTTGAGGCAACCGATAGCTGGGCTCTTAATATAGACCGTGGATTGATCAATGTCGTTATTTTCTTAGATTTAAAAAAGGCATTTGATACAGTCGATCATGAGATTCTTTTATCTAAGCTTCGTTCGTACGGAATTCGTGGACTAGCTTTGCGTTTGTATCGCTCCTATTTAGTTGACCGAACACAAATCTGCCAAATCGATTGTTCTATATCGACGCCAAAGTCCCTCAATTGCGGCTTGCCTCGAGGCACGATTCTGGGCCCGCTTTTATTCTTACTCTATATTGATGATTTACCTCAGTGCCTTAATTTTTCTCATCCTCGAATGTATGCTGACGATACCAGCATTACTTACGCAGGCAAAGATTTAAACGAAATTGATGATTATCTTAACAAAGATTTGAGATCTGTTAATACCTGGTTGTCTTCTAATAAACTCACATTAAACCTGACTAAGAACGAATTCTTAATAACCTCAAGGTAAAGGCGAGTTTACTTGTCTGCCAATCCGTCTCTTACCATTAATAATTTTCCCATTGACCAGGCGTCTTCAACAAAATCTCTCGGTGTATCTATCGATGAAAACTTAAGCTGAAATACCCACATTGAAACTGTTTGTAAGAAAATCTCTTTAGCTTTAGGCTTAATTAGGCACCATTCTACACTCTTTTGAACATCTTCAATGGTTTGGTAAAGCCCCGGTTTGACTACTGCAGCTTAGTATGGGATTGCTGCAGTATTAGTCTCGCCGAAAAACTTCAGAAGTGCGGCTCGTATATTGCTGTCCGCCCCTTATGATTCTAGTGCTGCAGACCTGTTCCGTTGACTTCAGTTGAAAAATCTAAAGGCCCGTTTACACGGGCGATTTTTGTCGCGGCAACTCGATGCAATTTTTGTCGCGCGGTTGTAACTTCAAAATCGCACGTGTAAACCAGGTGCGATTTTCAGTGCGATTTGTCGCCGCGATATCGCAGGGGTTTCGAACATGTTTGAAACTTGATGCAATTTTGCTGCGACAAAAATTGCATTGAGTTGCCGCGACAAAAGTCGCCTGTGTAAACGGGCCTTAAGGAATCAGAGGCTTTTTGCCAAAGCCGTTATGATGTTCAAAATTCGAAATGGAGAGACACCTGATTATTTATCAAATAAATTCATCTTTCGTAATGATACTACTAGTTACAGATTAAGAAATAGTGAAATGAGGCTGGCTCTTTCGCAACCTCGTGCCGATTATGGTCGTAAAAGTTTCTCTTATAGCAGTGCCGCGTTGTGGAACAGCCTTCCGACTGATATTAGACTATCTAAAACATTAGGTGAGTTTAAGACGAAGCTAAGTAACTTCAGTTTTGAGTGAACTAATTGAAATGGCGTCCCTGAAAAGCAGTACTTTTATTTTCATTTATTTTCATTTTAATAAGTAGTTAGCTTAGTTTGTTAATCAATCAATCAATCAATAAACTTTATTTAAATGTCGAAAGACCGCCTAGCCAGGGAGAAATCTCCCTTACTAATTAACATTAGGCCTTTATTCATGGCTTAGACGATACCACAAGTGTGGGATCGTTTGGGGTGACCATATGGGTTCACCTCCGTCCTAGCATCAGCACTGCACTGATGAGGCCCAGAAGGCCGAAACAGTACTGTCTGCAGTTATATATATATATAATGATTATATAGTTTTAATTTTCACATTCATGGGTATTTTGCTTCTATATATATATCTAAATCCACTCCTGCAACATAGCAACGCTTTCTGTACGTATTTACGCTACGTCAGACGATCCAAGAAGAAAATGTTTTCTATTTTCTTTTTGGACATAGTCTGTTCAATTTAATAAATACTTGCAACCGAAAAGGATCAGTTTGCTGCCTGGCACAGTAAGCAGTTCAAAAGTTTTTTTTTTTTTTTTTTTAAACGATGTTTATAGCAGATGTTTCGGGCTCAGTCCTTCCTCAGTGCTAAGTTTAGTTTTGAATGGGACACGTCATTGAATGTATAAACAGTCGTACACTCAACTTTAAACCTTTACTGCCCAAAGGGGTCTCCCTTTGACGAGTAAAGTCGTCTGGCGTTAGACAGAGTAAAATCTATAAGTCCCTCTTGGGCAGTTAAGGGTTAAAGGAGATAGTCTTTTAACCCTTTACGGCCCTAGGGGTCTTCCTTTGACGAGTAAAATCGTCTGGCGTTAGACAGAGTAAAGTCTATAAGTCACCCTTGGGCAGTAAAGGGTTAACAAATAGGTAATCGCGGGCTCATGTACACCCATGGTAGAGCCATTACGAGAAACCCATCCGGTTTCCCTGTTGAGGAACGTCTCAACAAGCCAGGAAACGGGCTAGACGACATGGTGGTGCGTAAAACAATGCACGGGTGCTAACAACAGCAGACGCCGTGACGAAATGCGCCTAATTTTTCATCTTGTCACCAGCTGGGCCATTGCAGTACAAGGAGATGTTAAAAACTTAATAAAAAGAGGGGGTCCCCGTGCTTGATTTCATGCCACGATGCTGACAAATATGATTATTTAGGTGACGTTTGGTTATCCGAGTGCGCAACAAATAAGCTCGATTATTTTTTAATGCGGCCTGTTATATCACACAGAGTTCGACTTTCTTTAATTGCTTATTTATCTACGTCCCAGAATAAATGGTTTCAAATACCCTGCATTATTAATTGATATTTTATCGCTGAAAGGAAACATAATTTGGTCTTAGGCCCGTTACGTCTCTATCTGTAGCATTTATTTCATTTGCCAAAAAAGTAGCCATAGATTTCTGCCAATTTTTTCTCGGTTACTGAGGATATTGTTCTCATTGAATTTATAAAATAAAAAGTGGGGGTCACCGTGCTCGTTTAAGAGAAAAGGAGGATTTATCTCGCTATCGAGCTTAGTTTGAGGGAAATCTCTTATGTTTTGTACGCGCGCGCGCTCATGCGCGCGCGCTGATGACGCAAAAATCGTGCGCAGTAGGAGTGCGCAATGCAAAACTCGGGAACTGGCACCTTAAACAGCTTGACGCGTGCGCGCTTTTACTTATCACTTACTGAGCCGAGCGAACAACTGTTTATTGCGTTCGACGAAGTGGAACGCAAGCCTAATTTTGTTGCGTGACTATGGAGAGTTGGTTGCCCTGTGTAAGGTTATAGGCTGAAAAATCCACATTCCTGTAAAGACTTCGGACTTTCTTTCCGTGTGCTCTCGATGGCAGAGGTAGCGTTGGATACTTTTGCCGTGGAATTTTGAGGCTGAGTAGTATTATATTCAATAGTATGATGTTATTTAAACGTTCGCTCTGGCTCACGAAGACCTTGTTTATTTTATGTATTCACGAACACGATCGCCTAGGCTTTGGGATGTTAACCGTAGAAGCAGCTGTAATTCCCGGTTGTATTTGATTGCATTTGTTGATTTAGTTCCAATTTGCGACAGAAAAGGTCAGTCGTATCCGGTCGAATATTATTTGGAATAGGTGGAAGACCGTGGAAGAGTACTCTGAGGGCAAGATCCATACGAGTGAACCTGAACCAGGGAACGGAAATGTAAATACTGTGTACTTTGTTAATCAGGCTAGGGGAAGTACTCGAATCAGTCGCACGGAGTTTGTTTACGATGAACGAGCACTCGATTGCAAATATTTACTTATATTTGAGCTTCTTGCTTAGAATAATGTTCGTAAAAAATATACTTTTACAAATTGGCTTTTGGGCACTTAAACATTACGAGTTAATGTGAGAATATTTAGGACGAAATCTAAAGGCTGATGAAAATATTTTAGTCCTATTATACTTGTGAGTCTACGGAAACTGGGGCCGCCGGTTGTTGATGAATAAGGTTGGTTTTTAGAGGTTGAAAGTAAGCTAGGGAAATCATTTAAGGTATCTGTATTAAAGGTTATACGGCGTCGAACGCACTCTCATAATCTTTGATTAGTGCTAGTTTATTTAATAATAACGTGTCCCATTCAAAACTAAATTAGCACTGAGGAAGGCCTATGCCCTAAACGTCTCCTGTAAACATCGTTTTTAATTCAGTTGGCAATTAATACTTTTTACAGCTATCGAATTTAATGCTCAGCGGAGTTGGAATTGTCAAGAGAGGTATTCATCAATTTTTTTTAATAACTTAGCTTGTTTAGTGAATCATACAGAGACTAAAGAGGAGTGTGGCTTGGAGAACTCGAAAAAAGGCTGCGTAGAATCGGACATGTTCCGTGCGGCCATTTTATTTCGTCTTTATGTTTTGTCTCCTGATTTTCGTCCTCAGTCTAAATTCTTAGCGTATATAATATTTTAATGTTGGAATGAAAGTTCCCATTGTCGCATCTCACATTTGCTATTGCTGGGTGTTTTGACCTATGGAGAAAAACACATGAAAATATTATTCATTGCATGTTTACAGTTGCTCCGTTTTTTCTCTCTTACATGTGAAGCTTTAGTTACTAACGATCGAACAGTAAACTGTAATATACTCATGGTCAATTCACGGGGAGAACAGGAGTCCGATTTGACCGTGTTTTCAGTTAAAATTTACCGTACATTTGCAGCACGAATCGGTGTAGTGATTCAAATCAACAACAGACCGTTTTGCACTGATCGCACGATGAAAATAACCGAACAGACTACGGTCAAACAGGACTCCTCTGCTACTTGTGCAAGTGACTTTGATTTGCACTGTTTTATACTTGGTTTCATCCTCAAACTTGAGAGTTAAAACCTATGCTTAGCACCACCCTGTGCAGTATAGTAGACAGTACCACTTGAAGGCACTCCTCAATAGCTTTCATTTGAATGGTCGCACACTAAGTTCTTATCCAGATGCGTCAGGAGCACGTGACAGGAATATAGGGTAGTTGCAGGCTCCTAGTGATGGGCTCATGGATGCGTAATGTAGTTCAGTAACAAAACTATGGCAACAGGTGCCAAACGGTTTGAATACAAATCAGTTAACTTAGTTTACCGATGAAAACTAAGCATTTCTAGCGGCCTCCATCTTAGCGGACCCCTCCTTGGTTATTGGTTCGTTGTTTACCACTGTTTCATACGGGGGAGGCATTTCCACATACTGCACCTGAGGTGATGCCACTGGATAAGCATGTCGAGCTTCAAATAAAAGGAACAGAAATAACGTCAAATACTATTTTTAGTTGTTGTACCGAATGGAAAAATGCGATCTTGCACGAATCTTACAGCTAATATCATAATGGCAAATCTGGTCAGTCAGGTTCAAAGATCTTAGCGCCATCGACTGACATAAAACATTTTACATGACTCTCACATGAGTACCAATTCTGCTCAAGTTGTCAAAACATCGATCACCAACAACAGTTCTCTCGTTCAGCTAATCACTCTAGACAATCTAAAGATCACTCTTCAGGGCCATAAGAACACAATTAAAGAGCCATAAGTAAGACTAAGGTTCCAAGGGCTTAATTTTCATTGGCCTCCATCCTCACATTGACAACCATTAAGTCACTTCATAGGGATTCCGGAGGGCCTCGCTATCATTTTGTGATATCTTATGATTCTTATCTCACATTGCTAACCTTGTCGGGTTTCCAGTTTCGTCACAAAACGTTCAGCCTTCTTTTTCATCTCATCAATCATCATTGCCTTCCTGGCTGCACACCGCTGACGCCGTTCGCGTTTCTTTGCCATATGCGAGGCAAATAGTCTCTTGAAAGAACCTGTTAGGTAAGAGAGACAACGCTAAAACGTAACGCCTTCAGAAGAAATACGAAACTAGTCACTGGGGCAACCAATGTGAGCATTTTATTAAGATTTGCTTGCCTACTGTATCAAGCTGATTGGCCGGGAGAACAGTCTCTCATTAGTTGTTTCTTCAATAGCCCTTTTCAGAGTGTTTTCATGGTTCACTTTGCTCATTAGCTTTACAATAAAATCTAGCATGTATGCGAGGCAATTTCGGACTATTTTGTAGTTTTAGCCTGAAATTGCCTCGTATCCACGTTGGATTACATTGTAATGCAAATGCGAAAAATTAACCGTGAAAAGAGCTATTGACGCAATAGCGTCTTCTATTCCAGTCAATCCAACGACGTCTTTGATTGGAACAGCATTGAACCAATCAGAGGAACTTTCCTTCGTCAACCTCACCCTTGGAACGAGGTTGTTTCCATCGTACTTCTTCACCTTGGATTTTGCTTCCCTCGAGTTTCATTGTTTAAATTTTGTTACGTAACTGACATAACATTGACATTGTTACGTAACTGACCCTTATTTTGGGTCAAGAAATGAATGAAGGGAAAAAGGCCAGCAGGGCAAGTAAATCAAAACCGCCACCCCTCCCCCCCCCTCTTAGTTCAAGGTCTGGTTCCGCCACTGATATTTACGGCCACAGACAAATTTTAATAGATGTGATAGTTTTTAACATTGAGCCACGAGAAATTGAAGTCCTCTTTCAGGGCTAACTTAGGTTCGAGCTTTTCTTCAAAATAAATTCAGTAGTTGACTTGAGATGTTTAATTTTTCATGCCAGGTTACAACTTCACTCACGCTCATTTCTTAAAAACAAATTTTGAACTCGAAACACTGAACAATGTTTTTGCTTCGAATTATATATATGACTGGATTTATGAAAAAGGTGCTAAACACTTACGGTCATGTTTTTGGAAAATCGGTGAGAGTGAGAGTGCTATCTGCCTGCTGCACTCTAAACAGAGGCCATACCATACCTATACAAGCCGTTGAAGCCGCTTCTAGTCAGTCGATCGAGTAACAAACAGCTAAATCAGAGCTCAAAAATTGATTATTTGATTCGCGGCACCAATTTCCACATGCTTAACCTCTCGTATTTCAGCTAAATGGCCTAGCTATGTCTTAAGTGAGGGTTAAATTATCGGATGATGGCAACAAGAGCATTGTACGCGGTGGAATCAATCTCATTCCCAGAGCCCACGTGCCTTTTGGTCAGCACCAAGACACGGCGTGACCAAAAGGCACGTGGGCTCTGGGAACGAGATTGCGGTGGAATCGCTTTATATTGCTGCGGAGCGAGCGTAGCGAGAGAGCAGCAACATAATCAGGATTACATAGAATACATAGAAGGGAGTACGAATTCTCGAATTCATCACTTTTTACCAGAAGGCATTGCATTTAACCAGAGTGCATTGCGCCACTTTTTACCAGAGTGCAGTGCGCCACGAACTACACGAGGATGTCACGCCATCATCTTGTGTGGATTCCTGCAGTGAGAAAGGTTTAATGGTGGTTATGTTTTGCTCTGATTTACATGTAAAAGGATGTGAAGGAGATCTGCGTTTGTTCTTTAATGCAATATGTGAAAGTTTTTAAATCCGGACGATCAGTTGTGACATCAATTGTGAACTTAGTATGTCATTTCTTAGCAGCTTCGCTTCCTTGGTCCAATTCTTAAATGAAGAGAAAACGTCATTACAGTTACCGAAGCTTGTAGATTGATTGAAACAAACAAAAACCGCAGAACACGCTAATTTCATTTATGCTGCTATCCATTCCTTTTCATCTAAACATGATTTTAGGCTAAAGCTTTAGCAGTACAGAATTTAAAAGTTAGATTTCTGCTCCTGCAATTTCCGCCTCAGATCACTATCTGCTTTTCAATGTCACTATCCCTTAATTGTCACATCTTGTCATCGATGTGTCACAATTAACACTTAATGACTGGTCCCGAGGGGAACATTGAGATTCGAGGGAAACAAAACTCACTGTTCCCCAAGGGACCAGTCATTAAGTGATTTGTTATATAGCAAAACAAAACAAAAGCAAATTTCGAAGAACGCGCTGAGATTCCAACAACAGCGGTCAACATTTCGCGGGTAACAGTGAACTGTTTCCCGTTTGACGTCATAGTTTTCGCAATGTTGCCCGCTCATGGCGCGCATTTGGCGGGAAATAGTTTTATTGTTAGATGCCATGTGACCATGAACTAGCCAATGAATGGGCTCGCTGTAGTGGGAAAAACGCCAGCTATATAACAATGCATGATGTACACAAGGACAGATTCCTCACGATTTGACACCACAGTACATTGAGAAATAAAGATCAATGAACAAGTCTTGGAACATGCTAGTATAGATGTCAGTCAGTCAATCCTCGGAGCCCCGCTGGGGGGAGCATAAGGCACCGACAAACTTCTTCCATTCAGATCGGTCCTGGGCCAGCCACCGCAGCTCGTTCCACGTCTTTCCAGCTGTTTCCATCTCGTCCTCGATGGTCCTTCGCCAAGTGCCGAGTGGTCTGCCCCGGTGCCTCTTTCCAGGGGGCGCCCAAGACAGCGCCTCGAGCGGATGCCGGCCTTTCTTCATGCGAAGGACATGGCCAAGCCACGTCCACCATCTTCTTTTCACCTCCAGAACGATGTTGTTCATCCCTGTGCGCCTCCAGATCTCCTCATTGCACACCTTTTCTTGCCACCCAGTATAGATGCAGCGTAAAATATGTCACTATCAACATAATGTTCCGCAGCATTACCGGAAACCACGAACAGAAATTTCTTCCGCGCTAGCGAATCACAGACAGAACGCCTAAAATTGATAAAACAAGGAAATTCTACACACGATCCTCGCAAATAGCAATGTCCCGGATGTACTTGAATTTTATCGAACGGGGAAGTACTGCATCCAGAAATCAACAGATTTTTTTCGAAGTCTTTTGCCTCATCAAAATTCTTACCAAATAACGCCAACAGCAGCTAGAAAGGTCTAGTCTGTTGCACGTCTAAGCCTTAAATTGATGTGGCTAAAGCTCTTTTCAGTCTAAAGCAAGCACAAACATTATCGCCACCGGAGCGAATGGCCTGCTACTACGGCGATAATTAAATGTTGAGCCGCGTAGTCACTACACATTTCACTGATCGCCTCGGGTACGATAATAGACGACGCTTGCTAGCAAATCGTGAGACTTGCACCTTCATTGGACTTTATGATGTCCTCAGGCACACTTCCTTTAGACAGCAGTTATAGAACGGCTAATCTTAAAGAGTCACCACGCGAACTGAAACTTAGACGAGCGTAGCCTGGGCTAAGGTTAACCCCAATTGAAAATGGTGAGGGTGGGGGGGGGGGGAGAGGGGGAGAGGGGGGTGGCGGTCATGAAATAAATAAATGAAACATGCAGTAAGAAGGTCTCTACATTTCACGCTAAGTAACACATTCGAGCTACGGTCTTAGCGATATCAGAGATAAATACAAAAAAATATCATTTTCACTCTAGCCTCTTTGACACTGTTTTCATAAATCCAGACATATATGTATGCGAAAATTAATGACATGAGGCTAACTTTCTTAGTTCACTTTTACCTTTATATTCCCTGATGTCAGAACTGCTAGCAGCATTTTCTTCACTCTCCTCAACTTGATGATATTCCATCTACCAAAATGGATTTATTTAAATACAAGCTTTGAACGTTCAAATTAAATAAAAGCCACATCAAAATTAAACGCATTCAACAATATGCTTACAAATATACAAATTTAGAAAACAGTCCTAAGAAAGCACGCGCGCTGATTGGTTAAAAAGCCTGTTTGTATAACTCGATGGAGACACAGAACTAAGCTCGCGCTGTTGACGTAGTGATGGCGCGAGCAAAGAGAATTTACATTTTGATAATCAAATTTTACAAGTTGTTTTCCTTTTTCTCGTCGCGGTGTTTTCTAAAAGAAATAGAAAACATGTGCTCCGTGTTTGTATCGAGTTATACAAACACTCGTGAAAGTTTGGGAGAACTCGAAAAAGCTGTGGAAACACTCGCCTGCGGCTCGTGTTCCCACAGCATTTCTCGTTCTCCCAAACTTCCACTCGTGTTTGTATAACTCGATACAAACACGGTACATGTTTTCTATTTCTTAAATGTTGAATTATTTACCAGGCGTTTATGAACTTCTTGATAAATATCTGTACTCAGCGTTGAAATTTTGGTTTGTACGTTTATGTGGAAAGTCCAAAACGTGACGAGGTTTTTATTTAATGCGTAGGATGAAGTCTTTGTTGCCAAATAGGGCCGGTGCACCGTCAGATGCAATTGTGTTTGTAATAAATAATTTAACGTGTTTTGATATTGGGGTTTTTCTTATAGAAAGAGATATCTGGGCACTAGTTCCTCTTGTTGAAAATCCAATATAGAATTCGTTCAGTCATGCAAGGCCCGAAGAAATTGGTTTTTTCAATGTTCACGGATTCTTAGCAAGGCAAGTAAAGGAACCAGTTGCCAATTCGATTCCTTGTAGCGTCAGCGAAAGTTTTATACAAAGCAAACTGTCGATGGTTTTGAATAATAACATATGCTACGTGAGGTCGTTAAGGATTGTTGCCGTTGCCAAGCAAGTAAGCTAGTGTCTCGTCTGAAACAGAGCTATACTTCCTCATTCGCGTCATCGCGTGACTGAGTGGATGTCGCGCGCGTTCCCGTGTTACCAAATTCGCGCGCGTTAGGTTCCATACTAAGGACAAACATCACGAAAATGTAAATCTCCAACTATATTTTTTTAAAAAATATATGCAGATTTAAGGCTAAAACAATCAGCCTTTGCTTGTTTTCAATGCCAAAGACGAAAAATATCATCTGTTAAGCAAAAACAAAAAAATCGGAGTTTCATGAAAGCAGTACTGACAAATTGTTTCGCACTTTTAATTCCCTCTCGAAAGTGCAACAAACCTAGACTCGAAAGATGACATAAGCGTTTACGGCTTACAAATATATTTTCACAGCTGAATTTCTCTTCTAATAAATGTGCCTTTTCTGGCGACCGTAAGGAAAGAGAATCGAGCTCCCTGAAGATCGAGTAGAGTTTTTTTCATAGGCTTACTTTCCTCAACTGTGAAAATCACTTCCCTGTTTGCTATTTAATTTATCACAACATCGCCAGAGTTATCATTTCAAATATTATTCGTCACAAAATAAAACTTCTCGCTTTAAAAAACTACATTATTGGTCTAGATGCACTTACCGAATTTCACACGATTGTCACGGGTCACTGAAAACAGAAATGTTGCTATTTCTTGCAAAACTGAGTCGGATTGAGTTTGTCGTTGCCACTGGCAAACAAGGTTATTGCTAACGACAAACATGCGTCGAAGTTTTATGATGATAAGGCATTATGTAAAGTTTATTTCCAGATCCTCCTTATGACCGGAAGAGGAAATTTAAGAGATCGTCCCGAGTAGTGCGAGTTTTGCTATCACGGGGTCAAGGGTTTGCCAGCTGAAGACTCGGTGTTGTGGCTAACAATATCAAAACAAGCCACAAAGCATTCCAATTTAAATCAGTCAAAATACTGTTCATTTTCAACACACACAGCTGATCTGAACTAATGAAGCCTGTCTGCTCTATTTCGGAGCACCAGGCACTGACAACACTCGTCAATACCCTGTCTCTCGCCAGTCGTTTCATGTCATCTATGACCAGGAGCAAATCTGGATAGTGCGTTCTACATCCCTCCTTTAGGTATAACCTAGCCTCCTTCTCCTCCTCTGTTGCGAACAGCCTCACAAGATATTTATATTTAATTTATCATTGAAGTGCCGAGTATAGTTTCGTGAGTGACAACATGCAGTTAAGGTGTTTCGGTTTCATAGTATGCATAGTTCCTTCTCTAAGTGATTCAAACAGCTCGCACCGTGCAAAAAGCGCGTCAAATGCTAGCCATATTTTAGTCATTTTGTTTTAATTTTGTTACTCTGCTGTTTATTCCCTCAAACAAAATTTATTTTGTCATTTATGCGCTGTCTGTGTGGCGCTTTGCCGGCGAAATCACAGCACGAAGCGAGCTCGAAATTCGCTTTCTCCATTTTAATCGATCACTGCGATTCTAGCCTGCGAAAAAAAACCGTCCTTCTTCGCTTCCCGGCCCAAGTGGCCGGGAGCGAAGAAGGACGGCTGTTTTCGCAGGCTACTGAGATTTTTTCCTGCGTCCAAAGAAAAGAAACTCCAAGCTGTTACAACGAAAAACTTTCACTTGTGCCCGGGGGGTGGGGGGGGGGGGACACCCCCGCGAAAATTGGATAGGGGTGTGCCGCGAAGGTTCTCGAACCCTAACCCTATTTAAGGACTAAGAAAGCGAAAACTAATACCCTTTTTAAGGCCCAAACCCGTAAAATGACACCCCATTCAAGGCTATTAAACCACTCTTGCGCAATCATTTTGTTCATACTTGAACAGATATATCAAATTTAAGAACAACCATTTGTTTAGGATGGCGTTTTCACACTCCAGTATTATATAATACAATTTAGCTACCCTATGTAAGGATCACACCCGGAACACAGTAACAAAAGGGTTAAAAAAAGATACCCTATTTAAGGGCCGAGAACCTCAAAAACCATACCCTATTTTGCGGCACATACCTATATAACCCATATATGGGAGTACCCCCCCCCGGGCACTTGTGACACAAGTAGTTATTAGTCACGGCTGACTAACAAGTTTAATTTCCCCTCCCAAGAACAAAAACAAAGCGAAAACTTGCGCTTGAGAAACCTCTCGTTCGTTGTGTCTAATTTTCGTCATGAAAGTTGATCAAAAATGTCTATTTATTTAGTGTGACTAAGCGGTATGGAGGTTAAGCGTGATGCGTGATATAATTATATGCGTGGTACGTGACAGGAAGTTGGGTTAGTGAGCTGAGCATGAGAAGGTTATATGTTTAAGATAAAAATTGACAATTGGCCTAGTTCCTTCAGCAATAAGTACATATATTAGATTCTTAAGGCTTTTTCGAATTTTGGCATAGAATAGAAAATCACAACACATAAAGAGACAGCGTTTTAACAGAACTGATGACGAAACAATGAGGCCCCCGTTTACACGAGTCCGTCCGGACAAATTTTTGCACGGACGAATTTTGTTCCTGGACTGCCTGTTTACATGGATCCGTGCAAATTCTGTCGCAGTGGTGTTTACACGGATCCGTGCAAAGTTCAGACCAGTCGCGGTATTTGATTCCAGGCCATAACCGCGCTATCTGCACAAAAAGTTGCACGGTTCGGGTGTTTACACGAGTCCGTACAAATACGGAACCGTGCCGGTCAAAAAGTTGACCTTGTTTTTTCAGGTCCTAAACTTGCACACTCAGCAGACTTAGCCGTTCAAAAATTCGTCCAGTTCCGCCGGTCCCGTTTAAACGCAAGGTGGAACCGTGCAAGTTTTTGTCCGTGAAAAGATTTGTCCGGATCCGTGTAAACGGGGCCTGATATATCACAAAATTCAAATTTTTCGACGAGCATCTCTGAGTCCCCTAGCCCCGAGGTTTCCCGCTACAAGATTAGATTAATTTTGGATTGGTCAAGTGATAATAGAACCAGCATCAATGTGTCATGATCAAAAGCTACTCAAGCGAAATATAGGCAATATAAGACTGTAAGAGTATGGCACAGTCTCAAGGGTTAGAGACTTAAGATCTCGCTGTCAGGGTTCTCATTCGCCATCGGGTATAGTAGACCGAGTTATCGTGACTGTTAGATGGCTCCTGTTTCCCCGGGCCTGTTTCACAGCCTCGCTCACATCGTAAACCGGATTCTGGAAGCATTGGCCATCTTCAGCTTCTGCTCTCTTTTTGGAAAGTCCATAGTCACAGTAACATCTGTAGCTTCCTGGCGAATTGGCACAGTGATGCTGGCATCCGCCATTGTTGGTAGCGCATTCGTTTTTGACTGTTGAGAAAGAAAGAAGAAACGTCGACCCTGACACTGATAACCTGCCGTCACACCAGGTGAGCAGGATGTGTGTGACGCAGGCTGGTACCGACTGCTGGCAAACAGTTCCTAACAATAAAAACCATTAAAAGTAACACTTTACGAAAAACGTTTGCCCATCAGCACTTTTTGGCTGGCCTTAAGCCATTTCTACTTTCATGATTTTTACAAAATCCACCAAGGCAGATTGCTAACGCAAAACAAGAGAAAGACGAAAATTATTTTTAGTACTTGGTATTACTTTCCATCTCGGTTACAGTTCGATCGGACATTGAATGCAGCGTTTGTTTTTTACATAAATTGAGAATTTTTAGGGCCCTGGGAACGAGGTTGGACCAGAGCACCTTTCGACGAATATAGCAAAATTCCAGCAAATATAAACGTATTGAATTGTGGGAATTTCGGACGCCATATCCGCAGAAGTCCTTGCAGCTCTAGCCTGCGTGGCTGGCGGGATTTGTTAGCGGGAGAGCGGCGGAGCCGCGATATTCCATCCTCATAGACTTCGCCACTCGAGTTCACGGCTTCGCTTCCAAAGCAAAAGGACTCGCGCTCGAGATCCCGCCAGCTACGCACGCTATCACAGCATGTACGCGCGTGTGCCGCACGCGATGACGCAATTATTTGTTCTAAAAATAGCAATTTTAAAATTGTCCATCCATCATCATAGTAGGCTCGATTACCAGCCGCTGTTAGGGAAATGAGCCTGCTCGGGGAGGGTAGACCAGACACTAGAGAGCGGCGGAAATCGAGCCTATCATCATGGGAATGGCGCACTTACGTCTCCGTCCTCGATTATGTATCCAGATACTATAAAATTTAGTCAGCATCTTGTAGAGCAAATCTGAATTTGAATCACGGTTTCTATCAGGAGCTATAATCAGGGTTATGGCTCCTGTTTCAATATATTTCTAGCTTGCTTGCAGTCTGTCGGTAAACAAAATATAGACGGCACACTGATCCCAACGGCAGATGTGACCAAAATGAAATAAAAACGGACTAAAGGACTAAATCATTTTAAACAAAATTGCCCTATATTTCGGTTTCAATACAAACCTTCCTCAGGGGCTGAGTAGAAAAAAATATGTGAAAAGAAAACCGTTACAAATAAAAATTTGGCATAAACAGAAGAGATAAAGCACGCCAGTGACACATCTGACACTTATTTATTTACTCATAGCCTACCAATCATTGTCACGTATTTTATTTCAATTTTTATTTGTAACGGTTTTCTTTTCACATATTTTTTTCTTCTCAGCCCCTGAGGAAGGTTTGTATTGAAACCGAAATATAGGGCAATTTTGTTTAAAATAATTTAGTCCTTTTGTCCGTTTTTATTTCATTTTGGTCACATCTGCCGTTGGTATCAGTGTGCCGTCTATATTTTGTATTTTAAAATTTCTACTGATCCAGGTCTACTTAAGATCCGGCACTCTCATCGGTTTGTTGCTGTGGTTATACAGTTTTTAATTTCATTTGTTGGCAAACGGTCTAGTACACATTAGAAGGCTTACACAACGTTCTTGGCCTAAGCTTTGTAGAACAGGCCATGGTTACTAAGTTAGTAGAGTGGATAAGCGTGGTTGGAGAAAACGTTTGATTTTCGGTTGGGTTCTATTTAATTAGGTGTTAAAATGGGCAGACGAAGATCTAAACGAAAGCCAGCCCCTAAAAGAAGGCAGGATCCACTTGATAAACAATTCAACTGCCCTTTTTGTAACCACGAGAAGTCCTGCGAAGTGAAAATGTAAGTTTGCAAACAAATGCGTGGTTCACAGTTCAGTCAAAATACAACGTGCTCATATTTTTTTATGTAAAAAAGGGTTATTAATAATTATGCTTTATTTTAGATGACGCTAATCTCGATTTGCTGTTCATCTTCATGTGATATTTTACCTATTTGATGCTAAAGGGCAGTTCGGGCTTGTTGCGTATAACGTTTCAGAAACGTGACCCGTTGCATGTATTTTAGAGTGGCTAAAAACGGAAGACACATGGTCGTATTTTACGAACAAATTTGTGCTTCTGCGACGCGCTGTAGAATCGAGCTTCATGGATAATAAAACTTGAAAAAACGTTAAAAAAAACTTTACGGTGAAAGCTTCGATCAACCAGTTGCCATTTTGTATCCCAGCTGTTTTGAGTATCTTTTACCTCTGAGTCAAGATTTCACTCGACTCACTCATCTGTTTTCTGGTAACAGTGCCGAGTTCCTACACTGTACAAATGACGTGTTGATCTTAAGATCCTAACCTTAGGTCTTGCTGAGTTTTGTAACTTGTTTTTCAGGGATCGTGTCAGGAACACAGGACAAATATCCTGTAGAGTTTGCTTGGAGGATTTTCAGACATCCATCACATGTATCCTTGTTTGCATTAATTTTTCTTTACAGCTTAATTTGATATAAATATTTTCAGAATCGAGTTAGTCATGCTTTTAAATAGCCAACTGGTGTGTCTCCTTCCAGTTGGGATTTTAAGTCTATTATGTTTATTTGAAGTTGTTGTTTCCTTTTGTTTAAGTGGCATGCTCTGAACTTGCTAGGTATGGCTAAGGCCCAGTTCATGCGTATCCGGATATTTTTGAATCTGCAACTTTTTCTTTCCGGATACGGCTTCCATCCAATTGCATCCAGCAAATGCAACAGCAGATCCTAATATTTTTAAATCCGCTCTCAGAGTGGAAAAAGTAAATCCGCAATGAATCCAATAACGTGGATAGGTGAATCTGGATATTTTCGAATCTGATGACGTAGCAAACTCGTGTCCAGTCTCTTACAGAGCAATAAACCAATATGGCGGCATAACAGCATCAACAGAGCAAATTTACCGCCACTACCCTGTGCTTTATGGCATGTGCTCAGAAGACATCTAGGTAATTGCAGAGGAGCCCTGGGTACTAGAGTACATCCAGATACCATTGGATGCATGTGGACAATCAACATTTAACATTTTAACCTCCTAAAGATATTGAATGGAAATGTAGTGTGATGAGCATATTTTATTTAGATTTGAAATTGTCTGACACTTTTAGAAAAGGTCTAGTCATTTTTGAAAATTGTTGTTACCTCTCTCAGGATAAGAGTTTCCAGTCTTTGAAAACAGTTTTCAGTCATATATTGTAATTTCATCACATACGTAATATTAATGAGCTATGTACTTTCCTTAACAAGACTTGCAGACCTTTCTGAACCTGTTGATGTATACAGCGATTGGATCGATGCCTGTGAAAGTGCGAACCAATAGTACATCATACAAATGGACACAACATCAACTGAATGAAGAAAAGAATGCTCCATCAAGACTGTGAGGAATCTGGAAATGGATGGATGGCTGTAAAAAAAATCAGCAAGAAGGAGAAATAGATGTGCAACAAATTAACTTAAAAAAACTCTCTATTTTTGAAGAGACCCTTACCATCACATCAAATGCTTGTAAATATTGTAAAAATCTTTCAAATGCTTGCAAAGCTCACCTGGATAATCTTAATCATTTGCCATGAAGGATACTAGACTCTCTGAGCCCAGGCAAGGAATTCTTGTTGTTTGTCAGGCAGCTGTTCTGTAACTAAACTACAAGACTGTTACCAGTGGCCCTCAGCTAGATTCCAATCATTTAAATAGTTGTATGGCTGTAAGTCAGACTACAATGGATGACATATTTTTTCTTTTCTTTCTAAAAAATGTAACATTTTACTTGGTCTTGTATGATGTAGCTTGTGAGACTCAACTATTGAAAATTCTTTGCAATAACTTGATCTTTTGCTTTATGATCTTTGTACATAAAAAAATTAGTAATAAAGTTGCCCTCAGGGGTGGAAGGATACTGTTTCAGCCTTCTGGGCCTCATCAGTGCAGTGCTGATGCTAGGATGGAGGTGAACCCATATGGTCACCCCAAACGATCCCACACTTGTGGTATCGTCTTAGCCATGCCAGAGTGCTCAAACTAGAAAAAACTAGTGAGCATGTGCAATGCTAATAGCAATGGCTCATCCTAGTAGAGTGCTCAATTTGGACATGAAAGCAAAGCTTTGTATGCCAAAGAGCTATATCTAATTAGTAAAATTATATAATTATATATCTAATTAGTAAAATTTGTACAGAAGATAGAAGATTCAGGTTTATCAGCCTTATGTGTTTTTTGGCATAGATAAAATCTGGTAAACTTTGATCATACTGTTTACAGCATCTTAACTTTTCAGTGCAAAAAAAAAAATTCAAAAGACAAGGTGATCTTAGAGCCAGAGAAGGGCAAGAGGAAAAGGTGCTGATGACCCTTTTCACACAATCAGCTGTCAAGTGGTAGTGAGCAGACTAAGAAATACAAACACAAGCCACGACAGCACGGCTGTCCTCTGTACAACTGCAACGGGAAGTGACCAAGTTCTGTGCTGTCTGTGGAACACAAATGATAGCATCTAACTTTTCGTATTTCCATTTGGAATTGAGTGCTGTCATTGCATTTCTAGTTTGAGCACGTTTCTAGAGCCATTAGCATACCAAACAGATTAGATAATCACAAATTTTTCTTGTAAAATATAAATTAATTAGCGTCAGCATTGTGTTTGCTGAAGTTCTCTGTGTCTCACCCCTGATAACTGGGATGACTGATGGAAACACCCACAGTCCACTTGAGCCTGCCTGTTCCAGGTGCTTCTTTAGTTAGGGAGCAGATAGAATAAAAGGGACTTGACAAATAAGATCTGGGTTCAGGGTTTTCACTAGCCTATGTGGCTGGCATCCGAAGGGGAGGGAAAGGGGAAATACGAGCACAGGAATATCGGACGAGGGAGGATTGCTGTAGGTCCCTTCTCCCTCACACTCATTTTGACTTCCCTTCCTTTCTATGTCCTGCCATGTAGGCTAAGTTTTCACTTTCATGGGCTGCATTCTTCTTTTTTTGAACATTGCTAGCTGAATTCCTGGAACAGGTCTGTTTGATCGTGCTGCACCAAAACCGAGTCCAAATGTAACTGGTGCCTCATTTCATTCCAAAATAATGCTGGTTTTTGCTACCCCATTTCAAGGCTTTGATTCTCAGATGTTCTGATGATTCTCATTCTCACTCCCTGAGAAACCAGCTATCCTGAGGGAACAATGTTGGCCCTTGTGACAAATCAGGCTAAGCTGCTAGTGCTGGAAACTGACCCTTTGCTTATACATATATAAATTATTGAATACCAGTATTCAAGAAAATAAAAAAAATTGTGGTAATAAAATGTAACAAAAATGTGCAAAATCAATAGTTGAAACAATAATTCAATAGTTTGTGCATCTTTGAAGACATCAAATTGGGTTAATTCACCATGATTGCATGAAGATATGTTGATTCATTCCCTGCACAGAAATAGTATTTTTGCAAATAACATTAGGGATCATAAGGAGTTTGGGCTATTACCGGATGCATTAATTTTATTGCTTTTGTTCAGTTATATGCTCTAAAACACCAAATGCTGGGAGCCAGTATTACAGAATTAAATTTTGTAGAAAATCTGAAAATTACTTGAAAAATCTGCCAATCAATGTTGGACCATGGTTGGATCAATAGCGTGACTACAAAGCCCATCCCTGCCCTCCCTACCCATCTGAAGTTTATACTGATCACATGACGTCGGTCAACGTGGAAAATATAAAAGGAGTCGAAGACATCTTTATAAAAATTTCAAGTAAGAAAGGGTTGTGGTCGGCATTTTGCGACGACCATGGAGTCGTCTTCTGATGGAGGACCGAGTTCTCCAACTCCTCCAGAAGCCGCTGTGGTAGATGTGAAAAATTTTACGAATTATCTGCGTCGAATTGTACCGCTTCTTCTCGAAGGTGATCCCGAAGTTCCTCTTGAGCTAGACACTTCTCTGAAAGACCCGCTGCATGTCGATTACATCAGGAAATTTCTCGCTGATGCGCAAACGAGAAGCCTTCTTGTCCAGCGAACGCCGCTGAAAGACGAGGAAGAAAGCGATGAAACTTCGTCGACAGAAAGTGGCGCTGAAAACGAACGAGAAAAGGCGATTTATTCGATCGATTTAGATGTTCATTACACCGCGCCCAAACTGTCTAGTGTAGCGTTTATCAAGCGAGGGGCGATCGTAGATGCCGACAAGAAGATCACATCGCAAATTCGCGTGATAAACCTCAACGAAGGATCGCCTTATGAGACTCTGCATTCCTATATCAGCAATGCTGTGGCGCCATATTTTAAGTCGTTTGTTAGGAAATCTGGAAAGGCAGACAGGTGAAGTTTGACTATTTCTTTACTATTTTGTTCATGTAATACGTTTATGTTTGTCGTCGTTTCTGGTGCATTAAGGGAATAGATTCTTTTAAAACAAAGGTGAAAAATGTCGGTTTTAATAATGTCTGCATGAGTTTGGGTGTGTTGGGGTGCTGTGTTTACTTGCTAATATCATGCAAATTTATTCGTAATATCTTTCACTGTACAGTACGTTTACATGTATGTCTGGCGAAGAAAAATCCAAAATTTAGATGATTTTAAGTTATGTCTACATTTAAAGTTAGCTCTTTGGCTCTTTGCAAAGGCTATAAAGTGTAAATATCTAAAGATCTAAGCTTGTACTGTTTGATACGAAGATATATGTGCAATAATAGGCCATTTTCAAATAGATATAAATAAACAATAGTCTCTATTTGGCGCAAAAATATGCTAGGATATTTGTCCGCGGACATTATCTGTTCCGAGCAGCGAACAGTTTTCTGAGAGCATAGCTCGAGGAAAACTGCGAGCTTTGAGGAACAGATAATGTCCAAGGACAAATATCCGAGCATATTTTTGCCCCAAATGGAGACTATCATGTTTATTATCCTTCAAATCCTTTACGCAACACGTGCAGTTTTGAAAATTGGGGTATAGTCTCGAATATCCCCCAGTTTTAGGTAGGGGATATTCGGTCACATGACCTGTTTAGACCAATCGTGCGTGAGCAAAAAGATTTGATGGATTATATTAGTAATAGCAGAAACATATCACCTAGTTATAATCCATCAAATATTTTTGCCCGCACGTGATTGGTCTAAGCCTGTCATGTGACCACCAAATATTCCCCAACTAAAACTGGGGGATATCTGAGAATATACCCTAATTTTCAAACTGCTTGTGTTGTGAAAAATGCTTGGATATTTGTCCTTGGACATTATCTGTTCCTTGAAGCTCGCAGTTTTCCTCGAGCTAGGCTCTTGGAAAACTGTTCTCTTTTCGGAACAGATAATGTCTGTAAACAAATATCCCAGCATATTTTCATGCCAAATGGAGGCTATTGTTTATTTATCACCCAAACTAGGTGATATACTTCTGGTAATAGTAATTGGATTGAGTGGGGTACATTTCAGGGAGTAATCGCGCAAGTAATTTCAAAATCACGAGCACAAAGTGCAATTTGAAATTATGTGCACAATTTCTCCCTGAAGTGTACGACACTAGGTCCAATTACTAATGATATTATTATAATTGAAGGCTTCGGTGGAAAAAGGGCGTTAGGTTTTTTACTCAAAAGTGAACTTTGTCAAAAACACTCCAAATTTCACATGCAGTTTTGTTTACGTGTGTCAAACAATGTTCTGCATTTTTTCCCCCTGAAGTTTGGATCGTTTACAATATTATTTTGATTTCACGTTAACGTGCGACCGCAAAGACTTGAATTTCATGCAATGCACAAGCTAGACAGTGTTGATTTCAGGTCATTTACAGACAGTTAAAATTTTGATTTCACATTATCATGCCACCACAAGGACTTAAACCCTTAAGGGTTAAAAGTTTCCAGTTTTATTAGAGTTAGGATAGGTATTACTGCCCGAAACTAGGGTTAGCTTTGAAGGTTAGGGTTACGAAACAAGCAGGTTAGGGTTACAGTTAAAATTCAGGATAAGGGTTATTGCTTAGGGTCAGGACACGTTAGGGTTAGCAGTGTTGAGGTACGGAAAACAATCAATGTGTAACGTCAATAAGATGTTGATTTCAGGATTTTAAAACCGTTTAAACTCATTTAACGTTATCGCACGACCGCAAAGACGTCAATTTCGCTCAAATTACAGCCAAATCTGTTAACTTTACGTGATTTCACGTTAAAGCACGACAGCAAGGGTGTTGATTTCACTTCAAAACGAGCAAACTGTTCATTTCATGCAGCGTGTAAACTCAAAACAGCAATTTTAGGCCTAAATAGGTTAAAATGTTGATTTCACCTGAAAGCCTGACAGCAAGGATCTTGATTTCACTTAAAAACTGAACGAGCAAACTGTCCATTACACGCAGCGCGTAAGCTCAAGAACAGAGATTTCAGGCCGCAATAGGTTAAAATGTTGATTTCACTTGAAAGCCTGACAGCAAGGATCTTGATTTCACTTAAAAACGAGCAAACTGTCCATTCCACCCAGCGCATGAGCTCAAAAACGGAGATTTCAGGCCAAAATAGGTTAAAATGTTGATTTCACGTGAAAGCCTGACAGCAAGGATCTTGATTTCACTTAAAAACGAGCAAACTGTCAATTACACACAGCGTGTAAGCTCAAAAGCGGCGATTTCAGGCCCAAATGGATTAAAATGTTGATTTCACGTGAAAGCCTGACAGCAAGGATCTTGATTTCACTTCAAAACAAGCAAACTGTCCATTCCACGCAGCGCGTAAGCTTAAAAACGGAGATTTCAGGTCTAAATAGGTGAAAACGTTGATTTCATGTTAACCCTTGACGGCAAGCATGTTGATTTCACTTAGAAAACAACAAAATGTTAACTGCCTGCAACGTATAAGCTCAAGAATGAGGGGCAGACCGACTAACAGATTAACCCTTCCGTGCAACGTACAGGTCTTCATACATCTACATGGCCGCTGATCGCAGAAGTTTAAAACACTACAAATCATGCCGATTTAAATAAAATCAACGCAACCTTGATCAAAGATCTAGGTTTCAATTGATTGCTTCCTCTTGGCCAATAATTATTACGTTGGAATAAAAAAGGAAAAAAACAAGCTCTGTAATTAGTTAAAGTGTGAGTTAATAAGTATTGTCTTGTCTTGCCTTACTGATCTTGTTTTGTCTTGCCCTGCCGAACGTGATCACAATGCATGCCGGGAAGGTTCTGTTACACCTCGTGCGCGGGTAAACATGGCGGATGATACAAGAAAAAGTTTATAAGTCTAAAAGCAGTTCTCACTTTCCAAACTTCAATGCTACCAACGCTTGGCAAATGGGCCACAACTCACGACAGGGTTTTATTCTTGGGTAAGAACTGCTCTTGGACTTTGCTGCCTGGATCTAACTTCAAACGCTGATAACTTGCCGCTTATATCAGTTGCGTTGGAAGTTAGAGAACACATTTTGCTTCTTTAAAACGTGTTGGTGACTTACGGGTTTATCAAGGCTTTATGATGCCTCTCAACCACCAGGCAGCCTACAAGTTACTTAAAACAATGCTTAAGATGTTAGTCGAAAGAGCTGTAATGCATCACTTCTCTCTGCTTTGACGCTTGATCGAAACTCACGTGTTGTGTGCTTTCGTCACAATAGCCTGTATAAAAAAATGTCCCCAGATTCCAGCTCTATACGCAATTTCTTTAAATAGATATCTTGATTTTTCAAAGAACTAAAGGAACAGAACAGAAAAAAATTTAGCGACCTCGTATCGAACCGGTGTCTCTGCAAAACAAATTTGAATCTGGCACGTTCAGCGCCTTGCTTGCGCTAACGAAACAGTAGTAAGAGAATGAAGCTATTATAGTGACTTCATCGCTTAGCGAAACACTTTTGTTTTTCATTCAACGAAAGGTGCCCATAGAATGCCCTTGGAAAAATGTGTTTTTTCGCATACGTAATATTTTGAAAAGGAAGCAAACTTCAGGGGAAAAACATGCAGAGCATTGTTTGACACATGTAAACAAAACTGCATGTGAAATTTGGAGCGTTTTTGACAAAGTTCACTTTTGAGTAAAAACCCTAACGCCCTTTTTCCACCGAAGCCTTCAAATAAATGAAGTGAAATTATATATATTCCATATTGTATCTATAACAAATTTCAGAATTAAAAGTGTCCCTTGAGAACTTCTCTTATGCGAAAATGTCTGTGGCACTTTTCATAAGTTTTGAAAACTGTAGGAAACATTGTGAAGAAATCCATTAAAATGTGCATATTTGATGTGAAAACCACATGGGTATCCAGTTATAAGTATCCAATTACAGAAAGCTGTTATTGGACACCCATGATCGCACACCAATTACATGACAAGTGGGCATGCGAAGAACCAATCCCAATCATGATGGAGAATTTTGTTATAGATACAATTTAAAATTCTAACATGGCCACAAGACGGGGCATCAAAACAAAGCAAGTTGATAATTTATTATTATTTATCCCTTGTTTTGTTCCCAAGAAGTTTTGAAGGCAAGTTGGAATTTTAATATAGTTATCGAAAATGGCTTATTTAAAGGAACGAATAATTTAATTGAATTTCTGTAGATCTCCATGATTAAAAGGACTTTACATGTACATTATCCCTCCTCACCTCTTTGCTTGATAATACAGTGAGATGTTGAGGAGAAGTTAAATTAAAATCACTCTTGCAAATTAAAGCGTACTAAGGTTCTGATGAGGATTTTCCATTGATTTCTCCCCCGCCACCACCCTGGAGGGTCCCTGATATGTTGCCAGTGTTCTCTTGATTCAAAGAAATTTCTTCCACTACATGTACTTTTCTCAGTATTATATGTTATGTTATGCTAGAACCAACTATAGCAAATTTAATATCCGCTTTCAAGGTCCATCTGTTTGGAATTCTATTGATGGTAGTGTAAAATTATCATCCTCCATATCAGTCTTCAAAAAACGATTGAAGGACCAATATTTTGAAAGATACTAGGGGTTATTTGCTGTTCCTCTTAACTTTCCCTCTTCTTCTTCTTCTTCTCCGTACCCCGCTCCCAATCTCATGAATTTGTAATTAATATAATTTTATCTATCCCTTCTACGTTTTGTGTTGTCCTGTGTTTGTCTATTGTGTGTGGCGACCTCAACTAGTAAGTAGCAAACATAATAATAATAATAATAATAATAATAATAATAATATACGTAATTGGCCACTCCCCGTCGGGGCTTTTCAGGACCAATGCAAACAAACACTGACAAATTAATATTATTAGGTATAAACTGGCTGCCTACCATTATTATTTCATTTTTATGTTCAATAAATGTAATAAATTAGGCAAGGTGAGAGAAATAAACTTGTTGTTGTTGTTGTTGTTGTTTACACGAATACAAATTTTATAATGTCCAATTTGAGTTTCCCAGTCACTCATTCACTCACTCATCCTCTAACTTGTGACCACTCCACCTCTAAGTGTACTGTATGTTTTGTTGTCTTGGCAAACCGTGTTGCTTGATGATGAGAATGTCTTCTGTATGAGTTCATTAATATGAACTGAACAATTAATGATTTTATAAACAGTCCCTCTGATTCAAGCAATCTATTCAGTACCTTCTGTTAATCTGCCTCTTGTGCTCGTAGCAGCTTCTTATTTATCAGTTATAAATCATTGAACATTGTAGAGATGGTGATAAAATGGTTCCTTCGGTGGAAAAGAAGATTGCAGAGCTGGAAATGGGATTGCTTCATCTGCAGCAAAACATTGACATCCCAGAAATTTCTCTTGCAATTCATCCTGTGGTGACTGCAATGGTCAAGAAGTGTGCAGAAGATGGCAGACGTCCTAAAGTACAAGATTTTGGTGACAAAGTTGAGGATTCAACCTTCTTGAATCAGCTGCAGAATGGTGTGAATAGATGGATCAGAGAAATTCAAAAGGTATAGAAAGTTAAATACCGGTAGTAACTGTGTATAAAATCAGCTGTTTATGGGGTTGTACATGTGTTTCAATTGTTTATTTAACAACTGCGTCGCTAAAACGGAGGTTGGGTGCCTGAAGTATCCAGGGGCTTCCACTATTGGTAGCCAGCCCCTAGATTGAAATAATGCCCCCATGACTGGCACAACAGCACAACCCAGCCATGAGCCCCCACACCAGAGGAAAGGAACAGGCACCTGTCACACTGACAAAAGCGTCAGTGGAGAAAAACCCAACAGGCCTAGGGAAGGGTGGGAAGGGGAAGAAAATGGCTGACAGAACCCAGCACAAAGAAGAATGTTTCATCTTGCAATACAACTATTAGAGTCTGGTCTCTTGTAATGTAATGGTCTCTTGCAATGAGTCTTCTCTCACAAGAGGGTGGTTACTTTTCTGGGGGTCTGTACATGTACTTGATTGTAACATTTATTTTGCCTACACAAGGATCTGTTTGCAAGTTGCAATAAACAGGTAAAACTCCGACTTTACATTGCTTTATTTTGTTCTTTCAGGTTACCAAACTAGACCGTGACCCAGCATCTGGCACTGCTTTACAAGAGATCAGCTTCTGGCTGAACCTAGAGAGAGCCTTACTGAGGATCCAAGACATTAGAGAGAGTCCAGACATTGCACTCACTCTAGACATCTTGAAACATGGAAAACGGTTTCATGCTACTGTCAGCTTTGACACAGATACAGGTAAAATATTCTCTTGTTAATGAAGCTATCAAGGGTTTGGTACAATTGTATTGTCAAAGTATTTCAATGTGTATATATAGGGTTGTGCTCTAGAGGCAGCTGGATGCCACAGGTGATTAACTTTTGCCTTTGAGCAACTGGAAAAAGTTGCTTTTTTCATATAAGTTTATTAAGTGCTGCCCCCACCCCCTCCTCAAGGCTCCTTGTAATTTGTCTTTGACCAAAACCTTGATATGATTTTATATGCTTGCTTTGCATTTTGAATTTGAAAAGTGTAAATCTTGTATGTTTTTTTTTCTCGAAACATCAGGGTGCAATGAAACCTTACCAGTTCTGCATAAAAGTACAAATACAGTGCGTATAGACAGCAGTGAAACTAGTTGGATTGTTTGTTTGTTTTTTTCAGTGTGGAGTTTAATCGACAAGTTCAACAAAGCTAAAGTTGCCTTTTTCCCCAATTTAGGTTTGAAGCAAGCTTTGGCAACAGTGAATGACTACAACCCGCTCATGAAGGATTTTCCCTTGGATGACCTTCTGGCTGCCACAGAACTGGACAAGATCCGTGCTGCACTGACTGCCATTTTCACTCATTTGAAAAAGATCCGTAGCACCAAGTATCCAATCCAAAGAGCCTTGCGCCTTGTGGAGGCCATTTCCCGTGACTTGAGTTCACAGCTCCTGAAAGTATGGCATAATGTTTAAAATTCCTAGTACTCAGATGTTCTCTAGTTAGAATTTTAAAACCCAAAAATTGAATAAACCTTTTTTAAACCTCTGGTAGTAACTCTTTTGTAAGCTTCCATCTTCAAATGGTAACCCAAGGCGATAAAAAAGGGTTTCATTATAACATGTAGGTCTGAGTGGAGTTACATGTCCATGCAAGAGGTTTACATGTACAAATGCACCTTTATTTGAGGGTATTAGATTTGTGAATTAATTAGACAGCTGGGTTGGGTTGTTAGCAAGTTGGTTAGCACTAACTCATGACACAGTATTAATTTTTATTGTATAAAATGGTTCACTGGCTATTTGTTGTCTATTTTAAGATTATTCAAACTCAAAACTGAATAATTGCAAACATCATTAATTGAAGACCTCACCAAAAAGTCTCAGAAATGAAACAAAAATCCTCGCTAATCCCCTTGGTGGGTTAGTTTTGTAACAAGATTTAGAAAACATCAAGTCAAATTCCTTTAAAAAGTCTTTGAAGTAGATGAAAAACAGAGTTTAATTAAATACTTGTTCTTATTTGACAATTTTACCAGGTTTTGGGCACCAGAAGATTGATGCACATCACCCATGAAGAATTTGAAAAGGTAACATGCACCTCACATAGCTTTTTTACATAATAATGTTCTTTTTTCCAGTCATTTTGTGGCCAAATTAATGTATATTTTAATTGGTTATAGATCATGATTGCTTGTTTTGAAGTGTTCAGCACCTGGGATGATGAATATGAAAAGCTTCAAACCTTGTTGCGGGACATTGTGAAGAAGAAGAGAGAAGAAAACCTGAAGATGGTGTGGCGGGTAAATCCAGCTCACAAAAGACTCCAAGCAAGGCTTGACCAGATGAGAAAGTAAGATGATTTTTTATTACATATGGGTTATTGCCCATGTGTAAGTTCATTTTGCACATGTTCATTGACTGAGATGGAGATGAGGTCCATAAATGTGTAAAAAAAAAAGGACCAAGGCCAATATTCAGCTGTCTTGACTGAATAAGCTTAATAGTCAATTTAGAGATTTGGATTTGGATTGGAAAGACAACACTATTTTCTTGGGGGACACAGCACGTAATCCTTACAGCACCATCGTGCCCCCACAGGAAGCCAATCACAGCGTGGAGCTAATACCACTTACGTCCACCTCAATAAATTACCATTCTCTGATGGCAAATGTTTTCAATTTGCTTTATCGACAAGTTACAATGTGCATTGTTTCAGATTTCGACGACAGCATGAACAGCTACGGGCTGTCATAGTCCGTGTTCTCCAACCCCCAGCTGTCAGCCAAGCCTCTCCACCCAGCCCTGGTGGTCCTCCAAAGACTGTTGAGGATGAGGAGGTGAAGCCTGAAGCTCTGCTTGATCCTGCTGATGCTAATGCCATTCAGGAAGTAAACCTTGCTTATGAGAATGTCAAGGAAGTTGATGGACTTGATGTGTCAAAAGATGGCTCTGAGGCATGGGAAGCAGCCATTAAGAGGTTTGACTGCTATTATTAGTAACTACTGCTAAATTGTCAGAGACTACAAATTATGATAAAGGGTGTATATGAAATAATTCATCATCGCACCGGTATCGCGGAGGTCATGGGTTCGAATCCTGTTGGAGCCCTGATTTTTTTCAGGCTTCTTCTTTCCAATTGCTTAAATAGGAAAATTTACTGCGAGGATCATACTTCACTTGCATTACAAATTATATAAAGGCATTGTATGTTATGAGTATTGAACACAAAAGACCATGTTTGACCACATTTCTAAACATCAAGGAGAGTGAATATGTGTAGCAGAGTATTTTGAATAAACATCAAGTTGTTTGGTACTATTGTCTATTGTCTTGAGTGTTTGATACATGTAGATCCTCTTATTCAAACCTAAAATTAAGAAGAAAACAGAGAAATACATTTGTAAAAATCTATGCTGATTAGGATCAGATATCCAAAAACTATCCCATATCATTGTCGTGATTTGCTTTATTTAGTCTTGATGGATCAATAAGGAGTTTGGGAAATGAATATCCAATGTATTTTTTGGTTTTGGAATTTTCAGTTCACTACCATTTACTGTGTAAGATCTGATGTTACTTCAATCGCTTGCATGGGAGACCAAAATGAGTCATGAACTTATACTTGTGTCAGGACAAGTACATCTCTGCATTCCTTTTTAGAGTAGAATCCTTCTGTAAAATTTAACTGTGTTATCGTGTAGGTATGATGAGCGCATAGACAGAGTGGAGACTCGAATCACAGCACGTCTACGAGACCAGCTTGGAACAGCAAAGAATGCAAATGAAATGTTCAGGATCTTCTCCAGGTTCAATGCTCTGTTTGTGCGTCCGCACATCCGAGGTGCGATCCGAGAATACCAGACACAGCTGATCCAGAGGGTGAAGGATGACATTGAAGCACTTCATGACAAGTTCAAGGTGTGAAATTTTAGAGTGGACTATACTGTATGGTTGTTGATCATGTACGAGATTTTCTAATTCCTTGGCCTATCAAGTCAATCTCGACTGGGAGGCAGGCAAGTGGCATATCACAGAATATCCCACTTGTCATTTGTATTTTCTTGAGGAGTTCCGCAGTATACCACTCAAATATTTTTAATTTATGTTGATCCAGTAGTTAAAAACTCTGTGCACATGCGTGTTTGTTGTGTCTCTAGATTCAGTATCCATACAGCAAGGCCTGCAAGATGAGTAAAGTCCGAGATTTGCCTCCAGTGTCAGGTTCCATCATTTGGGCAAGACAGGTCAGTGCTTCTCTTCCTACACTACAGTCATGAGAGCAAACTTTCGAAATGAAGATGCTGGGTTGTGCATGTAATTCACAATAATTATTGGTAGAGACTGAGTAAACTTTGGATAGAATTCTGATCACTTTCAAATTGCTGGATTCCTGTTTGGTTTCCCACAGGGCTACGGTTTACAGAATGTCACTACTACAGAATGTCCTTGATTACATACCTCAACTTTAGTTTACTGAAGAAAATGAATTTTAGTGTTCCTTTTGTTTGTTAGCCGTCTATGAATGCTCAACTGAGTTTGTGAGAACCTTTTAGTTTGGGAGGGAGCAGAGTCTTCAAAGGACATTAATCTTGATAGTCAGAGCACACAGTTACATATAAAGAAATCAATATATTTTCTGCTCCAGATTGACCGTCAGCTATCTGCATACATGCGGCGTGTGGAAGATGTCCTTGGCAAAGGCTGGGAAAACCATGTTGAAGGGCAGAGGCTGAAGGCTGATGGTGACAGCTTCAGACAGAAACTGAACACTCAGGAACTGTTCGATGACTGGTCAAGGAAGGTTGGTTCACTAACCTAAATCAAATTTGGTTTAATTTGTGCTTTCAAATGTTATCTGCTTTTAAACCATTACAATGTAGTGCTACCTCACAAAACCATCTTGACTCTCTTCTCGTTCTTTGTTACAGGTGCAACAGCGAAATCTAGGAGTTTCTGGACGAATTTTCACCATTGAAAGTACAAGAGCCAGAGGTGGTGGAAGAGGAAATGTGTTGAAACTTAAAGTGAACTTCTTGCCAGAAATCATCACACTCTCCAAAGAGGTGTTTTTTCCCTTGAGTATATTGAACTATTACTTTTTGGCTAAATGCATGTAGGACAATTAAATATGGAAAAGACAAGGAAATGACAAAAAATTCTCTGCTGTAGATAATTATGATCTTGCCTATCTCTAGATGAAATTTTATCATGTACATAGCTTGAATGTGTACACTGTACATGAGATAAAATCTTACAGAATGTGGCATAACCTGGTGTGTTGACCAGCCATTTCAGGTAGTGCCTAAAATATGTAGGAGCCAATATATTCATTTCTCAGTGCTTAGTTTTAAAAGTGACTAATCTTTTGGTTTTTTTGGGAAGGTTCGTAACCTAAAGTGGTTGGGCTTCCGAGTTCCATTAGCGATTGTAAACAAGGCACACCAAGCCAACCAGCTTTACCCATTTGCCATCTCACTTATTGAAAGCGTGCGAACTTATGAGAGAACATGTGAAAAGGTAAAGTTAAATCTTAATGATGACACATTCACCATGTAACCATACACCTTGCATACTCTGCATGTGGCAATTACAGCAAAATACTTAAAACATTTTTTTTTTGTGATTTGTTTTCTTTCAAGGTTGAAGAGAAGAGTTCTATCTCACCTCTTGTTGCTGGCTTGCGAAAAGATGTACAGGCTCTTGTCACAGAAGTAAGTATCCAATGATTTATGTAGTATTCAATCTAGATATCCAAAGGGGTTTCATTGAGAACCGGGTGCTGGTAAGCAGGAGGAAAGTTTCTAAAGTGAAGTTCAGTTCAAAACAGTTTTGCCTGCACCTGAGAAGACCATTTGTCCTTGTGCTGAATATGTCAATGAAAACCTTGGATACATTCTTTATGGAACTAGCTTTCTACAACAGTAGAACCAGTTCGAGCATTTTTTCCACGAGGGGTGTTCTGAGAAACAGTTTGTACATGTATCGTCCTTATTCCAATACAGCGTCCTACTCATGTGCTGTAGTAATTATCACAGTGCTAGGCCAGCAAAAGAAAAACCTGGTACCGGTCAGTTTTCACACAGAGTTAACTTTAGCACCTTGACTGGTTATTTCTGTAGGGTATGGTTCTTGTTTGGGAATCCTACAAGTTGGATCCCTATGTGCAGAAACTAGCTGAGGCTGTGTTTAACTTCCAAGAAAAGGTACAATAAACTAGTAGATGTTGGCAACCACATGTCCACATTTCTGTGACTTATAGAACTCACTTGTTACAGAGTTTGGTTTATCTTTTTGATACTACTCTGTACCAGTTGTAAAATGTTAATTTTAAAATGTTATGTTTGCAATTGTTTTGTTTTCTTTATATGATTCATACCCAGATGTACAAATTATGTACATTTGCTGTTTTGTTTGATTATTAATTTTATATGTACATTTTACACCACTTTGAAGAATGAAATAATTAAAAATTTAATTTCAAGCATTAAGGTGCATTTACGATGTGACAGAAATGTCACTTCTGCCATTTTTGCAGATGGATCTAATTATCAAGTGCTATACAGTGTGATGTATGGATTTATCAACAGGCTTTCAGCCATATGGGTGTCCAGGCATTCTGTGGACACTGTGGCATTCTGTGTTATAAATCGCTCATTTGAGCAGTCCCCATAGCACAATTTGTATGGCCACTTTTCAAAGTCTGGCTGTAAGCCTGTTTATTGACAGTGTGGATTGTTTGGTTAACAATTTAAAAATGAAATTTTCAGGTTGATGACTTGCTGAGTAGCGTTGAAAAGATTGACATTGAAGTGCGATCACTTGAGACATGTTCCTACAACAGTCATACTTTCAGGGATGTTCTGGGTAAAGTTCAGAGAGCTGTAGATGAACTGAACCTTCATTCGTACTCCAATCTTCCTCAGTGGGTTGCCACTCTTGATCTTCAGGTAAAAGGTCTCATTAGATCCATGGACATGTATAGGAGAATCTTTATTCACAATATATTTTCCTCAGGATAAGCAATTTAGTTCTCAATATTGAAATAACAGAGCATGATTATCTGTCCCAAGGAATATGAGTGTGATGTATGGAATAATTCTTGTGCAATCTGGGTTTAGAAATTCAAAATTCTACTCAAATATAAGGGCTCATAAGTGCTTTTGCCACCCAGAAATTTTGCAGTTTTCAAAAGCCCATTTGTCCAGTTCATGTATGCTTCACCCAAAGAGCCGAAAATTTCACCACTTGCTAAGTTTAATAAGCTCTTTAAAAGATCGAAGTCTTGAAATTTGTCTCTAGCATGATACCTTTTCTGTGAGAAGTCGTATGTTAAGTAATGCTTAAAAATCGAGCTGCAGTGTTTTATTGGAGTATAAAAACGTGAGGCGTATCCGAGTGTTTAGAGACCCGATAAAACACGTGCTGCGAGATTATCGAATGGCTCAAAAATATACTTAAAAAGCGTGTGTCTTGGGAGTCCAAACAAAGGTTCAAATTGTGAGGGGAAGATATTAGCATACAAGAAAAACAAGTTATGCCCTATCAGTATTCTTTATATAAAGAATATTAACGAGGAGTGTTTTATCGAGGTATAAAGCTCATGCACGTGACGCTTTATCAGTGTTTTGATATTCTGTTAGACTCATGAATTATTAATGAGTTTTTGATCTAGGAAAAATGTAAACAGTGATTGGCCTATTAAGTTTTTGCTGAGTTATATTTATTTCTGTTGTGAGACATCTTGTTGTCACCTTTCATGATCCTTCCCATTTTAATGGCTTGACATGGAACATTTGTTGTAGGTTGAGAAGTACTTGTCAGGTCGTCTAGAGGCTGGTCTGAAGAGCTGGACTGACTGTCTCAAAGGAAGCAAGACTTCTAAACACTTGGATGATACTGACACATCTATGATGGCACACAAACCAGGAGGAGATCCTGAGATACAGGTTTAGTAGAAATTTTTAGTTCTTTTTTTGAAATGCAAATGGCATGCGAGACTTGTTTCACATGACTCTATGCACTAAGAGCTGCTAAATAATATCATTATGGCCAGATTTTTGTGGCCCATTGGTCACCAGATCATTTAACTGGGGTTTCACTGTTTAACATCATGTGTTAAAAAATACAGACAATATATTTTTCTTTTTCTTTAACTTTTATTAAACTCACATTGTAACTGCCTTCTCACAGATTCTAAGACATGAGATACTGATTCAGAACCAAGTCCTGTTTATACAACCTCCTGTGGAAAGAGTGCGAGAACACTTGATTGCTGAGTTACACATATGGATTAGTAACATCACACTGCTGCCCCGCATCCAGAGCTCTCGATATCAGGTTGGTTTGAGGGTTATCCCTTTCCCACAGGGCTGTCATTAAGGGCTGTAACCTGCAATACCTGTTATGGCCGATTATGCTTGATCTGTGCTATGGGTAAAATTGCTTGTACTGTAGTTGATGCATTTCACTCATTAAGTAACAAATTTGTTAATGATGTGAAGATCATTGCTGCAGGTGTCTCGAAACCTGATGACAACCCTGTGACCCTCTGTCAGTATCCACGAGTCTTTGCCACTAAGTGTCTTGAATTTGCCTTTCACTTGTGTATGGAAGCTATTTCCATGCACCATAATGATTGTGATGTTCCAGAAAATAATATACCCCTCCCATGGAAGATTTTCTGGTTTGACCCTCTTCCTCCCAGTCCCTCAGAAAAGTCCAGTTTTTGTTTTTATTCTCTTTTCAAATCATAAACAAGCCTGGATTTGACCGGTGACTTGAATGTAACCTCAAAGATAGCAATCTGTTTGATCCATTTTGCTTTGCATCATAGGTTGGCCTGGAGCGTGATGAACTTGAGACTGACACAACATACCGCAGTCTCCTGGGAAAGCTTCCTGAAGGCCCAGTGTACCTGCAAGCTGCTTATGCCGCAATCGAAGACAAGGTGGCAAAGATGGATGAGTATGTACAGGTGTGGCTTCAGTACCAGTCTCTCTGGGACATGGATATGAGTATGGTGTACAACAGACTGGGAGAGAACATGGAGAAGTGGATGGTTCTTCTCAAAGATATCAAGTAAGAGCAGACAGATTGAACATTTAATGTCCTGCCTAGAATTGCAGGAATGTAGCTAGGAATTCAGCTAACTTTCTGTATCTGTCTTTTTCTACAGGCGTGCTCGTGTCACTTTCGACACCTCAGATACACGGAAAGTCTTCGGACCCATTGTGATTGACTATCACCAGGTATATACATATGCATTTTACAGCTGCTATCAAGTTCTAATTTCACTGATGACCCCCAAATAGAAATGTCCCTTAAGAGACGCTTACAGATGCTTAAAAGTTGGTTTCAAAATTACTTACCTTATAGCTTACCCAGATGTTCAAAACAGTTATTCTTTGTGTTGAACATTTTTCTTTGCTTTGATTCAAGGTTCAATCTAAAGTCAACATGAAATACGACACATGGCACAAGGAAATCCTCAGCAAGTTTGCCTCACGCCTCGGAGACAACATGCAAGACTTTTATGGCTCAGTCTCCAAGGTAAGTTATTCTCAGACTGGATGCATATTGCATTTCAGACTGTCTTCATACTGATGTCTTTATTTTTATTGCTACAAATACTATGAGTACTTTGGCTTGTATTTCAGGCACGTACTGATATGGAACAACAAACAATTGAGGGAGCCTCGACATCTGATGCTGTTGGGTTTATCACTGTGGTGCAGTCATTGAAGAGAAAGCTGAAGAACTGGGAGAAGAACGTTGAGGTCTGACATTTTTCCCTCCTGCCTTCACACACTAATAAATTATAGGGAGTGTTCCGAGTCCCTAACATTTACCCGTCATACACCTATGATTTATCACTTACTTAATTAATTGTATCCAGAATACCACATTACATTAATTTGCCAATCACAATTTGGCAATTTGGAAATTATTGACAGAGTATGGAATGAGATAGAAAAGACTTTCAATGAAGTTTTGGTCTCACAGCTTAGATGTCACATTCTCAGCCAATTCCTGACTTCTCTCACCCAGCCACCTCCCCAGTTTGTAAGAATTGATATGCATGATTGCAACAGATAAAGTTCCATGTTTTTTTGGGCTAAGTTTTGGGAAGAACATTATGAATTCTTAGAAATCAATGTTGTATTTTTTCACTTTTTATGTGACTCCTTGATTTAATTTCCAAAAAAACAGATGTACAAAGAAGGCCAGCGTATCTTGGAGCGACAGAGATTCGCCTTCCCTCCATCATGGCTGTATGTTGACAACATTGAAGGAGAGTGGGGTGCATTTAATGACATCCTAAAGAGAAAAGACTCTAGCATTCAGACCCAGGTAATTACAAAATGGCATGTTCTCCATTATTTTCTGTTGTTCATAAAGCTAATAAGCTCAAATCTTTTACTGGCTTTGATAAATGATTTAAAGCATAGACATAAGGTTGCAACAGGACAGTAATGACACAAGATTTACAGTAAGTGAATGTAAGGCAAATTAAAGTAACCACAAATGTTGCAAAATTTTGTTTTAAGATACACTGTAGATTGATAATCCTTTATTACAAGTATGTTTCTACAGGTTCAATAAATCCCTTATTGAATAAGATTTAGTTTTCATGTGACATTAAAATTATCCCTGTTTATTGTCCTAATAATAAGTAAACTAATAATAAACCTATCGTGGGGTCTTTACTGGAAAATCTCAATCCAATACCTTTGCCACATTGGCCTCACTATTGATCAGTCAATACGGCAAAGCTGAGCTCTGAGGCTGTTTCGTAAAGATCAAACTTTGGAGGTTAAAAAGTTGATTGTAAGGTGGCTTTTTGCTTTGTTTTTGCAGGCCTGTATTCGGCCCTTAGGCATTATTAAAGAACTTTGTCCTTGAAGTAGCCAATTAGAGCATGTATTACATCAGCTTTTAACACAAGACATATGATATAACAAGAGGTGTTAAGTACATATTTTTAATTTGTTATTCTTTCCTTTTGGTACATGCAGGTCGCCACTTTGCAGATGAAGATCATCTCTGAAGATCAGGCAGTAGAAACACGCACCTCAGAGCTGTTGTTTGAATGGGAGAAGGGCAAACCTGTTCAGGGCAGCACAAGACCTGATGTAGCACTAAACAACTTAGCCATTTTTGAGGGCAAGTTCTCCAGACTAAAGGAAGACAGAGACAATGTCGCCAGGGCCAAGGAAGCTCTGGAGCTGATGGAACCAGGTGAGATATTGATAATTTGCTCTTTGAATGCTTGGACACAGGAAAAGTGTTGCCAACACTTGTAGTTCAGGAGTACTAGTCTTTGATTAGCCCAAAGGCAACCTTAAGATGAGCTGAGATCCTTCATGCTGTTACCTGTTGTGGTTTTGTGTACTGATGTTTTGGTGACTTGTTTGTAGGCACATTAGTGGCCAGTGATGAGCGAGTCCAGGTTGGGCTAGAAGAGCTGCAAGACTTGAAGGGTGTATGGTCCGAACTGGCCAAGGTTTGGGAGAAAGTGGATGAGTTGAAGGAGAAACCATGGCTTTCTGTTCAGCCTAGGAAGGTGAGTACTAGGATGTAGTAATGTGTCATTCCAGGGCTCAAGATAATTTTCGGACTTTAACCTGTCATGTTAATTGGCCAAATTAATTTTAGCTTGGTCATGTCTTATTTCTGACTGGTCAAGATATTTTAAAAAAATTAAAGTAGTGTTGGCCTAATTAGACCCACAAATATAATTTGTTTGTTGCAGTCATTGCTAAACCATTTAAAAATTGGCCTAATACAAAGAAAGCTTAAAACTTAACCAAAGATAGCCTTGGCAGGGTTCAGCAGCTCAATGAAGTGGCACGCTGTCAGTGGAAATCTTGCCACCTGCCAAAGAAAAAGTGTTAACAGATTCAAAATCAACGAAACTTTTAGATAGTGACATTGAATTACATGAGCTGTTGTTCTGATGTTCTACAAAGTATGTTTTGCCCATCAAAACGTAAATGAAGCCAAACAATGCATCAGCAAAACATGACATTACCAGTCAACATGACCAGTGAGTGAAGTTTTTGGTTGATTGAGTCACCATTCTGGCAGGACATTGTCCGTTGATCGGCCGTTATTTTGAGCCCTGCATTCAGACACAGAGGCACTGTCACTAAGACACAAAGGTTAAAATAATGTAATCCAGTGCAGCATTCATTGTGCTTAACTTTTGATGATGTTTTATATCTCTACAGCTGCGTCAGTCACTAGATGGTCTGTTGAATGACATGAAGAATCTTCCAGCTCGTCTCAAACAGTATTCTTCATTTGAGTATGTTCAGAAAACAATCAAGACTTACTTGAAGGTAATAGTCTCTCTACTTTGAAACATGTTATTGTGTTTGCGACAACTATCATGTCCAGATGTTGTTCTCAGTTTCTACAATGTACTTAAAAAATTATTGTTCAAAACAGCTCTAAAAATGTTTCTTTTTGTATTTAATAGGTTAACATGCTGATTGTCGAACTCAAGTCAGAAGCATTGAAGGAGCGGCACTGGAAGACTTTGATGAGAAGGCTTCATGTTAACTGGGTGCTGAGTGATTTAAATTTGGGACAAGTGTGGGATGTAGATCTCCAGAAGAATGAGATGATCGTCAAAGATGTCATTCTTGTTGCTCAGGGAGAAATGGCTTTGGAAGAATTCTTGAAACAGGTGATTATTTTATGTCGTCCTCTGACATGGGTCAAGTGTGTCAATGTTCTTCATGACTCTTTAGTAGTTTTTGTTATCTTTTGTGGACGTGTTAAAGACCACTGTTGCCAGCATATGTTTAGGTGTTTTCTGCCATTCCTGCCTCTAACTGGTGTGCTAATAATACTTCTGATGCATATTTGAACTACAGTATGCAATAATACGTGCAAGGCTATGGTGTAAGAAAAATGTTTGAGGAGCTCAAAGGTTCCTAACCATGGAATCCTGGGTGCCCAGCACTAAAACTGACATGCAAGTGTTACCATTCACCCAGAGAAAAACATTTAGTTTCCTATGGCGCCCTGGGACTTCTAGGGCACAGTCCTGACTTGTACAGTACAATTCAATTTTTAATTGAACTAGAATAGGAATGTATTTCATCCTAAACACAATGGGTTAGTACATCTACAATTGAACGCAATTTTAAATTCGTAGTGACATCTATATCATTACTTTGGCTGCAGGTGCGAGATGTGTGGCAGACCTATGAACTGGACCTTGTGAACTATCAGAACAAATGCCGCATCATCAGAGGCTGGGATGACCTGTTCACTAAAGTCAAGGAACACATCAACAGTGTGTCAGCCATGAAACTGTCACCATACTACAAGGTACATTTTGTGTTCTTTATGTTGGAACTGTGATCATCAAGGTCTGCTGTGATATTGCTAAGAGCCAGCAACTGGCTAATTTCACTGCAGTGGCTGAAAGAGAGTTTGTCACCTGCATAAATTTCACTGGAAATCTAAGACTTATTGTAACTCGTATACTGCAAAGGCCAGAAAAGCCAGTTAAGCTTGGTAATGAGGAAGCCACATTTTTTTGGTACAGTAGCTACATGTACATCCCTGCATCTGGTCTTAAGAGTAAACTCAGTGTTTTAATGCACAGAGGATTAGAGAGATGCTTGAAAGTATGTTACATTGGCTTATGCCAAGAGGTGTTACTCCATGACATCATCTGTGATCTATTACTAAACAGATGCACATCAACATTGAATCTATTTGTTAAGTACACTCATTTTCATTGATGGTACCAAGAGCATTGCAAAATTTGGCTCTAGGGGGCAAATTGTTAGCGGGCATGGGTTTAAATGCTCTTCCTGTTCCTTAGGTCTTCGAAGAGGATGCCCTTCAGTGGGAGGAGAAGCTGAATCGTATCCATGATGTCTTTGATGTGTGGATTGACGTCCAACGTCGATGGGTGTACCTGGATGGTATCTTTAGTGGAAGTGCTGATATCAAGGCTTTGCTGCCAGTAGAAACACAACGATTTCAGAGGTTTGTGTTATCTGTTTGCTTTGGTTAGTTTTATGTATTTGTTTTGGTGGATTTCCAAGGAAGAGATTGTTCTTTGTTTAAATTTTCTGTGTAGATCAGCAAACCAGCTAAAAAAGGTAATCTCTGCATATGAGCCAAGTGCCCATAATGCCAAAGTTTATCCAGCTTTCTGCATCATGAAGCAACTAAAAGTTTTCTACTCCCCCCTTGATGGCATGCTAGTCCCTTGCAGGGTTACCCCAGCATTTAGTTCACTGGTACCCAATTTATACACCTGGTTGGAGTGAGGCACAGGGAGAGCAAAAGTGTCTTGTCTCCTGCCAGGGCACAAATGCGCACTGCTCCATCTGGAGACAATCATACTAACCATGACTCCATGATGCCTCCCAGCAAACCAGACTTGCCATGCAAATTCCTCCATGCTACAGAGACTTAACGACATTAATTACAAGGGACTTAATTAAATTCTGTGTAAGTGGATTCTCTGTTGTTGTTTTCTAACTCAAGCATCAGCACAGAATTCCTGACACTGATGAAGAAGGTAGCCAAAACACCTCTGATTGTGGACGTCCTCAACATCCAAGGAGTTCAGCGTCAGCTGGAACGTTTAGCAGATCTACTTGGTAAAATCCAGAAGGCTTTGGGCGAATACCTAGAGAGGGAGAGAGCATCTTTCCCAAGATTCTACTTTGTGGGAGATGAAGATTTGCTTGAGATCATCGGCAACAGCAAGAGTATTCCAAAGCTGCAGAAGCACTTCAAGAAGATGTTTGCTGGTGTGGCTGCCATTGCTCTTAATGAAGAGGAGAATTTAATCAGTGGTTTGAGTTCCAAGGAAGGAGAAGAGGTGATTGCACTACTTTGTGTGGAGGAAAAAGTACTTTAAGGTTGATTAATGTGTGATATTTATACCTAATACCTTTTTGATATGCTTCAGTGGCATATCAAGTGAGTTTGGATGAGCCATGGTTAGTATTTTGGTGTAATGTCGAGTCAAAATACCCTTGGCGAGAACAAACAAGCTTGATATGCTTTTGAAGGGTAACAGAAAAGGTACAACTTAGTATTTATTATACCCAAATGCGGCCAAGTAAATGGGCAAGATATTCGGTACATGTTATGAAAATATCATTTAAGTTTAACCTTGGTTAAAATCTTTGTCCTTCTTCAGGTGGTTTTCAAGAAACCTGTGTCATTGACAGAACATCCCAAAGTGAATGAATGGCTGACATGTGTAGAATCTGAGATGCGTACCACTCTGGCTACATTACTGGCTGAGGCAGTGACTGAGGTACAACAGTTTAATTCTGAGAGCATTGATGGGCAGCAGTACATGAAGTGGGTTGATGGATTTCAGGTAAGAAGGGTGCTTTGTTTGATTCACATGCACAAAAAAGTCTGTCACTTAAATCTCTTGCTGGTCAAATAGATACTCATCTAATCCAATTAATTATTTCCGTCCTGTAGGCCCAACTTGTCGTTCTAGCTTCTCAGATTGCTTGGTCAGAGAGCTGTGAAAATGCGTTGCAAGCAATCTCCTCATCTTCCAACCAGAAAGACCTGGAGCCAATGTTGAAGGTTCTTAGAGTTGTCGAAGCGACACTTAACATCCTGGCTGACTCTGTCCTGCAAGAACAACCTCCAGTGAGACGACGCAAACTGGAACACTTGGTGAGCTTGTAAATCTGTCTGCTTGGTGAAGTTTCTTTGCCAATGACATGTTTTTGTTTTCTGCAAGTACTGAATTCAACGCCTGGCATTCAGTAGCAGATTTTGAAAACTAACTTCAGATTATCAACCAACCAACAAATCAGGTTTGCATCATATCTTTTAACATCTGATTTACTTTGGTATGCCAGGATAAAACTGTAATGATAAAAATTTTTGGTTAATTGAATGTGTTGTTCGACAAGGTGTAATCCTACATAAGTGAAAATCACTTTTTGGCAAACCATAGCTGCTATAGGTGTAAGAATAAACAGGATGGTTTGCTAAACAACGTTTTTAATTAATTTTCTGTTTTAGATTATTGAACATGTTCATCAGCGTGATGTGACAAGGCAGCTGATTGGTGCACAAGTCACAAGTACCAGGGCTTTTGAATGGCTTAGTCAGATGAGGTTCTACTTTGACCCAAAGCAGAAAGATGTTCTTCAACAACTTTCAATCCACATGGCCAATGCCAAGTTTAACTATGGCTTTGAGTACCTTGGTGTTCAAGACAAGCTTGTCCAGACCCCCCTGACAGATCGCTGTTATCTTACCATGACTCAAGCTTTGGAAGGAAGATTAGGAGGATCACCATTTGGTGAGTTGGTTCTCTTGGCACATAAAAATTACAGTGTCATAAACATTTTGAACACTATAATTATTATATTGTTTAAGAATTTTAGTCTCCCATTGTGAAGTAGAAACCTTGAACCTCCTTTAAAAAAAACCTTTAACTTTTTATTGTCTTCACCAATCTATTATTGAGTATTTTTGGTGTGTTTAGGTCCTGCTGGCACAGGAAAGACAGAATCAGTGAAAGCTCTTGGTCATCAGCTGGGAAGATTTGTGTTAGTCTTCAACTGTGATGAGACATTTGACTTCCAGGTTAGTTGTAACACAATTTTGCATGAAACTTTCACCAAAATCTGACTGAAGTGCAAGCATTTTGTGCCTATCACCTCTACAAAGCTCTTTAAATTAACAGTTGCGTGACTGTTGTAGACTTTTGTTTAATCCATCCTTATTCTTTTTTCCCAGGCCATGGGCCGTATCTTTGTAGGACTTTGTCAGGTTGGGGCCTGGGGCTGCTTTGATGAGTTCAACCGTTTGGAGGAGAGAATGTTGTCAGCTGTGTCACAACAAATACAGACTATTCAGCTGTCACTCAGAGAAGGCAGCAATGACGCATGTAAGGCAATAGCTGAAAGTGTAACAGTTTTTGATAGTGCATATATGTACAGTATTGTGCAAAAGTAACGCAAGCGAAATGCGCGAATTTCGTTCTTTGCTTACGTGAACTTTCCAGGAAAGTTCGCGTGAAAGTTCGAGTGACAATTCGAGGGCTTTTAAGCGAAATTTCCCTGGAACAAAGAACGCTTTTTCGTCGACTTTTCGGTACAAAACGAAATTTCACGGACAACAGCGTCATTTCACTAACTTGGTGCCCGAAATTTCGCGTTAGACAGGCACAACAATTCTCCACACGATCTCTTCGATCTACCAGTCATATAACGTACACGAAGTATACAAAAAGCTTTCAATGCACTACTTTGCTGGAGTTCAGCCACGAACACAAAGAATGCAAATTACAAATAAAACTTGCCACGAGTGAAGACTTTGAAGTTAGTTTCATGCATGAGAAGATGCAAAACAAGCCCAGTTTCGATCTGTGAAGTCGTCAGATGTGCAGCTGCGTAGAAAATTATCCCTTTCTTTCTCTAAACCAAGCAATTCAAATCAATACACATGTTTTTGTCCGAGTAAGCATCTGAAATGGTTCTTTCGTTTTCACAAATTAACTTCAATACTCTGATATTTTGATAAACACAGCTGTTTAACGCACTAAACGTTTCGAGAGGCGTTGATATGCGTGTAAACAATGCAGGTCACACTCGCTCGCGTGGGAACTGGAATCCCAGCGAGAAATGTCATGATTTGTTACATGAAGGGCTTACCCTAAAAATGGCGCTCTCTGCAAGTTTTGATTGCCTCAGTGCTTACGTGGTTGAAGCAGTAAGTTTGTACTGAATCTCTGACGTTTTTTTAGCCGTTAGGATGTATTAACAATAAAACATTCAACAGGTAAGAACATTGTAATAGTTGATCGAGTTGATGAACGTAATTTCAGATGTTCTTTACGTCTCTTTACACAACAACAAATCACGAACTGTATTCATATTTTGCTTAGTTTGTGTAAGAACCCTTATCAACTCGAGCGAATTTTCTCCCGCAATTTCGCGGCTAACGATCAAAAAGAGCGAACTTTCCCTCGAAATTTCCTGACTTGTTAGCATCCACCGCGAATTAGCGTTCGAAAAATCAGGAGGAATAAAACAATAGGTACCTTGAAAGTTCGCGGAAAAGTCACGGAACTTTCGTTTGAAGCAAAATTTCTTTGAAAAGCCACGAAAAGCCAAGAAATTCGTCGAAATTCGCTTGCGTTACTTTTGCACAATATTGTATATGAAAAGTATGGTGCAGTATGATACACAGTGAAGACTATTTGAGTGAAAATGTGAAGGTACCCTTTTGTTCATGCAAATTTTCTGTTATGAGAAGCAGTTTTTTTGAGAAAAACTAAAAACATAGGCCTTATGTCCCATGGTGCAAAAAGGACCGATGATAAACAATGTAAATGTTGAAGTGCAAATGACTGCAGATAGTTAAATTTGTAATGTTATCCTTCAAATGTGGTATTTTCCAGTGTGACCTTACTGTTTAGAAGATCTAAGGAAATCTTTCAAAGTTGAAAAATCTTGTTAAATTTTGTTGTCAAGACAGAAAATAGATGATACCTGTAGTTGTATTCTTGGTATTGGACTGGAACTAACTTGCAGTGGAGGCTTGTGTAGTGGAATATCATTAAAAAGAGATTAATGTCATTTGCATTTGAAAAGATTTCCCACTTTAGCCTTGGTTGCAAGCTAGTTCCAGTCCTAAACCCAGAATACGAATATGGTTTATTAATGCACTAAAATAAGTTCAACTTCAATCATTGTACTGTATTTTTGTTGAACCAAAACTGAATAATTATACAAACATAAGATGCAAGTTTTCAATTGAGTACCAGAACTTGTTTTGAGAGAAATTTTCCAGTACAGCTGAAGTTTATTGGCTGCTATGATGTGTTGTAACTAGGAGCATGCAAAGAGTAGAGTTGCAACTAAGGTTATTTTCCTCCATTTTTCAGCAACAGCCATTACCATTGAGCTGGTTGGTAAGCAAGTGAGAGTGAGCCGTGACATGGCAATCTTCATCACGATGAATCCAGGCTATGCTGGACGTTCTAACCTCCCTGACAACTTGAAGAAGTTGTTCCGTAGCTTGGCCATGACTACTCCTGACAGGCAGCTCATTGCACAGGTCATGTTGTACTCACAGGGCTTCAGAACTGCAGAGAAACTGGCAACCAAGATTGTTCCATTCTTCAAGTAAGTAATATTTAGTGTTTATAAAATGTCAAAAAGACAACTGTCACATAATGCTAAGATTGTACACAAACTGCAACAGCCACACATTTTAAGATTAACATTTTTGTCAGACAGTGTATGCTGATGTGTAAAATCATGGCCAGTAAATCTATATTACAGTTAAGAAAGTTGGGATATTGTTGTCAGTCATGGTACTTATAATCTCTGCGAGAAGACTTGAGTTATTTCCACTAGGCTTAATGGCATATTGATTGGCTTATTTGTCAATTCATAAAACATTGGTAAGCCTGAGGTTTTTTTATTCTGCATGAAATTCTGCAGACTTTGTGGAGAACAGCTTTCCAACCAGTCACATTATGATTTCGGTCTTCGTGCCCTGAAGAGTGTGCTGGTCAGTGCTGGTAATGTCAAACGTGAGAAGATTCAGAGGATCAAAGAGAGTATGACTGAAGAAGGGCAAGAGGCTGATGAGGCAGCCATCTCTGAGAGTCTAAATGAACAAGAGGTATACAATTAATTTACCTTGACAAAAGTCTAATTCCTGTTACAATATTGTTCTAATTTGATGTGACAGTTATTTACCCCACTTTGCATTGTTGTATTCTTCTAAACTCGTTATTATACTAAACATGATTCCTGCTCTTCGCTGCGCTATCTTACTCTACTCCACACTACTCTACTCTACTCTTCTCTGCTCTACCCTGCTCTATTCTACTTTACTTTAGGCTACACTACTCCATGTTACTCTACTCTGCTCTACCCTCCTCTACTCTACTCTACTCTGCCCTACCCTCCTCTACTCT
>CM042757.1:5858939-5939965 GCA_022496165.2 Catalaphyllia jardinei | reverse complement strand
TCCTCCACTCTACTCTACTCTGCCCTACCCTCCTCCACTCTACTCTAGTCTGCCCTACCCTCCTCTACTCTACTCTACTCTGCCCTACCATTCTCTACTCTACTCTACTCTGCCCTACCCTCCTCTACTCTATTCTGCACTACTCTATACTATGCTACTCTACTCTACTCTACTCTACTCTACCCTACCCTACCCTACCGCTGTACTCTATTTTGTGCTATTCTAATGTATGCTATACTAGTCTATGACAGTACTCCTTTTTTCTGCAAAAATACTAAGTGTAGTTGTTGATAGTCAACTCAAACATTAATTTTAAGAGATGCTGCTCTTCTTCCAAACAGATCTTGATCCAGAGTGTTTATGAGACAGTGGTGCCAAAACTTGTCGCAGAAGACATCCCTCTTCTTCAAAGTTTGCTGTCCGATGTCTTCCCTGGAGTGCGTTATGTTGGTGCTGAGATGAAGGCCCTCAAGGCTGAGATTAAGAAAGTGTGTACAGAGATGAACCTTGTGTATGGAGAGGGAGAAGAACAAGGAAATGCTTGGGTGGAGAAGGTAACTGAGGGTGTTTAATTGCAACTACATGTATGTCAATTTTAGGTGGGAGGCTAAGTCATGGATGATTTTGAATGGTGGCAGAATGAACCCTGGTGGGCACAAAAGTTATCATTTGATTCACATGAGGGCAAGCATGCAAGTGAAACTCTCTTTGTTATGAAAGCCTTATGTTGCACCGTAGAAATATAAGGCTACTTGATAAAGTTTTAAGGGAAATCTTTTTATTTGTGACTATTCTCTGATTGTCTCAAAGCACTTATATTTATGAGTAACCAATGTGTAGCATTGAAAAAAATATACCATTGTAGTTAACAAAGATTTGATGAATCATTCTTGGGAGCATATTAATGACATCTTATTGATTGTTGTTGTTTTAGATCCTTCAGCTATATCAGATCTCCCAGATTCATCATGGCCTGATGATGGTTGGGCCCAGTGGCAGTGGAAAGTCCTCAGCTTGGCGTACACTGCTGAAAGCCTTGGAGAATTTGGAGGGTGTAGAGGGTGTGGCACATGTTGTTGATCCAAAGGTATTGAAAGTTGCATTACGTAATAATGATTTGGTTTTGGTTTATAGCACCCACTTGAAAGCTGCTCTAATACTTCTACTTTTAATGTATGGTCCTGGTTGATTTGTTTTCAGGCCATCTCCAAGGAAGCCTTGTATGGAACGCTTGATCCTAACACAAGAGAATGGACTGATGGATTGTTTACACACATACTGAGAAAGTAAGTGACCCTTCTTAGAATACACTGGTTCTGTTGAGTAACTGGTAATTGACACAGAAGCTGAGTATTGCAGTTGTCTTGTAATCCTATGGAGAGATGAAATGTTTTCTACTTGAGGCTATGTGCACCCACCTTAAAGAGTTGCTACATTTCAAACCTTACTTACTGAAATTAATACAAGGAAAGTGTTTTGTTCCACCCTCTTATTATGAAGTTCTAATTTTTGCATCCAAGGATCATCGATAATGTCCGAGGAGAGATCAACAAGAGGCAGTGGATCATTTTTGATGGTGATGTTGATCCAGAGTGGGTGGAGAACTTAAACAGTGTTCTGGATGACAACAAGCTGTTGACTTTGCCAAATGGTGAACGTCTTGGCATTCCATCCAATGTAAGCCACAATATTGCTTAGTTATGTTTTGCTGTTGACCTTGTAAGCTTGTACACTTTTGGGATATGTTCGTTTTTTTGTTTGGATTTGTTAATTATTTTATGGACTCTTCTGCTTGCTTGTATGATTACAATGCTAGAAAATCTAGAATTTACTAGTTGTTTAAACTAAGAAAGCTGAAGTGATGCCCTTGTTGTGTTAGGTGCGCATCATGTTTGAAGTCCAGGACCTACGCTATGCAACTTTGGCAACTGTCAGCCGTTGTGGTATGGTGTGGTTTAGTCAGGACGTCCTGTCAACGGAGATGATCTTTGACAACAACCTGCTCATAATGAAGAGAGTGCCAGTGGAAGAGGTTGAAGAGGAGACCAGGCGCATCAAACCTCCGGGACAGAATGAAGATGCCTTGTCACCTACCATGCAGGTATACATGATGGTCAAACAAACTGATACCGATGCTGCTGATTTCATCAGCTTTGCTGCTTCATAGTTCAAAAAAAAACAAGGTAGCATTTCACTGTAGATTCAAACCTTGGGGCAATCAGAAGCATTCTAAATTTTACATCATTCTCTGGATTAAAACCCAGTGTTGGACTATTCAAATGAAAGCTGCTGAGAGGTTCAGCAGCTGTTGATTATGCTGTGCAGGGTAGTACTAACTTTGGAAGTCTTCAGATGAAATCATAGTGTGTAACCATTCAAAAATGAAAGCTATCGAGTAGTACTTTTGGTATTATGCTGTACGAGGTGATTCTACTTCCGATGTGTGTGAACATAGAGCAGTTCTATCATGAATTATTGTTTTTTTCTGCTGTTGTAGTTCATGGGCACATTTGTTGCTGTCATTAGGTCATGCTAACATTTCAACCTTTTTTATTAACTTTTGATAGGTTCAGTGTGACTTTGTGGATATTATCCAAGAGCATTTCTCATCTAATGGCCTGGTTGTGAAGTGCCTGGAGTTTGCCTTCAAGCAGGAACACATCATGGATTTCACGCGCATGAGAGCGCTGGAATCACTGTTCTCCATGATTCACCAAGGAGTCAGAAATGTCCTTCAGTACAATCAGCAACACCCTGACTTTCCAATGGAGGTATGCTAACATCTTACATGGTAACATGCATTGTTATTAATGCTATATTGGTAAATCAGTGTTGACACTAAGGTTTGAAGTAGTTGGCTGCCCTGGTGCAGCACCCATTGGAGAGCACCAATTCATGCCATTAACAACTTTTTCTAGGGGGGCAATTTTTGAAAACTACTTACACTGTAGTTGGCAATTTACAAAACAATACCTACCTGCTGGAAGTCTAGGGAGTGGAAGTTCTTATGAACATACTGGCAAGCTACAGAGCTGAGTGAATGTTGGTTCAGTGACTGAAAAGAAACCCAAGTTAGGAAATGAAACCACTTGACTGTCCGCCCCCCCCCACCCCCCACCCCCCCCCCCCCCCTCAGAAGAGAGAGAACCTCAATCCCATTTGACTTTGAACTCATGACTTGATGTTCTGTTTTGCTATCGATAATTTGTTTAGTTATAACTGTGGGATGATTGGAGTAAGTCCTGCAAATGGTCGAATTGATGTGACATCTGAACATAATGCCAATTAAACCTATGCGAAACATACAGGGAAGTCTCACAGGGTCTCAGCTTCTTTACAGTGTATTGTCCTACCATAGTAGCCAAAGGCTACTCTAATATTGACTGGGCATCTATACATCAGGGCTTAATTAATATCAACTGTATGTAGTACTACATGTATTTTGCTTATTTCCTTGGGACAGAGAGACCAGTTAGAACGCTATGTCCCACGCTATCTGATTTTTTGCGTCTTGTGGGCCTTCTCTGGAGACTGCAAACTGAAGACACGAGAAGACCTTGGAAACTTCATCAAGAGCATCACCACAATCCCTTTGCCATCCAGTTCAACAGCATCTATTGTGGATTATGAAGTAAGTTGAATTATGCACAAGGAAATTCGTTTATTTATATGTTACAGTGTACGGTATCTAAAAAAGGCTTCAAAGTGGAATGGTCCAGAAGTTAAAGGAGACATATGATAAAAAAAACACTCTAGATAATTTTTTTTACCTTTCTTTGAGGCTGTTTTTAATAAGATTCTTTAATAATAGTTTGAATGAAAGGAGGGCAACTGTTTTTTTTGATGCGGGTAAAACATGAACTAAACCTTTTTATAAGAAAAACCGTCCTCTAGATGGTAAAACTAGGGAGGCAAAATCACCCTCACACCCAGGCATTTGCGTTGTTCCCCGCCTCTAATGAAGCCCCTGGTTAAAGATTGACCTTGAGGTCAAATTTTCTTTACCTTACAAATCACATCAAAATTTCATTCTAATCACGTATCTTCATTTTCTCTCCAGGTTACAATCCAGGGTGAGTGGGTGCTGTGGCAGTCCAAGGTCCCACAGATTGAAGTGGAAACTCACAAAGTGGCAGCACCAGACATTGTAGTACCAACAGTAGACACTGTGCGACACGAGGCACTCTTGTACACCTGGCTGGCAGAGCATAAGCCAATGGTACTCTGTGGTCCCCCTGGCAGTGGCAAGACCATGACTCTCTTCAGTGCCTTGAGAGCTCTGCCTGACATGGAGGTGTGTGCTTTGATTTGGAATATCAAAGAAAGCTAAGAAATACAATGATGGAATTTTCTTCTGATTCCCAGTACAGCTTCATTGCTTATGATTCAATGAAAACTAGATTGTCAGAGTCAGAAGCAGTAGCAGAAACCAACCAACCACAAGCCCCAGAATCAAGCATTATGATTGGTTTACTTCTCACCTTGTGCTTCTGACTGCAACATGTAGTTTTCACTGGATCATAAGAAACAGAGTCATACATGTAATTGGAGTCAGTATTCTGCTTCTGACCTTGTTAATTTTATTTTTCACTTGATGTTATCACTCTGCCCTTCTAATTACAACTACAACAATGACTACCCCCCCTGGTGAAAACCAGCCGTTAGTGATCAGAATTTTGTCTCCTTTAGGTTGTTGGTTTGAACTTCTCCAGTGCTACATCCCCTGAGCTGCTGTTGAAGACGTTTGATCATTACTGTGAGTACAGAAGAACTCCTAATGGACTCGTCCTGGCTCCAGTACAGCTTGGAAAGTGGATGGTGCTGTTCTGTGACGAGATAAATCTTCCAGACATGGACAGTTATGGTGAGATAAAAGATAAAAAATGATAAAAAGAAGAATGCTGTATTCAATGATTACGAAAATAAACAGGACATTGACCACCATTTACATCAACCATGGCAAAAGTGATTTTAAGAAATACCAGTAATTTATTGTTCATGAGATAGTTCCAAACATCATGAGAATTTAATATTCTGATCATTCTTCTAAAATCTTTCGTTTGAACTCTAGGCACCCAGCGAGTCATTTCTTTCCTGAGGCAAATCGTTGAGCATGGTGGGTTTTACCGCACCACTGACCAGGCTTGGGTGACTATTGAAAGGATACAGTTTGTCGGAGCTTGCAACCCTCCTACAGATCCTGGCAGAAAGCCATTGTCGCACAGGTTGGTTTTGTGTCAAGCTGAACATACTTTGATGTGCTTTCTTGTTATACAGAACAGTATTTCTCAATGGAAGCAGGGTTGGTGTACTGTTGGTGTACATGAGCACTCACCTCCTGCCAATGTGGCTTGGGTGCGAGTACAGCCCTGTGTCATTTGAATGTTTTTTCTCAATCAAGGAAAAGGCAGGAAAAAGTAAAAAAAAAAAATTGAGAAGTACAACCTTAGCTAGAAACAAGCAACTTTTCTGTCGCATTTCTTAGTGTGTTCATCACAGCTTTAAGCTGTGAGACCTTTAGTCTAAGGGTCCCTCGTATCATAACTGTTTTCAAAGTTGTTTTAGGCCAGGTCTGCATATATATGAATAAGCATGACTTTTTAACAGTTATGATTAATTTTGAATAATTAAAAAATAGCTTAATGTGGAAAAGCAGCCTGTTTAATCTAGCCTGCCTTCTGTTTTCAGGTTCCTGCGTCATGTACCAGTCATCTATGTTGACTACCCTGGTCCCACATCTCTAACACAGATCTATGGAACATTCAATCGTGCAATGTTGAGAATTGTTCCACCACTCAGGAGCTATGCACAGCCTTTGACCGATGCTATGGTCGAGTTCTACTCAATGTCGCAGGTAGGATGCACCGTTAAGTCTGTTTTGTTTACCATTATTATTATTATGTGTTAACTTTTTTTTCTTGGTGGCAGGAACGTTTCACCCAAGACATGCAGCCACATTACATCTACAGTCCTCGTGAAATGACGCGATGGGTTAGAGGAATTTGTGAAGCATTGAAGCCCTTAGAGACTTTATCAATTGAGGGGCTTGTTCGTCTATGGGCCCATGAAGCATTGCGTCTCTTCCAGGACAGGTGAGGATTCTGGGTATTCTGTAGTGCGAGTGCTTGTGCACAACTGTCTCGCGTGATATATCAAACAGGAGAGACCATGCATGTTTGATCACATTTCGAAAAACAGAAAAGAGAGTTGAGAACAGGATGCCTGGTGAAGTATTTTTCACCAACTTCGAGGTGTTTGAATACCTGGTCTTAATAAGCATGGATTTTAACGGTTTCTCCGTAGTTTTAGTTTTGCTTGTTGAGTTGGAAATGTGGTTAAACATTGTCTGGAGTGTTTGATATATATTTTCAACTGAAACGAAAACTAAGGAGAAAGTGAAGAAATAAAATGGTGAAAATCCATGATATTTAACATCAGATATCCAAACACTGTCATGGATGAATTATTAATAAGTTTTAGAATTACCATTACGTGCTATTTACAGAGTTATTTTGTATCAGTATTGTTAAATAAATATGAAAAGAGAAATACATGTTACATACGGCCATGGAAAGAATAAAAAAATATGTGCATGGTAACCAGAGTAGCCATTGCACGTGCTGTATTTAACAAATAGATTCCATGTTGCCGTGCGTCTGTTCAGTAATAGATCACAGATGACGTCAACGACCACGTTAAGCAACATACGGTAGAACAAAGTTACCTTACAAAGGAATAAATTACTGGAAATACATTACTGAAAAATAGATATTGGCCGTTTTCACACTAGAGGACGAACAAATCGTCTGGACGGACAAATCGTTTGGCATTTGTCTGTCTGATGTGAATTTATGTTGTATTGTCGTCGACTTGTTCGTCTCAACGGACAAATTGTCTAGGAAAAACCCTCTTTCCAGATGGCCAAATATCAGACGATTTGTTCATCGAAAAATCTGTTTGTCCCGTTTTCACATCATTCATTGCATAACTACAAGTTAATAATATTACTATATTTCAAGTATTTCAGAGGTACTGCTTGTACTGCTTCTTAAAGGAGTTAAGTTCAGGATTCAAACATCATGCATTAGGGCTTTGTCTTGAAAATTGTAGCTTGAGTTTGACAACATTCACTTCATAATCTTTTTTCTCCAGGCTGGTTGAAGATGATGAGCGTAAGTGGACAGATGAGAACGTAAACAATGTTGCTTTGAAGCATTTTCCTAACATCGATCGCAATGCTGCTCTGGTGCGACCAATCCTCTTTAGTAACTGGTTGTCCAAGGATTATATGCCTGTGGAACAAGAAGAGCTCAGAGACTTTGTGAAAGCCAGACTAAAGGTATGAATGAATCAACTCGGAAAGTTGCATTACAAATTGATAGCCAGTAAGGCTTGGTCCGTGTTTGGAAAATGAATAATCTCGGAATACTTTGTAATAGAGAAGTTTTCAATTGAGTGTTGCAAGACCAAAACCAAATTAATTGCTCTAGCCAATCAGAAAGGACATTGGCAATGAGCCAATCAAAGTTGCAGTAATTACATGTAGCTGACATAACAGAATGGGACAATGTGTGCGAGCGTGATCACGATTGGTTTCGTTTTATTTCTGATTGGGTAAAATATAAGCGCTAGTTTTTTAAGCCAATTATGACGCATAGTAATGCAAAAAAAAACTTCTTTTCAACACTCAAATGAAAACCGCTCTAAGAGAGTGTGATTGAGGTTTAACTGATACCTGAGAATTGGTTGAAATTTTAACTTCCAGCTGACAAATGCTGCAATTATGACTGGCCGAGAAATTGTGTAATATTAAACCGATAGTTGAGAAATTCCCGAAAATAGAAGCGATAATAGAGAATTCAGGACCGCCATCCAGAGCATCTTGAAGGTGCTTTGTTGGCACACACCACTTGAGAGAAGACTGAACTGAATACCAGTTTGCCAGTATTTTCCTAAGCACAATACAACAGATAACAAGTTTCTGTCATTGCTGCCGTTCTGTAAACTGCTCTAACGTTCCAGTTTGTCATTTTGACAGGTGTTTTATGAGGAAGAGTTAGATGTGCCCTTGGTGTTGTTCAATGAAGTTCTCGATCATGTTTTGAGAATTGACAGGATCTTTAGGCAGCCACAGGTGAGTGGGCAGTTGCATTTCTCTTTCTGTGCGATTCTTGCACGAGTGTGAAGGGCTCTGTTACGTGTTTCATCAACTCCTTTAGTCAATTCACGAATTAATTCAGGTACACTTACAACAAAGTCAGCAATTGTGCGGCTTTCAAACAGCATTTCCTCTGGACTTAACTCAATAGAAATATCACGTGATCAGAAAAAGCGTGACGTCAACTCAAGTCCTTATGTAATGCCAACAAAGTGACGATAAGTTCAAAGTCCAAACATATCCACAACAGGCTATGTCATGGTTAAAATCCAAAGGAAGAGTTGTCAATGAATGAAAGTTAAAGACAATTTGCTTGGAATTGGAAAGAACGTATTCTGAATCTGGGATTGAAGAATAGTTCTCATATATGAATCTAAAGCTGGTTGTAGTAAAACGATCTGATGACACCTGCGAATCTCTCCTTCACAGGGACACTTGTTGTTAATTGGTGTGAGTGGAGCTGGTAAGACCACATTGTCAAGATTTGTGGCATGGATGAATGGCCTCAGTGTTTTCCAAGTCAAGGTGTGTTCCATCTACACATAATTTTTCCTGTTGATCGTATTTGTATATAAAACTCCAGCCTGTTTCATAAAAATTTCATAACACAGGTTTTACGTTTTGTACTGTTGCTCAAAACAAATATTTTGTTAATAGTGTGTTGTAAGCATTTTTCTATATTGTACAGACACTGGAAGCATTGAATCCTGTTGTTCACATTCCAATTACTAGATCCATCGCAAGTATTTGGCTGTAGACTTTGATGAGGACTTACGAGCAGTCCTTAGACGTGCTGGCTGTAAGAATGAAAAGATTGTCTTCATTTTGGATGAATCCAACATTTTGGAGTCAAGCTTCTTAGAAAGAATGAACACACTTCTGGCAAATGGAGAGGTATTCCTTAACTTGTTTTGTATTCTGGTTTAGCCTGTGAATAGTTTTTCTAGTTAAGGACGTGGCGAAGAGAAAGCAGGAAGAAAGAGGATAAAATATAGAGAGGAGGGGAGACTGCCTGGTGCCTGGTGCCCCCCGCCCCCCCCCCCCCCCCACCTTCCTTGACCACTTCATCACAGCTAGTTCCTCCGCGGCCCTTCCAGCTGTAGTTAGACCCTTACAACCGGAGCCTAGTCACAGCTAATTCTGACTATACTGATTATTCTGGCTTGACTTTTCTTGTTTCTGTCTCTAAAATAGTTGCTCTTCGTTTTGGGTGCATTTATAAAGCTCAGTCACCTACAAAAGTACCTTTAAATTGAAGGAAACCAGAAAATAATAGTTAACTAAAATAGAAAAACACCAAAGAGATAATAATAAACCGCAAACAAACAAGGAATGGTTAAGGATGGAGAAGATTGACACGGATTACAAACGATGAACTCGAGATATTTAAGATAAATGTTTTAAGATGTGCAAACCGTTATGTAGTTTCCATTTGTCGTCCACAAGTTAATGGCATGTTTTGTGGTTTGTTAGGTTCCAGGATTGTTTGAAGGTGATGAGTACACCACTCTGATGACACAGTGTAAGGAAGGTTCACAAAGAGAAGGGCTTATGCTCGACAGCAGCGAGGAGCTGTACAAATGGTTCACTCAACAGGTTGGTGCGCGAACTTCTCGTTTCTTTTTGTCTCTCTCTCATATTGTTAGTATAACAGCTACTGAAATTCTTTTTGAAATCTGTTTTGCGTTGCACCCCAAATCGTCTTCAGTGGGTCAACATTTTGAACCATCTTTCTTTCCATAGGTCATGAACAACTTGCATGTTGTTTTCACTATGAATCCATCTTCTGAAGGTTTGAAGAGCCGAGCTGCTACATCTCCAGCCTTGTTCAACAGGTAGACTTACTAAACTTGAAACGCAGTAATGTAATAGTTCGCTGTTAGTGCAAAGCTACGCTATGCAGCACTAGAATAGAAGATGGAAAGCAGAGAAAACTCGTAACAATCTATTTTGCCACAAATTACCAGCACAACCTGCTTTACTCAGTGTTGAAGGAGGGCAAAGATTTTTGCCTTGTCTCGTGTTGGTGTGGCCCCAATTTCGTTTACAATGCCTATGCTCAGAAGGAAATTACTGAGTTAATTTGTTCTTTTCCATAAGTCTAAGGATCAGTCTCTAATCAGACAATTACCCTGGAACTGTTCTAACATTTCAGTTCTGGTGTCTTTGTAGATGTGTGCTGAACTGGTTTGGAGACTGGTCTACTGGTGCGCTGTATCAAGTTGGCAAAGAGTTCACAAGCAAGATTGACTTGGAGAAATCAAATGTGAGAATAGCTACAGGATGTAACTAACCTGCATATTTAATTCTTTTACAAGCCTGCTTGGTTCACATTGTGGGCAAAATCTGTTTGTGCCTTCACTGCGAGTATAGTATAGACTAAAATCCAAACAATTAAGTGCACTTTTAAATCCTCTATTTATTTGGAACTTTTAGACAGTCATTTAAACAACAGTGCAGTTTTCCTTGCTTGCATAGGCCCATCTAAACATGAGGGGAGTTGGCAGAATTTGAGATAATTATGCAAACCTAAGACGCAGTTGGAGGTTTCGAGAATTCCCTACCACCCCCCCCCCCCCACCCTTCCCCAGAGAGTTTAGGCGAGGCCATGCAAACACGTAAAAAGTGCTCTATTACTTTTAAAAATATATATATAAAAAAAATACGCTCAATTCTAAAACTTCCACACAACCATGTGTACATACTCTCATCTAAACACGCCAATCGACCAACGAGAGCGCGTGTAGCTTCTCATATATTATATATTATCATGACCTATTTGTTGTTGCGTTTGCAGTACACTCCTCCAGACTACCTCCCCAAAGTCTACGAAGACCTGCCCATGCATCCCAGCCACAGAGAAGCAGTCATCAACGCATTTGTGTATGTTCACCAAACTCTGCACCAGGCCAACTCGAGGTTGGCTAAGAGAGGAGGTCGTGTGATGGCGATCACACCTCGTCACTATCTGGATTTCATTAACCACTATGTAAGTAATAATAGTACAGTCTGTAGATCTCTCTAGTTGTTGAGTGAGAGTTCAGGCTACCCTCAATCTTGTGTAAACCTTTTCTGTAGTGTCACTCCAGTTTCTATGTAGCATGAAGTGTTAAGAAGTATTTCTATATATCTCTGGATGGGCTGCTGGTCCATTGACAGGTTATCCCCAACATAAAATTCGCCGGTACACACTTATCTGCTTTGATGGAGAGAGGCACTGTGTGTTGGCCAAGGACACATCATCCCTGGCTAACACTAGAACCCAGACTACTCGATCCAGAGTAACCTTGAGGCCACCATACCTCCCCTTTCTGTAGTTTGGGTTGTGCAAAATGTTTTCCGTCCCAGCACATTGACTATGTAAGAAGTTTGACAGATTTCCTTGTTATGTTTAGGTGAAATTGTTTAACGAGAAGAGATCCGACCTTGAAGAGCAACAGCTTCACTTGAATGTTGGTTTGCAGAAGATCCGTGAGACTGTAGACCAGGTAAGGTGTTCTCCTTTATTTTTCCTTGAATGATCGAAATCCAATTTCCCTTAACAGTATTAATACATGGACAAGCAGAAAGGTGACGAGGATATAGAAAGTCATCAGCCAGACGCCGGAGAACTACTAATGTTGTATTTTTTTTATGTCATAAGAATCAAACGAGTTTGAAACATTGCTGAGGAACTCTTTCAGCAATAGAGTCAATCTCTCTTACGTTCGTAACAGAGATAGTACGTTATGTTGCGTTGTGTTACTCCTAAATATTGAAGAACGTCACGTTACAATGAGTGGCGTTACATCATATTTCTGTTTTAGGTCGAAGAGCTTCAAAAGAGTTTGTCACTCAAGAGTCAGGAACTGGAGGCAAAGAATGCTCTAGCTAACCAGAAACTCAAACAGATGGTGAGTTCAACCTTGGGAGCGTTTTAAAAGACAGTAGGTCATAGGAAAATTTTCACTTTCCTTGCTATAATACACATACTTTGATGTAACGTGATCATCATGTAGCTTGAAAGTACCGGCAATGTTGAAATTGATAAAGGTTTTGGGAAGGGCTCATATTCCTTGAGGTAATATACAGCATCTGGTATTTTGATCATGGTACTGATACCTCCATATGTATAACAAAAGTCTTCTGGTAATCCCAAAAGAAATACATGGAGCTCAAGAGAAGAGGTTTGCCATGTATGGGTTTCTAAGAAAGCAGCTGAAATGATAATATAATGCTAATGTACAGTTCTTGAGAGACTAAAACTATGCTGATACAATTTGCAAATTATCTTTCAGGTTAAAGACCAGCAAGAAGCTGAGAAGAAGAAAGTTGCGTCCATGGAGATTCAAGCCACAATTGAGGTTAGGACATTGGGCAGTTTAGCAGTGGGCTTTACACCAAAGGGCTTTACGATTTGTTGTTACAGAAATTGCAAGGCTTAGCATTTCACGGCATGCGGTGCTAAAAAATAGGTTTGCAGTATGTATGTGTGCCTACTGTGGCAGTTGGCTATGGTCACAGGGGTTTTGATTGGTATTGTGTTTGTGCTGTTTTAGAAACAAACTAAACAGATAAAAGAGAAGCAAACCAGTGTGATGGCAGAGCTTGCCAAAGTAGAACCAGCCGTGCAGGATGCAAAGATGGGTAAGTGTTTCAAAGTACAGTTGTGACAAATTTTCCGTTAAAACTGAACTTAGGGACAGTGCCAGCAGGAAGTGAATGGTACCGCATAAAATTACTACTCAATTTCTTTCATGACATTAGAGTTTTTTTTTAGACTGACTCACGAGTAAGATCTACAGCAAAATGAACAAAACCCAATGAAAGTACTGTTCATTAGCTTTCATTTGAGTAGCCAACACTAGGGTTTCATCTACAGGCCAGAAAGTTAGAACCATCTTGTGTAACATGAAAGCACTGCTCAATAGCTTTCATTTGAATGGTCTCACACTAGGGTTTCGTCCACAGACTTAGATGTTAGAATCACAGTATCGTTGTACAGCATAATGAACAGTGCCAAAAAAGTCTTGAACCAGGGAAAGTCGAAATGATTTACCGCCAAATTCTAAAACCTAACATAAATGAAGAGTGGAGAAGTTAGTAAGGAGAATTAACATTTTACGTTTGGAACTCAAAGGGTTAAATTACTGTTTCCTTTCACAGCTGTGAAGTCCATCAAGAAGCAGCATCTTGTGGAGGTTCGTTCCATGGGTAACCCTCCCCCTGCAGTCAAGCTCGCCTTGGAATCAATCTGTTTGTTGCTCGGGGAGCAGGCCACAGACTGGAGGACCATTCGAGGTGTCATCATCAAGGACAACTTCATTTCCACCATTGTGAACTTCTCAACAGAAGACATTTCGTAAGTAGCAAGATTGTTCCTAAAACAGGGTAACTTAATATTCCGGTAGTATCCCCCCCTCTGAAAATAGGCAGTGAATAAAAAAGCCCCTCCTCTCTCCCAAATCTGAGACATATAAGACATTTTATTTCCATTTTAGAGATGACATCCGCAAGATAATGGTGAGCAAGTACCTCAGCAACCCTGACTACAACTTTGAGAAAGTGAACCGTGCCAGTTTGGCTTGTGGTCCTCTTGTGAAATGGTCCATTGCACAGGTACATTTTTAAAATGACGGAGCTTTCATTCTATGAAATTGTTTAACTACCAAATTACACTGAATTGGTAGCAATTGGAGACATAGTTGATCCAAATCTAAAGAGGGCAAGTAGTGCAAATTGTTCCACAGGTTGCGCACATAAATTTCATAATTATGGTTACTAACATAGGAATACTAATTGATTTTATTTCAAATGTTACAGATCAGTTATGCCGACATGCTAACAAAGGTTGACCCATTGAGGAATGAACTCAAGAGCTTGGAGATCGAAGCTCAGGCCAGCAGAATCAAGGTGAGGAATAGAAGAATTGCTTGCCCCCGCAACTAGTTCCAGAACTAACCCAGGCGGGGCAAGAGTTTATATTAGAAAGGAAAGAAAGAAAAATAAGTAATATTAATTTACAACAAAATTACAAAAAGTACAAAGTAAACAATAGAAGCAACTACAAGTAACCGGAAGATCTGTTTCCCTTGGCAGCGGTATGCAAAGCCAGTCTCGGTTTTATGTTATCCAACTATCCAAGAGGGGCGGGGTGTTCAGTGTCTCCTACGTCTGTAATTGTCGATGTTTGTTCCGAATTAAAGTTTCGAGATCACAACGTCTAAAATCAGTTGCTACCCAATAGAAGAAATAGTACACAGTGTAATTCATCGCATGGTTGACTCCCTGGTTTGTTTTCTTTTCAGGCGGACGAAATCAGTCATGTTATCGCTGAACTTGAGAAGAGTATCGCCCGCTACAAGGAGGAATATGCAGGGCTAATCAGTCAGGCCCAGGCCATCAAGGCCGACCTTGCCGCAGTTGAAGCTAAGGTGAGTGATCATCTGTTGAGGTCTTTACTCACAAGGTAAAACCTTGTCGATCAAGAAACTCAGACCGTGGATGCGGCACAACCTGATGGCCTCGGAGAGAACAAGGTACTGTTAGGGCTGATTCTGAAATGCTTTAGTCATCTGCAAAGTTTGTAATGTTCTTTAGGATTGCCCTAACAAAACAATACACAAACTGCGTGGAGTGAATAACATGATTTTCTTTACGTAATAAACTGATAAAAGAAATTAGACTGCAACGAGAAGTGTACCCATGAGGTCCAGCATTTAGCGTATAAGTCCCTCCCACCAAACCCATAGATAAGTTTTCAAAATCCAGTGAGATGCAGGTTGTCATGAGGAAATGAAAAATACAGGTTCTAAAAGTGCTCCAGATCAACTGTTGCCTTATTGATCATATAAATGAGGGACAACATTGATTAAGTAACTCTGTTGCAAATTATAGGTAAGTCGCAGCACTGCTCTGTTGCGAAGTCTGTCAGTTGAGAGACAGAGATGGGAGACAGGCAGTAATGCCTTCCAAACACAGATGGGAACTATTGTGGGAGATGTGCTTCTGTCATCAGCCTTCCTGGCTTATGCAGGTAAGAACACATTAAAGAGTAGAATTTATCAAGTGTTCTTTACCTTGTCACGAAATATTTTGTTAGGATTGCGGGATAAACCAAACGAATGCTTGTCTAGCCGTTATTGAGGAAAACACTACGGTGAACAAGTGCGTCTCCCAAAAATGGTGATATTCCATAATGTATTCGAGACTTATGAAGATTGAAGTGGTACAAATGAGTGATTGTTTCTTTTCAGGGTACTTTGATCAGCAGCTTCGTCAGAATCTCTTCACGTCCTGGGCAGCTCATTTACAACAAGCAAACATTCAGTTCAGACCTGATATTGCAAGAGTAGAGGTGAGATCCCACACAGTTACGTGTTGTGCTTACAAGTATGTTGTTCCTAATCCGTGTCAATCTTCTCCATCCTTAGCCATCCTTGTTCTGTTATGGTTTTTTATTATCTCTTTGGTGTTTTTCCATCTTTGTGAAGTATTTTTTTCAGGTGTCCTTCAATTTAAAGGTAAATTTGTACGTGGACAAAATAACTCAAAATTCCGTAACTGAGCTTCTTGACTGAACTCCGAGCTCCTCCTGTTACTTGATCACATCATCACCAACTTGTTAATTGTTCCACTTATAACAAAGTGATTATCAGGACATTTATTGATCGCGCTTTATTTTAGTTTAATTGTTTGTGTTTCTCCATCTTCTTCTTTCATGCTATTTTAACATATATGCATCTGGGAACACTCTTGAAAACAGCCGTTGTCAACTCAAAACTAACTCAGCTGTAACGTGAAGTCTTATTTTGGAGTTTTGAAAATGGTCCTTACGAGGGCGCATTTTCGATGGGGGTGCTTATTAAGCTGGGGATCAAATTTTACGGGGGCTCTCATTGGAAGAAGGCCACTATCTGGAATCATTGCTTAATTCACATATTTTTGTGTTAACAGTATCTGTCCTCTGCTGATGAGCGACTCCAGTGGCAGGCCAACTCCTTACCAGCAGATGATCTGTGCACAGAGAATGCTATCATGTTGAAGAGGTTTAACCGCTACCCACTGATCATTGACCCGTCAGGACAAGCCACTGAGTTCTTGTTGAACGAGTACAAGGGAAGAAAGATTAACAAAACAAGGTACAAATATAACTCGTTATATATGAATCTGCTTCAGGGCTCAGTTGATAAACTATAGCATCAGATGGTGAAGTCCTTTTATTTTCGGATCGCCGTAGATGTTTTCTTCGGTTTGGCAGTTGTTTCTTAACTTGAAGGAACACTTCTATAGCACATTGGAAATACGTAAATAGGGCATCAAAAGATTTTGTGCATTTTACGAAGATTTTAGTAAGTTTTGCCAAGGATTCACTTAAGATTTTGTATTTTTCCACTGTAGTTTCCTTGATGATGCCTTCCGTAAAAATCTAGAGAGTGCTCTGAGGTTTGGCAACCCTCTCCTTGTTCAGGTAAATGGAAGTACACTGTTATGCCACTGAAATAACGTATTTTTAACTTTATTTTACATGAGACCCAGTTTCTAAACAGAGCAAGCAAAAGTGCACAAAACCAATATGGCCACTTTTGTAGCACTGGTAAGCCTGATTGGGCGATTTAGCATAGACTACGAGCAATCTGTTATTCTCTCGAAATGAGGCGGGAATTTTGGAGCGAGACATTTCAGACCAGAAGGAATGAGGACGATGCGTAGGTGCGGTACTCGCCCCAACCCCTTTTCGTCCATGTCGCCCTAATAATGCGTTTGTTTCAAGGAATAAACTCTCATCTGACCATACGAGAGAAGACCAGTTGCCAGCACTCTAGATTTGACAGCGCTAAATGGTGGATTATTTTGTTGTTTTTTTCAACCTGGATGTCAAACGCGTAAAAGAGCACCATCGAAACAAAAAAAAGAACATCAAGAAAAATTGGAAATTTTGTTTCGTAAAAATGCGGAGTCAAATCCTTCGAAGTCCGGGATGTGTGTTTTTGTCAATTTCGTTTTGTTCCTGGAGTAGAATCTGGCTTATGATGTGAACCAAATAAAAATGATCAGGTTTTCGCCTTGTAACTCATTGATTCATTTTATTGATTACTTCATGATTATTTCTGAACAGGATGTTGAAAGTTACGATCCAATCCTCAACCCTGTGTTGAATCGTGAGTTGCGTCGCACTGGCGGCCGAGTTCTTATCACCATAGGAGACCAGGATATTGACTTGTCGCCATCATTTACAATCTTCCTGTCGACACGGGACCCTACGGTAAGACCCAAAACTTCCCCTTACAGAAACAGTGGGTTACATGTACCACATGACCGTATAACTGAAAGCAAAGTCAGAGGATTATTGTCTGCCTCCTGCATAATTAAACGAGCCCGCAGTTTCTGCAGTGTTGCTAAGTAACGAGATGACGTATGGTTGTGACGTCACAAGTCGCAAGGACTTAAGATTTCTTGACTGAACTACAACTGAACTGTTTTGCGCTTTTGACATACATGTAACTTTGCCGCGGAGAGCTCTTGCTTTTTTCCTCGGATTTTCAAGTGGACACCATCATTTCATTATTATTTTGTTGTTTTGAGCTGATAAAAAATTATTTTGTTCAACTATAGGTGGAGTTTGCTCCCGATCTTTGCAGTCGTGTGACATTTGTGAACTTCACAGTGACTCGCAGCAGTCTACAGAGCCAGTGTTTGAATCAAGTGCTGAAAGCTGAGAGACCTGATGTGGATAAAAAGAGATCTGACCTTCTCAAGCTTCAAGGTATCCTCATCTTAGTTCCCACTTTTATTCATTGCACTTTCGTCAATGTGTTACAATTGACAACTGCATGTAGATTTGAACTAAAGTCTGTAAAAGTTCTGTCATAAAGTTATACCTTCATGTAAGTCGACTTAGTCAAGTAGAGAATGCTTTTTCCTTAAAAGAAGTCGGAGGCGATTGTTGGAGATTTCCCTAAGTGTGTAATTTGGCGTCACATGTGAATTTTGTTTTTTTTTTGGTCATTTGAGAATTTTGCAATAATTGAGATTTTGTATGGATTATGAACATCTTTCAAATATTTCCTCTTGGAGTTAAGAAAAGTTAATTGTTATACACTTTACTTTCCAGAAGTCAAGACCTCGTTCCCATGGAAGCACAAAGCAAAAATAACATTCTCCATTAGACTGCAGCCACCCAAATTATCGATTGTACTCCCTAATTTGCGATCAGTCCTAATAGTATATTCTTCTTTCCGTTGTTATTCCCAGGCGAATTTCATCTGCGCCTTCGCCATCTTGAGAAGTCTTTGCTGCAAGCCTTGAATGATGCCAAAGGAAGAATCCTTGATGACGATAGGTAAGTTTGTATTTTTTTAAAGAAAAAAAAACGTCTTAATTATTAGCTATCATTTTTCGTGGGCCTTACAAGTGTTACCTTGGCAGGTCCCTGTGAAAAATTGTTTTGAACAAGTTAAAGCTCGAGGGTAATTTAAAAGTTTGATATTTTGTTTCATTTTACGTTGTGTCGGTTGCTTTTCTCCGCTTTAGAATCATTGCAACTCTGGAAAAGCTCAAGGAAGAAGCAGCCGAGATCACTCGTAAAGTTGAAGAGACGGATGTTGTGATGGCGGAGGTTGAAGCTGTATCAGATCAGTACGGAGCTCTGTCACACTACTGTAGCAGTATCTACTTCACTATGGAGGGACTGAACTTGGTGAGTCAGACAGCAAACCAGTGATAAAAAAATGTGGTGTAACTCTGGAGCGATCAACTTAATTTGCTTTTACTCGCAAGTTCTTTAGATTAGCATGTTCAACTTGCGCTGAGTAAATATGAAGCGCGAATTGCAGGGGTATAAACGAAAATTACACCCAAGAAAAAATACACATAGGGATAAAAGATTCGAGTAATCTACCCCTCACGAGAATCCACGCATGTCTTCACGAAACGCGCGTCTGCAACTGCAGGGCAAACTAATAAAACAGATTACGAAATAAAAAAAAGGTGTGAAACCAGAGTCAAATCTAAGTTTCATTTTCGATACGTGGCTATGATGTGTCACAATTTGCATAATTTCTTCCCGTGTTCAGACTGACTCTACTTCTTCCGATAGACCGTTTTCGATATATTAAAATTCAGCCTTGCAGCGAGGCTTAGAGGACACAAGCAAAGAAAATTTGAATGCGCATGTTTATTCATTTCTTTGTTTGTGTCCTCCTGGCCTTACTATCAAGCTGAATATTTATGTCGAAAGTGGCCTATTCTAAGTAACCATTTTTGCGGGCAGAGTATTACAATTTTCCTTCTCAGCAAAGTCGTATTTTGTGCTATTTTGTACGAGACTCTGCAGTGGTTTGATGTTGTCAAGTATTGAAATTAAAGCGTACATTTCCAGAGTCAATCCTTGTTTTGTCCATTGCAAGTGACAGGACGGGTTGTCCGACTTTCATTTCACTTCATGCACTCATGAATGTCCCTTCGTTGCAACTCTAAACTGTTATTTTTTTCATCCCTTCAGGTTCACTTCCTGTACCAGTTCTCTCTGCAGTTTTTCTTGGATATATTTCAATGTGTCTTGTACGAGAATCCCAAACTGAAAAACATGAAAGACCCACAGCAGAGGCTGAAAGTTTTATCAAGCGACTTGTTCCAGGTAAATAAAACTCGTATCACAACCAATCTTGTTGCATGTCGTTAACTGTCTAAATTTTTTCCTCTGTCCATCATTGCCTTTTGTGTCACACAACTCTATGGTATGGGACATTTTGTCACGGCTTCCTTGTAGAGATTGCGTTATGTGTCACACTGTCAACATGATTTTTACCTCTTCAGGTTGTGTACAACAGAGTCGCCCGTGGCATGATGCACGATGATAGAATCACGTTTGCCATGTTACTATGCCGTATCTATCTACGTGGACTGCCCGGGTTAGTGGTCTTAATTTAAACGCTAGAAATGTCTTGATGCACTACTAATTTCTCCCAAGTAACATTAATAGAAATATATGGAAATCAGAAGGAGAATTTGCCTTTCAATTTTAAGACGAAAAGGTATAAACGTGTTAAGTTATAATTTTTTTTTTACAGAGAGACAGAGTATGAGGATGAGTTTGAAATGTTTCTGCGTGGAGGAGAGACTGTGCTGTCAGGAAAGCCACCGAAAATTGATGGACTTGCACCTGAACAGGTACGAAAACTGAGACGTGGAATATTCACGGTGTAGCAATGCTTTGATTTAATAAGATGACTAAGTAAGCGCAATGAAAAGAAATCTAAAACTGCTTCCTAAATTTCTCTGCTCTCTTGTAACGGTTATCACATTTACGCAAACTTGAGCAGGAAAACACTGGTAAGCAAAGTCGCGGAGGGTTTTGATTTTGCTTCTGATTGGTTGAAAAAAACGGCGTGTTCTTTGTGATTATTCAGAGAACCTTTCGTGTGTTACGTGAGCCAATCAGAAAGCAGTAGTGTTTTTAGTTTGATACAAGCAATTGAACTAAGCCTCAAAATGAGATGAAGTTTGACGAAACAAGTTCGTTCAAGTAGTGAGAGCTGTCTTTTGCTGTTTTCACAGGCCGCAGCCGTGATTCGTTTGTCCAAGCTGCCTGCTTTTAAGGAGCTCCAGGCATACATGAAGTTCAACCGTAAGGTAAGAAAAAAACTCCTTAGTTAAGTAATGATCCGTGCAACAACTAGGCAAAAGAACAATAGGCCGTGGAAATAGCGGCAGTTATTTCTCAGGCGCTGATCACTCGAATCAAATGAAATTCAACGCATGTCATTGGTCCACACGCAAAAAGCGCAAAATTTGAATTTCAAATTGAAAGGTAGATACATTTGAATCCGTTCCAACATTTTTTTAATTTTGGAATTCAAATCGTCGCATTTGTAAATATAACATATCTTAAACTTAAAGCCCCGTTCAAACAAACGGTCATGATAGCTCATGATAGTTTGTCAAAATCGCGCAATGGTTTAAGCGCGCGCGCTGGGGTTGACATTGACGCAATCAACTGCGCCACTAAGTACACGACTAAAATTAATGTGGCTTACTACAGTTGCCTGTTTTTTTTTAGATTTTTTCGCTTTTCTCACTTTCTCGCTTTCAGTGTCACTGTCGTCCGAATATTCGTCCAAATTATTGCTTTGATGTTCTTCACAGGACGATGGCAATGCGGTAGCCATATTGCATTGAGCCCGCCTTGGTTACCCCCGCTGACCGAAAAACTATCGTGCACTATCATCCGCTCGGTCAAACGGAAAAAACTATCAAGAACTATCATGTCGAATTTGAACATGTCCAAACTGCACGATAGTTGGTGATAGTTGATGATAGTGAATGTTAGTTCGTGTTCACACGTGCGTGATAGTTGAAACTATCATCAACTGTCATGACCGTTTGAACGGGCCTTTACAAAATTTCGATGCGCGAAAAGGCTAGCTTTTAATTGGCGCATCGAACAATGCTAAAATTTTACCGGGAGATAGATTTTAGAGAATTAGGACGCATATAAAAAAAAAAGATGTTGTTGATGTCACTTTTTTATTGTTTCTTTCTACGATTTTTCAATATCAGCCAATCAGATGCACCAATTTAACTGAATTTAAAAATTATTCTTTCCCACCTTTTAATCGATTTTGCCAATTGCCTGCCTAGTTACGCGGATCATGACTCAATTGACAAGGGTTCTGATGAAAGTTTTTCTAGTATCGTGTAAACTGCTGTAAATCATTACCGTCATTAGTACTGAGTGATATTTATTTGAACATTTTTTCAGGAGTTCTTTGAGTGGCTGGAGTCTGGTAAACCTGAACGCACTGTGCCGGCTTGCTGGGACTCTGAACTTTCTCTTTGTAAGGAACATTTTTTTCCCAAACTGACTTTATTTCGAGCCGAACTCGATGCTAACTTGAAACCCTCCTAAAGAGGCTGTATTCACAAATACCTATTTTTAGCTATCAAAGTAGATACATGTAGCTGACGTAAAGCGCTGGAAATCGTTTGCGAACGAGTCGCGATTCGTTTAACTTCTACCTCTGATTGGATGACAAAGTGGCGCGGGTTAAGTCAATCGGATACCCATGTTAAACCACCTAAACTTAAGAGAAAATGCTTTATCTATTATCTGCATCCTGTGCAAGGATAAGGAATTTGATATCTTCCCTTTCCTCTATAGCAAACCATGGCCAAGCTGTTCATCAGTTGCTAGTGATCCAAGCGTTACGTCCTGACCGAATGTTGGCCATGAGCCATAAAGTTGTGCAAACAATCCTCGGCGAGAACTTTATGCATGATGCAGAGCAAGGACTTGACCTAGCCTCTGTTGTTGAAAACGAGGTTTGTAACTCGCAAAAGTGCTGCTTAAAGGCTTTCATATGAATGGTTAAAACACTGGGGTTTTATCCAGATACGACATAAAAGTAGTAAACAGTAATGGACAGCGTACCACGTGAAAGTACTGCTCAATAGCTTTCATTTGAATGGTCACACACTAGGGTTTTATCCACAGACTAAAAGTTAGAACCACCTTGTACTGCATAATACACAGTACCACATGAAAGTACTGCTCAATAGCTTTCATTTAAATGATCACACACCAGGGTTTCAATTGGAGCCGCCTTGTACAGCATAAAAAACAGTACCACATGAACGTACTGCTGAATAGCCTTCATTTGAATGGACACACACTAGGGTTTCATCCACAAACTTAAACGCTAGATTCGCGTTCATAATTGACACGAGGAAATTCTGTAAAAATATTGTAGGCTATGAAGTTCCTCTTTGTCTTACCTCAAAACTTTTATCATGCCGACAAACAGGCGGATATCGCTCAAGTCTGTATTACTTTACGATCCTCGATTCGGCAACGAGAGAGTTTGAAGTCACAAAGTATTGTTTGGGAATTTGTATTTGGTGGCTGGTTGTTTGTTAAGCAAGATGCAATTTTAACATCATTGTCTTTGAATTCTGCAGGTCAAAGCATCTACACCACTGTTGCTGTGTTCCGTGACAGGCTATGATGCAAGTGGATGGGTGGATGATCTCGCCGCAGAACAGAACAAACAGTGTACTTCCATTGCTATCGGTAAGTTATCTCGGCCAATACACCCAGATTTTAGAGGTTCTCTTTTTATAAGAAGAAAGAACCTGCAGGAGTAGGGTACCCCATAGAAGTCTGTCCTTGTGTTAATTTGACCACGTAAAAAATTACCTTTAAACTGACGAAAACTTGAAAATAATAGTTTACTAAGATAGAAAAATACCAAAGAGATATTAATAAACCCTACAGAAACAAGGATGGTAAAGATGGAGACGATTAACACGGATTACAAAAGATGAACTTGAAAAATTCAGGCTAAACTTTTCAAGATGCACAAACCGTGATGTTGTTCCTGAAATTAAAAGAGGGTTTGTGCACATATTTTAAATTGATCTTGGTGTTAACTATTTGTTGTCTTATCGTCAGGGTCTGCTGAGGGTTTCAGTCTTGCCGACAAAGCAATTAACTCTGCTACAAAGTCTGGAAGGTTGGTGCTCTTTTACGACTCTAATTTCTTTAATCTTTCATGGTGGTAATGCCGTCTGTTTTAAGCATGACCAAAGCTATTTTAGTCTAAGAAATTTGAGCAATACTCGCCAAGTGACCAGACATCCGGCTTCACGTTTTTAATTTTTTGCTTTTCCGTCTTCACTTCAGGTGGGTTCTGCTGAAAAACGTTCATCTCGCTCCTCAATGGTTAGTAACTCTGGAGAAGAAACTGCACTCCTTGAACCCACACGCCAGCTTCAGGCTGTTCATGACCATGGAAATCAATCCAAAGGTACAGACAGAACTGGGCTTTTTCAGACTTGAGTTTAGTACGCATGCGCAATACCGGCAAACTGATTAGCAAGCTTTCCCGGGCGAGAGCAAAAACATTGACGAAGCAGGTTGTGGTGGCGTTCCCTTGCTGGCCACACCATCCCCTTCCTTATCATTTTTTTGCTCACGCTCCAATTTTCGCGCGATCAGAATGCGGAAAAAGCTCTTCGTACGTAAGACGAGCACAAGGGGAACTTGCCAACCAGCAAGGGTTGAAACATTTTATTTGTAGTTGTCGACTGCTTCCTTTTATAGTGCCATGGAAAACGTGTTGATAACTTCTACAGATGAAGGTAAATAACGTGGGATTTTGTCTTTTGTAATATCAGGTTCCAGTGAACTTACTGAGAGCTTCTCGTGTGTTTGTGTTCGAGCCTCCTCCTGGTGTCAAGGCAAATCTACTGCGAACCTTCAGTGCCGTACCTGCAGCAAGGATGTGTAAGGTCAGTAAAAACTTCAAAATTATTTCCTGAGAGTAAAGATCGTTTACCATCGTAAGTGAGCCTGAGCCTGTAGTACACGTATTCAACAGAGGTTGCTAAGCAACGTAACTAATTCTTTTGGTTGCCCTGTGGCAACTTTTGTTTTCTCGTCCGAGGTTGTGACTGAATGGGCGAACATAATCGGAAAGTTTCGGTACTTTTATGAAGATTAACCGAAAGCGACTTATGTCTTACGATTAGAAGCATTTCCGTACTTGTTGGTTATACTAATAACATCTTATTTGTGTGACTCTTCCCAGGCTCCCAGTGAGAGAGCTCGTCTGTATTTTCTGTTAGCTTGGTTCCATGCTATCGTTCAAGAACGTCTGCGTTATGTTCCTCTTGGATGGTCCAAGCGTTACGAGTTCAGCGAGTCAGATTTGCGAGTCGCCTGTGACACACTTGACACCTGGCTGGATTCTGTCGCTCAGGTTTGTGACAATTAAGCTGTGTAACGCCAGAAGATATTGGTAACACAATCGGCATGGTCTCATTTTGTTACTTACTGACTGTCACGCTAAGGGGACTAATCCAAAATGGTTTTTCTCTTTCCTTTCCAGGGCCGTACCAATCTGCCTCCTAACAAAGTTCCTTGGGACGCCATACAAACACTGTTATCCCAGGCCATTTATGGTGGACGTATTGACAACGATTTTGATCAGGTTTGCACCGTTTCTTCTGACAAGTATGTCTGGGTGATTTCCGTTATCTTTCGCAGCTTTATCGGTATTCTCACGTAACGCCTTCAGTTGCGTTGTGTTAGTAGTCCCGGCACAACGGTTCTGTCACGCAACGTTACTTTCGCGTTACTGTTGAGTAGCGTCATGTGACAATGTTACTAATGAGATCTATCTCAAATTTATTTGTTTTCTTTCAGCGCCTTATGACTTCCTTTGTGAATCGCCTCTTCACTGTCAGTAGTTTTGAGTCGGACTTCCCGTTGGTTCTTGATGTGGATGGAGAAATAGGAAAAAAGATTGTTATGCCAGAAGGAATCAGGTACGAAAATCTCAAATGAACGATTTAACTTTTTTTAAGAAAGTGGTTAATTCTCGATAATCCCTTTCACAACGGTTATCTTCAAATCAACGACTCTGTTTTGGAAATTTTCGTCCTGAAATGTCACTCGCCTAAATGAAGTAAGTAGTTATTATAAAATTTCAAGCTAAGTACCAAGGTTTTCTTTCGACGCTTAACGCAGGCGAGAACAATTTCTGCAATGGACTGAAGCTCTTCCTGATGCCCAGTCTCCCTCATGGCTCGGCCTGCCAAATAATGCGGAGAAAGTACTGCTTACCACACAAGGTTAGTGAAACATTATCTTGATATCGGAACCCAGTCTCCCATCGTCGTGTGCATGAACAAACGTCACTAACGTGCAAGCACGTTATCCTTACATTAAGACCTTATGAAGTAGTTGGAAGTTGAGTGGATTTTTCAGAAAATGTCTTGTTGATTGTGAACAGTTCTGTAGGTACTGTGCAAATCACTGATAAATAAAGGTTAGTTGAAACCTGTTCTTCATATCGTCATTTTTATCTCGTGAATTGCGTTTGCAACATTACGAGTTGTAGTGGGTGTGGAGATTATCAATGGAGGTTTTCGCCAAATAAACATTGTGAAGATATTGTCGTGCCCTGTCTTCGTAAGGAAATTTCTTAAACGTTGTCTGCAGCATTGTTAACCTATTAGCATGTATATGAATGTCACCATACGGAATACTTTCCTCGACGGCAATACTTAGACATTGTACATTATTGCGTTTTGGTGTTTAAGAGGTATTGTTTACGTCCATTAATCAAAACCTCGTTTGCATGTAGGACAAGACATGGTTACTAAGCTACTCAAGATGCAGATGCTGAGTGATGACGATGAATTGGCCTACTCCCCAGACTCCTCTAGGTGAGTTTTAACATTTATTCTCAAACTCATTAATAATTCATCAAGTTAAAACAAAGAAAATCACAAGCGTGAAGGAGGTTTGGATACCCGGTCTTAATTAGCATACATTTTGACGATTTTACTTCTCCGTTTACTCTTTAGTTTTTGTTTCAATTGAGAAGATATATCAAACACTCGAGACAGTGTTTCATCGGCTATCCAAACACCTCGAATTTCGTCAAAAATACTCCGCTGCGCGTCGTATTTTCAACTCTCTTCTCGGTGTTTGGATATCCCGATGAAACACTGTCTCTCGTGTTTGATATATTACTTCCCTTATATGACCAGGGACAATATTTGGCTTATGCGTTGCGTTTCATGTCCGCTCCTTTGTCTTCTGTCAATGTTTGTCTTTGCTTTTGGCGAGTAAAACAAACAAAAAAAATTAAAAATAAATGCAAGAGAAATCGAATCCAGAAGTCTTCATTTTTGATGACGACCAAAAGGATTGCAGGCTCTGTGAGCGAGAAAAGTCTGTTGTGCAGTGTGATCTTTGAAGTGTCGTCCACACTACACAGGAGGAATTTGAAAACACAGCTTTATTTCTACAGTTTGGCTTACTGTCCACACTAATCCGTCACGAAAACGGAGCTTTTTAAAAACGCTCTTCAAACAGGAGGGATCTGAAAACGCCAGCTCTTCGTTTTCGTGTGGACGGAAGACATATTGAAACGGAGCCTTTCGAAGACGATGACGTCACGATAATCAGGCAATTTTCCTGATGACCGAGTTTTCCTCAAACACAAATCTAAAATGACGATGATTACTGCGTTTTCGAATTCCTTCAGCGTAGTGCACGGGCCTTGACTTACCAGACTGATCGACTTCAAGATTTTTCTAACAACGTTTATACGTTCTCAGTTGAAAACTGTTGAGAATTAAGGAAATAAACTCATTGACTGATGAATAAGTTGATGTTTTGGGTCAGCACTGACAGTATAAAAAAGATGCATGGTAGTTACCAGTAATAAGAATTAATACGTTAAACTTGGAAATCAACACGGAAAAATTACTCGTTATCGTCTAAGAAAGATAATAATAATTAATTTACCACAACGTTTATTAACAATAGTATGAAAGTGTCGTTGTGATAATTGTTTGAAATAGTTAAACCGTCCTGAATTTGTCTAAACGGAATTAACTACGAGATTGTTTTTTGAACAATTTCCTTTTAAATTATTCAGCACTATATTTTGATAACTTTGATGTAAGTACATAAATATAGTATTTGAAAACATTATTTTTTAAAACTGCTTTGTTTTTTAAAAATGTTTGTTTTCTCTCTTGTTTTCTATTAAATCTTTTAATCACTTCATTACTTTTAACTTTTTACAACCATTTGTTCAAGCTTAATTTTAATCGCACTTTTCTAGTTTGGTGTCTTATTTTCTTGCTTGTGACAACATTGCCTTAAAATGCGTCAAACCTGTTGCCGCTTCCTGGTATGACTTTATCCTTGGATTTTATGTCACGTCATCGCTGCCATATTGGATGATATCCTCAAAAGAGTGCTAACTTGTTTCTTTTGTTTGCGTCATTTAAAATGGCCAGCAGGCCTTTGTTGTGTAAATCGTTCGGGTTCTTTACAAACTATCAATTTATTTTTCGATTTTGTTGCGTCTGTCTTAGAGTTTTCCACAGTAGGCCATGTTCGTATCCTCGATATTGAACTGGAACTAGCTCTCTACTCTGGCAAATGAGTGGAGTCTTTTCAAATGTAAATGACAGGAATCTTTTTTTAATATTCCCCCGCATGAGCCTCCATTGCGTTCTAGTTCCAGTCCAATACCTAAAGTACAAATATGGCTTATTTCTAGCCAATCAGAGAGCACACATTCGCGCATGCGTTTTATATCAGACAACTGCCTTGACCGCGGCTTTGTTCCGTCTTTTAAAACCTCATTTGGATGGCAACGGGTTTGGTTCATTTCTTTGTTGGTGCTTGGGGAACTAATGATTATTTTAACTATTCAAACCTTAAATGATCGCCGTTTTCGGCCCGGTAAATATCTCATCGATAAGGAAACTGAATCTCTCTCGCTAACACTACTCATCAACCTCTCTTTTCGTGGGAATCTTCCGACATTATTAATCGTGGTGAATCGGTACTTCGTCTGCAGTGAAAAATGTTAACAATTTCGCTTCCTGGCTTTTTTAACATCTTTTAACAAACCGCGAAGCTGGCGACTTCTTTTCTTTGATGTAAAAGGTTGTATTCGGTTTAGGGGGGGGGGGGCGGCGTGGGAATACTGACTATAAATCCCTTCGTTCAAAACAAGCTTAGATTTCAAGTAGCGAATAAATGAGATTAAAGATTGTTCTTTCCTTTAAATCATTCCACATCTGGCTGAGTAGACTAGATATAACTGAACGAAATAGTAAAACAGCACGACAAATAAAAATCATGTGATGTGACACATTCGGAACGCTAAAGAAATGTAAGTCTACATTTGTCTTAATTGCACCGCTTGAAGTTTTGTTTTTCACTTGAGTACTGGCCGCTTACTCAGGTTGTAACCATCCCACATTACTGAGGAAACTCAGGAATTGTGTTTTCTGAAGTTTGACTTGAATGCTCACTTTCGTTCGCGTCGGCGGATTTGCCAGACCTGCCGCCATCGTTCTTTCGGAATTGGCAATGTTTTGGCATTGGTTCCGTTTCTATCTAGAGAGCTGCGATAGCAAGTTACGAATTGTAGTGTCTGGTTCAAGTTTGGAAACAATTCAACCACCACCTTTGGAAAACTAATTTTTCTTCAAGGAGGTAACTCCTTGTTTCACGAGAGCAGCTCGCGCCGACCAATCACTTTTAAGGAGTTTATTAGGCTGAGCAATTCAAACCGAATACAACCTTGTTATTCATCGATAATTTGGTTTTATCAACTGAGTTGATAATGTGAATTAGCCACCGTAAAGAGATTCAGAAGCTGACGTTTCGAGCGCTAGCCCTTCGTCGGAGCGAATCGAGGAATTGTGGGTTGTGTGTGGTTTATATACAGAAGTATGGAGCTACGCTATTGGTTGGTGCCTGGCAACGTGAAAAACAGAATAAATTAGTTAAATGAAAAACGTTCGTTGATACCATGAGGATTAAGAGTGCCGATTTGAAAAATAAATTTTTGTTCTAGAGTTTTGCGGCTTTCTGTGCTTCCTTGATGTAGGGAGAGGCCGCAGACTGTCATATGTTGCGTAGAATGATTCGGCAGATTAAAGTGTCTAGCGACTGGTTTAGATGCGTTTTTGTCGTCTTTCTCTACGTCACGAAGATGTTCCCGAAATCGGTCGCCTAGTCGTCTACCTGTTTCGCCGATATATAACTTTTTGCAAAGGGTGCAAGTTATACAGTAGATGACATTGGCTGAGGTACAGGTAAAATGATCAGTGATCTTAATAGATCGCTTGGGTCCCGACAATTTTTCAACGTTGCAAATGAAAGGACAAGTTTTGCATCGTGCGCGTGCACATTTAAAAGTACCGGGTTGTTCACTCGTTTGAAAAGCACTTCGGACTAAAAAGTTACCTATGTTTTTGTCGCGTTTGAATGAAATTAATGGCGGTTGCGAAAAGATTCTGCCAGTATCGGGATCATTTTGAAGTAATTTAAAGTTTTTTAGAATGATGGATTTAACTGCGTGGTTGTGAGGGTGAAATGTGAGAGTGAATGGAATTCTATTGTTATTCTCCTTCTGAGACGTTTGTAGTGCTGACTGCCGATCAATTTGTTGGGCTGAACTAGTTTTAACACTAAACTGTTTTTCATTCGCCGACAGTTATTATAAACAAATCAATGGTGTGGCCATGGGTACCAAAATGGGACCCAGCTACGCCAATCTTTTCGTAGGCTACATTGAACACCAATTTTTCAATCAATACAACGGCCCCAAACCTGACCTCTACCGTCGCTACATTGACGACTGTGTCGGCGCCACTTCCTCTACCAGAGAGGAACTCAATCAATTTATAACTGCTGTTAATTCGTTTCATCCGGCTCTTAAATATACCTGGGAAATTTCCGATACTTCTTTAGCATTTCTAGATATTAAGGTTTTTGTCGAAGGCAACGGTTTATGCACCAGTGTGCACTACAAACCCACAGATTCTCATAGTTATTTGTTGTATTCATCTTCACATCCATCACATGTCAAGAATTCCATTCCTTATTCTCAGTTTCTTAGACTTCGTCGCCTTTGTAGTGTAGACTCTGATTTTTCTTTAAAATCAGAAGAAATGTGCGAGTTTTTCGACAAACGTGGCTATCCTGCCTCTGTTGTTGAAGCAGGCCATCATCGCGCCCAACAAATTGATCGGCAGTCAGCACTACAAACGTCTCAGAAGGAGAATAACAATAGAATTCCATTCACTCTCACATTTCACCCTCACAACCACGCAGTTAAATCCATCATTCTAAAAAACTTTAAATTACTTCAAAATGATCCCGATACTGGCAGAATCTTTTCGCAACCGCCATTAATTTCATTCAAACGCGACAAAAACATAGGTAACTTTTTAGTCCGAAGTGCTTTTCAAACGAGTGAACAACCCGGTACTTTTAAATGTGCACGCGCACGATGCAAAACTTGTCCTTTCATTTGCAACGTTGAAAAATTGTCGGGACCCAAGCGATCTATTAAGATCACTGATCATTTTACCTGTACCTCAGCCAATGTCATCTACTGTATAACTTGCACCCTTTGCAAAAAGTTATATATCGGCGAAACAGGTAGACGACTAGGCGACCGATTTCGGGAACATCTTCGTGACGTAGAGAAAGACGACAAAAACGCATCTAAACCAGTCGCTAGACACTTTAATCTGCCGAATCATTCTACGCAACATATGACAGTCTGCGGCCTCTCCCTACATCAAGGAAGCACAGAAAGCCGCAAAACTCTAGAACAAAAATTTATTTTTCAAATCGGCACTCTTAATCCTCACGGTATCAACGAACGTTTTTCATTTAACTAATTTATTCTGTTTTTCACGTTGCCAGGCACCAACCAATAGCGTAGCTCCATACTTCTGTATATAAACCACACACAACCCACAATTCCTCGATTCGCTCCGACGAAGGGCTAGCGCTCGAAACGTCAGCTTCTGAATCTCTTTACGGTGGCTAATTCACATTATCAACTCAGTTGATAAAACCAAATTATCTTGTAATACTCCCACCGACGCAGCACCACAGTTTCTTTAGAAACTTACCCCCTTTACTTGTTATTCATCCCCTTCTTTGCTCCATTCTCGAAGTTCCTTGATTTCTTGTAAAGTCCAGCCTTCATGCATGTTGAACATTTCATTTAAAGCTTAGGCCAGCCTCTTGAAGTCGAGTTTCCACCAATCGTGCATGGGATTCATGATGAGTAAGTAATGACTTTTTTAAAATAAAACTGATAGTACGCAGGCTGTTATTGGTTAAAAACAATGTTGGAGTAAAGGTATTTTAAAGTGAGCCCTTTCCAATCATGCATTGCACTTTATGATGAGCAAGTAAGTATTGGTTTTTATAAAATAAAACTGATAGTACGCAAGCTGAAATTGGTTTAAAACCATGTTGAATTTAAGGTTATCTTAGAGTGAGCCCTTCCCTAAAGGCCTGTTGTCCCTGATATGTACAGCTCGTTAAAACTTTAATTGCATGTAAATGTTGTGTTTATAAAGATTAGTACTAAACACGAGTGCAGTAAGAGATTGTAAGTATGGCACGTGATTCTTGTAAGTTCAAATTGCTCTTCAACTCGTATCATCCATGTAAGCAAGCATTTCTTGTAATATGGGCACGTGCACTTGCTTTTACTTTATTACAAAAATATTGCACGTGCTGCCCATTCATACAAGTGTGACACGTGCGTTTAAACTTCTGCATAACATACCTTTCACCTAGACGTTCTTATGCACGCAGTTCCATTGTTTAATGTTCAGTTTGAATTACAACTCTCACAGCTGAGTCCTTTTTTATGTTGACCATTTGAAGACATACAACAGATCTACCAGAATATATGATAGTAGATCTGTAACTAACTTCGTTGTTCGATTTTAAATGTAAATGACAAAATAGTCTAGTTCGCAACATTTTTTGCTTTAAATGGCTTTGATAAAATTTAAATGTAAATCGTGTACTGATTAAAATGTTGTAAGGTAGATGGTAAAATGATAATCCAGACGATTATAAAGATGAGAGTGATTGTGCCCTAGGTCACGTATTGTAGGCGACTGTCACGCTAGGTCACGCTACGTTCAAAGACTCGGTCAACTCATTAGGTTACGTTTTTGTCCACTGCAGAATACCCTGAATAGGTTCAAGTCAACAACCTAGAATATATGGTCTAAAATACTCGTCGTTCGTCATAGCATAAATTTATATTTTATCAATTCCTTTTCAAGTTTAGAGTTCGTAATTATGGACGGCTATCACTAAAAACAATGTTCCACATTTTCATGGTTCTTGTGTCCTTACTTACTTTGCTCTTCAACATTTTCATTTATTAGGCAAAAGAGACGAGAAAGCGATCCACGCCCAGCTTGGATGAGGACCTTGCACACTACAGCTACGAACTGGCTCAGTATGATACCCAGAGTAAGTTCTAGTTCAAAAGTAGAGTCATTATGGTGCTTCCTTGATCCCTGGTTTGTGTTTCTTGAAAGTCTTTGCTCCTTGAACACATAACATACTCCTCGCTTATTGCCATACGATTTTCCTTGTTTTAGCTGGGCGCTCTACTACCGGTCCGTGAATCTGAGTACTTCTCTGGTCGTTGACCTTGAAAGGGAAAAAGTAGTTGTGATATTCGGCGAAAAATACAGAAAGTGTTGTGTGTTATGGGCTTCTCGCTCCTAAACTGTCTGGTCTGCTAAACATCGTTTCTTGTGAGCAACAGTCGCTGACCATTCACTCGTAAACCTGGGCTACTGGTCTAGTTGCTAACTTACTGTTGTTTTTCTTGTACTCTTGTCTAAATGTATGATTATTTTAATCGCAGGACCTCACTCCATTGAAGCGTACCTTGGACAACATTAAGGATCCACTCTTCCGCTACTTTGAACGCGAGGTAAATAGCAAATCACAAGAGTGATTAACAATTAGTTTTTTCTTAAAATGTTGACAAGTAAACAGTTCTTGACTTGATTTACCCCTAAATTCTCAGAACTAGTATAACAGAAACGTTGGACAATCGTCAAGGAGATTTAATTTTTAGAACGCTAAATACGGTGTCCCGGCGCCGTTTTATGGCGTTTTTCACGTTCATTTTAATCGCCCTAACGTTCGTCTCTCTCCAATCTGTCATCTGTGTCGTCACGCAACGCCAAGGAAAAGCGTAGCGTGACGACCCACATCACGGCCTCAAACGTGACACTCCAAATGTTCGTTATTTCGGATTTGTTTTTAACAGTCGTTACGAATCCACGAATCCGTTGACTGATTTATGCTATGTTATTTTTAGGTAAACACTGGATACCAGTTGCTGAACACCATCCGAGAGGACCTCAATCATATAGTGCTTGTGTGTGAGAGCCAAAAGAAGCCCACCAACTATCTTCGAAATCTCATGAGTGACTTGGTCAAAGGTAGGAGCAGTTTAATCAGTATCTTATTTAATTTTCAGACCAAGGAGTGACAACTACGAGCAGCCGCTTCTCCTCCCCCCCCCCCCCAACTTTTTTCCTAATTTGTTAAGCGTGAGAGGAAAACACCCACGCCTTTTCGCCCTCTCGCGCACGGCCACGCGCGCGTCCTTTTGCGTTACATCAGATAAACTAGGAAAAAGAAAAGAAATCACCTAGGAATAGCCGTGGTCCAAAGGAATAGTTAATGAGTAATTTAGTCCGTTTAATTTTCGCATTGGGATTTGAGATTGAAGACCTCAGGAAATAAATCGGTCTTTTCCGATTTGCCTTTTACCTCTGTGTGAAAACGAGTCTACGTACGAAACCATTCTCACGAAAATGTGTTTCATGTGAAAGTTCATTCTCATGCAAATCAAATTCATTTTTATGTGATAGGTATTGCCCAAAGACTCGTTTTGAAACAGAGGCACGAGGAAATTTGGAAATGGCTTACCGGTTTAGTATTGTCTAGATATACTACCAAATTGTCAGTTCATTTAGGGGTGAGACTCACCTACAGATAAAAAATGTTCCTCAGGACATTATGTTGTTGTTAGAGGTTTCAACGCGCTTTCTTGGTTTCAGGTATCTTGCCATCAAACTGGCGTCGTTACACCGTACCAAAAGGCTTAACTGTTCTTCAGTGGGTAGCGGACTTCAGTGATCGTGTTAAACAGCTGCAGAAGATCTCACACGCCGCTAATACTGGTGGAGCCAAGGGTCTTAAGGTTTGTAACTTCGAAGTAGTCTAAAAAAAAACAGGGCATATTCTAGAGTAACTTTGTTTCTTTTCCTGTCTCAGAATCTACACATCTGGTTGGGTGGCATGTTTGTTCCTGAAGCTTACATCACAGCCACTCGGCAGTTCGTCGCTCAAGCCAACAACTGGTCTCTTGAAGAACTAGCTCTAGAGGTAATTATGATACTTATTGAGGTTTGGTATTTTCAACGTTGTCACAGATTAGGAAATGGTCAAGGAAAAATGAAATTATTAAAGGTCAGAGAATTTTGAGTCAGGGAAAATTGAGATAATTCGACGCAGGCAATTTAACATCTTTTAGAAGACTGGTAGAAACATTTGGTGTCACTGGCTCTACAGGGTGAACTGAAGAATACTGAACACCTTTTTCGTCCTTGTAGGTCACCATTGCTAGTGGCCCAGACGATCGACTTACTATCGATGACTGTAGCTTTGGAATAAAAGGTACAAGTGAAAACGCTTTATATCCTTGGAAGCTAATGATCTCAGTTTTATTTAGGCATTTTGCTGTAAGAAATAACCGCTGAACATGCGAGGAATTTGTTTTTAGAGTGCGTTTCTTGAAGAAAATCCAACATTGACTTCTTAAACCTGGAAGAACCCGAAAACGGATTTTGCGTTTCTTAGCTAAACAGATCAATTCAAGTTTTTTCGTATCATTTTGCGTCAAAGAAAAGCACCCTTAGATAATTGACTGCAAAGCTTTTCAGCTTTTCAGCAAAGAGTCAGTTCGCCAAGTAATTTAGATTACAGTGGCAGAAATGTGAAAATTAATATTAATTGTTTACTTTTGGCGTTTTCTTTTGTTTTGCGTAGGTTTGAGGCTTCAGGGAGCTCGTTGCCAAGACAACAAGTTAGAACTGACAGCAACGATTTCCACAGACCTGGCGCTGACCAGCCTCAAGTGGATCAGGTATGGTTTGAGTAATTACCTTCATAACTGATAGAGCATAGAAATATTGAAAACATGGACAGTTTCTTCGATTGCTGAAAACCTAAAGGTTTTAACCCGACTTTTTTCAATTTTTCAGAGTTGAAGCAGGATCTGCTGATTTTCAGGAAGGAAAGGTATGTATGAGCTTTTCTTGTCATGGAATTAGTTCTCAGTGAAAGAGGCGTCAGTTTATTCGTTATTCATAGATACATGGTATTTACTCCAGCCAAAGTTGTCAAACTGTGTGGAACCTCTGACTATTTTCATTCACCCATAGTAAAAACTTCCTCGGAATTTGTAGTGCCTTCTTTCGCCCACTTCAGAAACGAGTAGGGATCTGGGACGTGACTTATCTCGCAGTTACTTGTGGGACCGTTACTGGAGATAAAACAAAATCTGAGAAGTTGTCCTCGGTAAAGGCCCCGTTTACACAGGCGATTTCAAATATATTCAAAATCCCTGCGATATCGCAGCGACAAATCATCGCACCTGGTTTACACGTGCGATTTACAAGTTGCAACTTTAGGGCGACAAAATTACATCGAGTTGCCGCGACAAAAGTCGCCTGTGTAAACGGGCCTCCACCCTCTCACTCACTGCCTGTTCTTTTCGCAAGCCCCACCCTTCCCCTAAGGAACCTGTTCGCATACCAAATGAAAAGAAATTCTTACACCTGATTAAATTCGTTTTTCTCGTCTATTCCAGGTTACCCTTCCTGTGTACCTCAACCAGACGCGTACCGAGTTGCTATTCACTCTTAACATGGCAACCAGAGGTGAAGCCGCTGGTCGAGAACACCGCTTTTATGAGCGAGGTGTGGCGTTCCTGGCGTCCTCCTTGAGTGGTTGATATCTCGTGATTAACACGTGACCTGGCTCCGTTTTCCTTTCCCGATTTAAAATGAAGCAGATTAGGTTGTTCTAGAATTACAAACTGGTCTCATATTGAGTTAGTGGGCTGCAATCGGATTTAGTTTGGTAACAGCAACTTACATTCAGAGGCATTGTCAAGCGTCACCTTCCCATAGTTGAATGATACATTAGGTTGTTCTAGAATTTCAAACTGGCGTTATATTAAGTTAGTAGCCTTCTATCGAATTCAGTTTAGTATACAGCAACTTATATTCAGAAGAATTGTCAAACTTTATCTTCCCCTTAGTTGAATGATACACGAGTCTAGCAAAGGTCTTAGTTACCTTCAAATTGGCCTTAGAAACATTAGGTTATGTTCTAATACCGCAACTTTAGGTCTCAATCGTCTTAATGTAATTGTTAATGCAGTAGAAAGCTGAAACGACTTTTAAGGCAATAAATATGGGGCTTATGTGGTGAAATCAGATCGTGTGGTGTTATTCTTGCAACTTATATTAACTCCGAGCCGAACGCAGTGACTAGTGGTTCAAACAAACGGCGTTAAGGCCGGGATGCATAGTCACGCATCGTGGAGTTGTCTCGACTTCCCGGGAAACGGCATCACTTGATAGAGATTCTACACATTTCTCTATTTCTCGGCAGCAAAGGCACTCTCCAGCATTTTGCAGCCGCTCCAGCGAATATCTACCACATCTACACCTGTATATAAGTATAAAAACAATTGTCTCAAAAGGAATTATCGGTTATCGATTCTAAACATCACATCGATCAGTCGAAGCTACAATAGCTGTCAAATAAATTCTTATGAGTTGCTTACCAAGCTTCCTAACCAGCGATCATGCATTTTGTTTGTTTGTTTTTCTTTGAAAGGGAGAAGGAACTCGAGCGTCCAGACCTTCTATTTTGTAACGCCTGGTTCCCCTGTTCGTCCTCATATACTTCTCTGCTGTATTCGGCGATCCAATTGTCGTCTGCTAATCAATGTAAGGACCTTCTGGTTCTGTGCCGAATGCATTTGATTCCTCGAAAGTCGCACTTTTAGGATCGTGCTCAACGATAATTTGCCTCCGCCGCGGCCCTACCTGCCCTCCCCCACCGCGGTCCCTGAGATAAAACTCACGGCAATAAGAATATCCTCACGGCAAAACGAAAAACCTCGCGGCAAAAAGAAAGACTCGCAGCAAAAAGAATGACCTCACGGCAATGTTACAATGTTATTCTTTTTGCCATGAGGTTTTTTTTTTCTTGCCGTGAGCCTGAGGTTATTTTTGTGCCGCGATTTTTTTCCTTTTTTTTCTTTTTTGCCGTGAGGTTTTTCTTTTTTCTGTGATATTTCTTTTTCCGTGACACTTTTGGGCCACCGTACTTAACCACCATCATTCGTCGTGGGTCATCAGTTTGACTTGTAAAACCATAAATATTGATAACAGATCCTTTTATTGGCTTGCTTTGCGATAGAAAAGATCACTCATTCATGAAGCCGTATTCTTTTCTTTACGTTTGTGATGACTTGTCAAATTAACGGCTTTTGAGTACATTGTTTTTTTGTTTTCTTGTTCTGACACGCGCGGTGGAAGGTCTAAACACAAGGGGTAGACAGAGAATGTTATGTACGATTTAATTAGTTTTAGATCATCAAATATGGCTGGTTGGTTTTGATCTCCGCGCGTTTTCTTTAGGCCTAGCAAACTAAAAAATACACTCTTGGAAAGACTTGCCATAAATTTCATCACAGTAGTTTGACAACAGTGATAAGGAGCTTGAGAAGAAAATAAAGAGAAGTGGCGAATTCTAACTTGTGAGAGCTCCAGATCGTTTTTAGACCCCGTGTGAAGTTGATCATTAAAATTTTGGCAACTTTTGTGGACTTAGCTTGGAAATTAATAATTTATCACATCGACTCACAACGCCTTTCATTTTATGTTGTTGGCAAGAGGAAGATAAACAATGCAAGCGTAAATATGCAGCAGAGCAATCAGAGTTGTTTCTGAAGGCCTGTGTGAAGTTAGTCATTGAAAATGTGGCAACTTTAAAGGGCTTAAATTAATTATTTATGACAATGATTTCAATAACCTCAAATTAGAGAAAACAAAGGGAGTTTAGCTTACCGAAAAAGCCTCTAAGAAGGTATTCAATCACGTGCAGGAATTACAAAATATCATTGGTCCACGTTCCAGGTCCATCCCACAGTGCCTCACGTGGTTTTATTTGCAAATTCCAATCAGTCGCCATCTTGTTCCTGTGACTGAGCAACGCTCGAGGTTTGCCTTATTTTGATCTTGACGTTTTAGAAGTGACTTCTCGCACTTGTGCAAGTTTCGATTGCTGTTTGCACCGCTTTTTTTCCAACAGAATATGACAAGTGTCGCAGCTTTGGCTGGGATACCCACTGCCACAGGAACTAAGGTAAGCTTGCAGTCGCGCCGAGGCCATGTGCTGTTAGTTTGTGGGAGGAATCGACTGCGAAAACGGCAACGGAGTTTGACTTCCGTTTAAGTCAGCATCGGTGATTGAAGGCTTTGCTTAAGGGTCGTAAACTTGGCCATTTAGCAAAGAATAAGCTTACGAATCCTACAAGCTGGCTACTAAAGAAATTATTTTACGATCGACGTATCTCTTTCCGGATTAAAGCACGTTATCACTTGTGATTTAGTGTCGTCGTTTCCTAACCAGCGAAGGTTGCAAGGTTACTTCTTTTTAATTTTCTTTGACAAAATCCGGTATAACTGTCCGATGCTACGAAAATCGTAGGAGGGAGTGTTAAAATTAGGTTTTCATAGCATCTTAAGGTGCGTGAAAGCCTCGATTATTCCAGCGAAATCTACTCGTCGTTGGTAAGCTTATTTTAAGTCTTCGAAGGGGTTGTTTACACTTTTGCGAGATCCAAATCTCGAACATTTTATGCGTCTTTGCTGGTTTTTCTTTGAGCTGCCCGACTGTAGGAATGATATGGTATTGCTCAAACCAATCTTAACACCCTAGAAAACTAAAGATTCATTTCTTTACGTGGAAGTTTAGAGCCGCCTTGCTGTGGTCCATGCGTGGCATCAATTAAGTCAACATTTACTAATAGATTATGTAAAGACGCCAAAACGCTTCGTTAACCAAAATTTCTTCATCGTGTTTCCGAAACGGAGGAAATTATTGATTTCACTTTCGAGGGAAACGTTTTTTCAACTATACGGCGGGCGCCAGATAAGTCGACGGGGAAATTAATCGCCAAAAGAAAAACATTCTTTAGCTGTCGTAATGTTTCTATGGCTTTCCTGGTTTCTATGAATTTTTAATGGACATGCAAGGCCCTTTTAGGTGGTTTTGTTTTGTTTTATAATTCGATAGTATCTCATTTGCCATTTGCGTGAAGGAAAGATTGAATCTGTATTGAATCTGTATTCGGTAAGCGTCTACATTTGGGGTCATTTGCCCACCTCGAACATACAAGCAAGCCCGTTATAATTACAGTCGGAAAAAATTATCTTATGGTAAATATTGTTTACCTATTTATATATTCTGATACTTATCGAGAAGTAAGAAATTAGCAAATAAATGAGGTGTTGTTTTCGTAGTGGAACTGCGTCAAGGGAATAATAAGAAAGAATGTGAAGTCTCGAAGAATTCAAGTTTACCTGTACTTTCCCTTTTTTTACCCCTTTAGTAGGCCTTTGTTTTGTTTCATCACACAAACTGGCAAGGGCAAAGAAAAAACAATGACAATTTTTTTTGAAAGACTCTGCGGAAATAACCACTTTTTAATGGACTGGTGATTTTTGCCAAATATAAGATATTACAAGGTTACTGGCTTGTGAAGCTAGGAATTTTTTGTATTAGATATTAAGGCTTCATTTGAGCGGTTTTCATCCAACTGTCATAAAACCAAAACTAAACCAACTGCGTACCAATCAGACTACTCAGCCGATCTCAAAATTTAGTGAAACTAAAGTAATTGTCTAGTTAAAATATTGACATTGGCCTTACTCAAGCAAGACTCTGTCATTCATTTTTCTGTTTTCTTTATTTTCATTGGTTGAGAGGCCACTTGGTCGCCTGAAAGTAAACTACCTATGAAGTTAGCTCTGGTCTCCTTTTGCACCATACTGTCTTCCATGGGTAATGAATAAACAAAACAAAGGCAACACATGTTTTCTGGAGCGTTGTTAAGTTTGAGATGACAAGATGTTAGGAAGGTGTTACAAGATGTTGTCTTTAGTAAGGAGAAGTTATTAAATGTGATGAGTGGAGAAATTATAAGTTGTTTAATAGCTTGTTATTGGTGTGAAATTTCCGATTATTCCATGTTTGTGACAAGCTTTAGCCTGTGAACTTGCTTCTGAGCTAGTTGTGGGGTGAAGCATTAAAAAACATCAGATTTCTGTAATCAAGGGAAATGATATGATAGTTAGCAAAGTTGTATAATGAAAGCAAATTTCTATTGGACAAAATGACACTGCAAAAGCAGCAACCTCGAACATCACTTGACTTATGTGAGGTGCTCACATAACCCTTGATTGTGGAAACCTCCTTATAACTCGAACCCTATGTCATTTCCTTCTGGTCAGTCAAACACTGTAATTATACCCCCTGAATAATACTCAGGTCTGATGTAACATTTCAGCAGATATCAGTCAGTCACACACAACCTCCAGAGCAAAATGTCTAAACAAAACAGTTGAGTAAGGCAGATGTCAATTATCTCTGCCATTTTGCGGAGAAGTTTCTCTAGACAACTCATTTTGAGAGTATACATCCGATGTAGATATGATTGACATCTACCAAAATGCGACATTCAGTCTAGTTTGTCTGGTGTGAACGCCCCCTGTGAATGATAAGTGCTGTTGAGTGAAACTCTAACAGTCACCTTGTCATTACAGCCACCCAAAATTTAATACATTTAATTTGGCTTTGTTTTGGAACAGGCAATGACAGATCATAGCCCAAAATAGAAAGTGACCTCTGATACACCATTTGTTATTATCTGCATGTGATTCCCTGGTGCCTTGAAGTTTCTCTTTGACAGAGCTCGAAATAAACTTGAATTCCAGCTTGCCCTTGGGACTAGTAGCTCTCAAATTTTGCTTTCCCTGGGCAATTATTAGTTTACTTTTTTAATAATTCAAATGACTAATGCCTGAACGCTTGCCTATTGGGCAAGGGAAATCGAGAGCTACTCACCAAGAAGGAAAATCTACATGTCCCTGAAGACAGGATGGCACTTTTTTTCAAGCCCTGATATGAATAAATTTTACAGTTCTACTAAGCCGTAGGTGAATTCCTGACAGATCCCTACTGAGCAGCTACCTGTCATTTCCCTGAGCGCTGCCACTAAATCAGGGTTTAAGTGTAATGTGGACATGACATTTACTCCTTTTCCCACTCTTTTATTTCTTATATTTTTGCTTTAAAAATCTCTTTTCTCTGTTTACTATTGCAGCGTACAGCTGAAGATATACTTAGCATGACAGGTAAGGTGTTGCTTGTGTTACAGTACGCCAATGATAGACAGTTTCTAATTTCCTATTCTGTCAACCCAAGCAAAAATTTAAAATTGGGCATGAATAGTGACGGCAACCCATGTTTTCCCACACTTTGCCTCTGCTACTACTAATTATTAGTACTTTGAGTTTTGTTAGTTCACTGTTTTGTCTGCGTTTTTGTGCTTGGCTAGGGCGATTTTTTGGCTTTGGTCTTACAACACCCAATTGAAAATACCTCAAAGCTATGCTAGTGCAATAACCAGTTATTTTCTCAGCTTCATTCAGGTAGAACTGTTCTTAAAGTTGTTTTGTTCTTCTGTGTTGTGAAATTATGTTATCTTACTATTTTATATTGATCATTGAATCTTCTGGTTTTTCATTCCTTAAGGTCTTATGGGTGACCAAAAAAAGGTATGTTCTGTTGAGGTAAAAATGTATAATGTATTGTCAGAGCTACAAGGGTGAATTGTAATTTTGTTATCTTTTTGGTGTTGTCACAGCATACATGTACATGTATCTACATATTTCTATCTAATTTCTCAGACTGCATTTTGTGCTGACAAAAGCTAAACAGCTTATCCAAGGATCTTAGAATACACTTGAAACAGCCTCATGTGTTTTGTATTGTTTTTTATATAGGCAAGATTTGACAATGCTCCATCCAAAGTGATCCACGTCAGAAATGTACCACCAGATGCTGTTGATACAGAGGTGTGTATGTAAACACAGAATTTTTTTTGTGTGTGTCATTTGATTCTCTAAGTTGTCAGGGTGTAGAGTATCAGTAATACTGTGCAGTGCTTCCAAGGAAATTTCACCCTGAGTTCTGCCTTACTTAGATGTATTTTTCTGTTGTTGCATGTGTTTTTGCTGCCCTTTTCACAAAGATATAGGGTTGAAACTACTAAAATAACATTGTCAGTCTGTAATGGGGAGGAAAACTTTGTAAATCTTTAGTTGGGGGTGTGACACTGGACCACTGAAACCCTTATGCTTTACTAGATCTTGATCAGCTTGATTTTGTAACCTTATTCTAGACGAGACACTCCTGCACTATCCCAGACAAGCTATTTTAATCTAGCACATGCAAACTAAACCAGTATTTAACAAAAACCCCAATTTAGGTTAAATCCACTTTCCTAGCTCTTGACCTTAGATTCTGAAAGCCAAGTCTATTGATAGGGGCTATTTTATTTATTTTAACAGTTGCTTGCCTTGGGGCTGACATTTGGGCGAGTTAAAAACGTGCTGCTCTTGAAGTCAAAGAAACCTCATGAACCTACCCAGGTAAGGATTTGCTCGTGTAAATACTTGATGACATTCACCAGGAAACTGTTCCTGGGGACAGATTTTTTTAAAAAGTTTCCATGCAGGGAGGCAAAGATCCAACTTTTGCCAAAAAGGCAAAATAAGGGGGTCATCATGCTTGTTTTGTAAAATGCCCATTTTGCGCATGGAATATTAGAACGTGATCAGACGAGAAATCTTCGATTTGCCATGTGCTCTCAAAGCTATTAGTATGCAAGCTATCGTTAGTGGTCTTCGCTGTCGGGAATGTCTATTAGCTCAAAATTGAGGACAAATCTTTTGGAGATGGAATTCAGGGTATTTTTAAGGATACAGTAAGTAATTTAGGACCATTTTCTGGCTTCTAAGGCTGAAATTTTCCAGAAGTAAGCTTCTTATAACTTGAACGTGACAAATGCCACAAACTGAATAAATTATCAGCTCTTCATACTGTCTTGCTTTCTTTTTTGTTTCGTTTTCTTCTGTAGCCTGCCGAGGACATTTTTTCATCTAAGATGTTCCTATTCAATTTTCAGCTCTCATGGATTTTTTTTTGACCGAAACGTCGGTTCTTCTTACTTTGTTGAGTCAACAAGATCAAGAGAAGTCACAAATAGAATCCTCATTAATTCTAGTTTCGTTCGATTTTGCTGAAATTCTAATATGACGAAGGAATAGATTTTACTACTGCCGATATGTAGTAAGTATTAGCGCTAAAGAGATACATCGCTTCGAAGTCAGGGTTTTGAAAAGACTCCGTTGAAAAGTGTTGGTTCGGGGTGACTTTGTAATCAGAGATTTTTGTTGACCGTGACGGAAAAAATATCCGGAAAAGGTCATTTCATTGACAATTCAAACGAATGTTAATTATATATGTTCCAAGCTGACTTTCCAGGGAAAAACTACAGTTTTCGGGTGGCAAAAGATCTTTTTCAAGAAAGCCAAGATTCACTTTGTGGAGCAACTAATCTCTATTGAGAGAGCCAAATATTTTGTTTTCATTCTATTGTAGATGGGTTAGAGAGAAATGCTCTCAAGTTGTAATAAAACATAGTTTCTGGTGCTTCATCACAAGTAAGGACGAATAATACCCTTAAAGCACCCTTGAAGTACAGGCATTGTAATTTTCTCTTAATACGTTTTGTTCACTTCAAATTTTGTGCTAAAGTATATTTCAGTGTTTCATTCATCACAGTGTGGTTGCACTTACTGTATCTTTAGTTGTGAGTCTGATTTCTAGTGTTGTTGTTTCACGGTGGTTAAATATGCCATTGTAGGTAATAGCAGTCCGCGGCAGTAAGCTACATGCCGTCATCGACTGCCTATTTTTCTGTTTGTTGTTACTGAGAAACTCTGGATAGGAAGTGATCAACAGACAGGAAAGAGGGGTCACCAATTCTTTGAAACTTCTATTTGTATAATGCCATTACTTGCAAACATGTCCTCTTAGTTTGATGGTTAATATATTTCAGCATTTTTCTATTTCTTTACAGGGTTTCATTGAAATGGAAGACAAAGATACTGCCACCACATTTCTAAATTATTACTCCCATGTTACACCAACCATAAGGTATAGCAAAGTTTAGTTTTGGAGATTCTCTGCTTTTGATTTTCTTAAGTCTCTAAAACTTGTCCTACTGGCAGTGCAAGTGATATTGTGAGAAGAAATAATTTGCAAATGCTGTTAACTAAATGATAGTGCTGTAGCATAGTCAATAGGGAGATGTTATATTTTAATATCAAAGATGAATACAGTATTGAATACAATACAATATTTAAAATACTGTTGTTTTTTTACCATCAGAGGGCAAGTGGTTTATGTGCAGTACTCCAATCACCCAGAGTTGAAAACAGAACCCTCACAGCATTCTTCAGGGGCAAGTATTGTACATGTGTGTACTGCAGTTATTGTTTTCTCCCAGTGAGGGGTTATTTTCTATAGTTAGAATTTATATTTTGTTGTTTCTACAGACATCTAAAATAATTGCAGCTGGGGGAGACTTCAACACTCCATACTCAGCAGATGGACAACAGGCAGCAGTTGCCGCAGCTGTCGCAAAAGGTGTTGGGAAAAGCAACGTCATAAGAGCAGTGATTGACAAGCTGTGGTACCCGATAACAGTCGAGGTTCTCTATAAGGTCAGTGTTGCATACAGATGTAAACCCGATGAAAGCATCTTACAATTATTATTATTATTGCAAGACTTCTAAATTTCTGAACTTGGTCTTTTGTATTGTTTTATTATTATTATTATTATTATTATTATTATTATTATTATTATTATTATTATTATTTTTACAGATATTTTCCAGTCTGGGAACTATTCTGAGAATTGTCACCTTCACTAAAAGTGGTAAGTTTCCTACAAGTACAGATTTGGGGCTCTCAACTATGTTGTGTTTCTTTAAGAAAATCCAAGAGATTGGATTTTTTGGTTCCCTTGACACACCGTGATCCGAGAGTTCTTGGATTGATCTGTTTCGTAAAGAAACGCAATATCCATTTTCAGATTGTTTCAGATTGAAGAATCTAATCTTGGATTTTCTTAAAGAAACGCACCCTATATTCCTGTCTAACTACCTCCTGGGTTAATTTTACATGTACTGGTATGAGGACCTGAGAACAGAGATTTTTTCAGTCCAGTCATTTTGTTACTTGTAGTGAATTTGAAACGTGTTTTATTATTGTCAACTCTGGCTTTGTTGTTTTCATTCTCAGGTCAGTTTCAAGCTCTTATAGAATTCAGCAGTACTAGTGAAGCCGAGCTGGCAAAATTGGTAAGAAGTACTTTAGGTTATCAAGCAATTTTGCTAAGCAGAAATTTCCTAATTGCAAACTCAACTCAAACCCAGACAGTTCAATCCAACAGTCAGTGCACCAAACATGACGCCAATGTTAACTGTACTACATATTCCTTCCTTCACTTAATTAATGCCCTTTTTGTGGTCTTTCTTTCCAAAGACACTGGATGGACAAAACATTTACAATGGGTGCTGTACATTGCATCTTGAGTATTCCAAGTTAACTACATTGACAGTCAAATACAACAACGATAAGAGCAAGTAAGTGTGTTTGTTGGTTTACTGCACCCAAATTCATAGTTGGCCAGCCATGAGTATTATTTTAGTACAGTAATCTAGTTTGAGCCTGTCATTTTTTAATTGTTTTTTGTTTCCGTGCAGAGATTATACTCGTCCTGACCTTCCATCAGGTCCAAATGAAAATCCTTTTGGCGGAGCTGACATTGCTAGTTTAGCTGCTCTTGGTGAGATGCATACCATTTATAATTAGTGTAAATATTGTAAGGTAAAAGGTTATGCCGGCATATGAGCCAAGTGACCCATCAGGTCGGAGCTTATCCTGGTTTTTGTAGCCTGAAGCAACTTGGAGTATTTCTAGTCTTCCTTGGACAGGGTACTAGTCCATTGCAGTGTTCCCATTTATACATCTGGTGAAGAGAGGCATTGTGAGAGTGAAGTGTCTTGCCCGTACATATTGAGTTAACTGTTCTGAATTAAGGTTGTGTGTCCGGTAGGGAGTCCTGATTATCAATTGATTGATTTAATAATCACTTTTTACTAACTCCTTAAGTCATTAGCAGGTTGTAATACACAATTTCAGAAGTAAAAGAGAGTTTTGAACTTCTACTTGCTATAACAGTTAAGAACACTCGGCAGTAAATTGCGAAACATGTTGGCAACAGAGAGAGCTTTAAATTGTAGCCGGCTGTACAGTAGAATGTGGCCCGCTAAATTGACCATTCACAGTGCAGATACTAACTGAGGAGTATAATAGATTGAGTTGCTATATAGCTAGCGTTTTTCCCGCTACAGGGCGCCCATTCATTGGCTAGTTCATGGTCACATGACGTCTAACAATGAAGCTGTTTCCCGCCAAATGCCATGAGCGGGCAACATTGCAAAAACTATGACGTCAAACGGGAAACAGTTCACTGTTACCCGCAAAATGTTGACTGCTGTTACACATGATCAGAGGTGGCCTGATGTTGTCGCTGGAATCTCGGCGAGTTTTTCAAAGTTTTCTTTTGTTTTGTTTTGCTATGTAACAAATCACCACTTGGGGAACAGTGAATTTTGTTTCCCTCGAATCTCAAAGTTTCCCTCGACTCCGTCTCAGGAAACATTGCAATTCTCGGGAAACAAAATTCACTGTTTCCCTCGGGACCAGTCATTAAGTGTTTATTATTTTTCTGTTGTTTTCAGCTGGTGGTGCTGGAGGTGGTGCAAGCTTGATGGGAGCACCAGCACTGTTGAGTCTGCTTCCACAAGGAGGACTACTACAAGCAAGTAAGGCATAAGTCTTAATTGGGAGAAACAGTTTTAGAGTTGTTGTTATCCTATGGCATTACTTTCAAAGTTTTCACTTAGTACTCAGTAAAGATGAAAACAATTTTGTTTCAAATCCCAAGTTGGTGTTTAATTTTAAATTGTACCCTCTTCCTGGCTTTCGCTCGCCATTTTTCGTGCTGTACCCCGCATAACTGAATGCCTGGAAGAGGCTAGTTGAATCCTTTCACAAGGTTGAAGTCTACAGTTTTTTTGGCTGTTTTGAATGTTGGGTGTTTTGCTTCTGTCACATATATCTTTTTATTTGTTCAGTTGGTCATTTTTAAAGTATAACATGGCATGAATCTAAACATATAAAAGTTCCAATACAGTTCCAATGAGAAATATTCTTCTGTAGACTCCATAAGTAACTCTGACTTGAATTTAATCTGAAAAGCAAACACCTCTTAATGATACCACTTACAGAGATGACAGCTTAAAACCCCAGAATCAGATAAAGAAAACCATTAAGTACTTTTCAGCCAATATTCTGTTTAAAATCAATTCATTTCTTCCCAGATTTCCTTGCTGCCACTGGTGCAAGAGGGGGAATGGGACTAGGAACTCCTGTTGTTCTTGTCAGCAATTTGAATGAGGAGGTAAGAAAGCTTTGGTGCAGTACTTAAGAGAACTGGTTTGGTAGTTTTATAGTAGTAACAAATGCTTTTCAAGTGTCTGTTTGTATGAAGTAAATTTAACATCCTGAAACATCATGTTTGCCTTGCAACTTAACAATATGGATCTTCTCTTAAAAGTAATAATACAGTTGGATCCTGCTTGAACTTGTTTTTTCAAATTCCCTGTTATTCGGAACTCAAACCCCTTCAATTTACCCTCCCGTCATTTACTGTCATTTGTTGCAAGCTGCAACTAAATTTGAAGTATTTTCTCTAAAAGTTCAAAATAGTGGGGTTCATCTATACCATGTCGTGTACAGGTTGTGAGAATTAGACAACTAATCACCAAATTCTCCCAGCAAGTGTTTCTTCATTTAATACATAGAGACCAGAAGGTGTTTACAGTATGTTGAAATCAATATTGCATACTTTTGATTACTGGTCTTCAATATTTTCTTTCTTTGTAATTATGCTGCAAATGCATTTAAAATGAAATTCAAACTTCTTGGATGTAAAATGAACACTGTATAGAAAGGCTGCAGTCATTCTCTTCATCAATTTCATTTGATTTCTTAATCCTGAGAAAGTAGCTGCAGTCTTTGTAGGACTGCTTTGTATTATTTTGTTACTCTACTTAGAATATTTTGCTCTCTTTTGTCGCTCTAACCCTTTAAGTCAAAATAAAAAAGGAAACTAAGGCAATTGTTGTCATACTAAATTACAGCTTATATCCATGTTTTATAGTCATAAGAGCAGTAGCACGTGATATTTTGGTGATAAAATGACATTCAAATACACAAGAACCTCTTTCATTCATTGCTAAACTGTATGTTTTGTTACTTTCTTCGCGTTCCTAGATAACACCCATATTATTTTAATTTCCTTGTTTTATTTTGTGTCTTAACATCTGTCTTTCTCTTGTAGCTTTATCTGCAGCCTGGAATTTCCAAAACCTTAACTCATCTTTTGTTTTTTCCTTCTTTCCCTCATTATGCTGTGTTCACGGCGCTGATTGACGGTCGCCCCCTTCTCTCTCTTGCTGTGTTCCACTGTTCACGGTCACTTGGAATCCGTTTTCTAGAGGATAAACTGTGACATGCTTTTCACTCTGTTTGGTACGTCTTTTCCAGAGTCTCTGTCATCCAAACCCTTTCTTGTTTTCATTTTTGTTTTCCACGGTTTAAGAAGGGTGATTTTTGATGGTAAACTCCATTTCAATTGATATCATGTTTTTATTGTTTTATAGCTTTATGTTTTGTTTGTTGTTGGCATTTCATGAAAGAACTAATGCTTTTAACTCTTATTGTTCTGGATTGCTCCTGAAGTCCATCCCATTTTCATGTACATGTAAATCATTTTTTACAGTAAAATATTTATCGGTGAAAAGTATCCCCTTAAGTTAAGCAACTGCTTATACCAACTTTCATGGGATCAAATCTTAGTCATAAAAACCTTCCTGGGCACATAGGAACATATTACATGTGTATGCTACATACACAGTTTTTTAATGTTCTTTTGGTTCACTTTATCAGCTCTCTTCCTTTGGTGTTTTGAAAACCCACTGAAACCTCTCCAAAACAAACTGTTTAATAACCAATATCCAAGTTCTAAAACTGCACAAACTTGTGTCATCTTTTTCTTTTGAAATTGTTTTTCTTATTTGTGCAAAACCAGTGTCTTTGAGCAAACAGTCCCTTGCACTTCTTTGGTATTTTCAATCCATTTCTCCTTAATCTCGGGACTTGGAAATTGGCTGTTAACTTTCAGTCACAAACACCACACATTTACAATAGTTTACCACTATGGTAGATGGCAACCATTTTCAGTTTGGAGATCTTGTTAGTACTACGTTAGGTTTTGTGTGATGCTTTGTATTGTATTTTACACATGTGCCAAACGTAACAGTGTGATTCTCTTCTTGGCACAACTTTTGTAGGTGTGTATGGTGATGTAGTCCGGGTTAAGATTCTATTTAACAAGAAGGACACAGCACTCATTCAGTTCAACTATGTTCAGCAAGCTCAAACAGGTAACTTTGTGTTAAAAATTATCAAAACACTAAGCACTAAAGCACCTCACAAAACCTAAGCAAGTTCTGTGTCCCTCTGACCAAAATGGTCTGGTTGGGTGCGCGTTGCAAAACACTAAGCACTTGATGACTGGCCCCAAGAGAAACAGTGAGTTTTGTTTCCCCTTGAACCTCAGTGTTATCCAAGGCAAAGCCAACCAGACCATTTTGGTCAGGGGGAAACAGAACTCGCTGTTTCCTGCAAAGGCAGTCATTAGGTGTTTTGTTATACCTCCCAACTCAACAAAATGGACAACAACAACTGCAAAAAATCAATTGCTTGATGCCAACTGGTGTTGTTGCAGTTTCAATTACCATGACTTGATCATGTGCAAGTTGAAATTTCAAGTTGTTGTTTCCATAGGGAGTTATTGAGTTCTGCTTGCACTAAGGGGTTAGTGAGTTTTGACCAACAGCTTGCAACACATTCTCCTCCAATCAGAAAGTGTGTTTGAGTTGGAAGGAACGGTGTATAACAATGGATTTAATATTTCAATGCCATACTACATGTACATGTTGAAATTGTTTTCCTCCATGTGTTCAATTTTTATACCTCTAGTAGGGGAATGCATGAATCCACAAGTGAACTGATAGTCATGGTTCCAGACCAACATATGTATGCAGTGTATGCAGACACTACCAATAAAGGGACATTATAAAGTCAAGGTCTCGCCCACACATAACAACTTTTTGCCACAGTAAGGCATTGTTCCACAGGGGTGGTGTTTGCATTGATACCTTACTGTATATTTTTTATTGCCCTCTTTAGCTATTACACATTTGAGTGGAGTCAAAGTTTATGGAAAAGAAATCAAAGTGACGTCATCAAAACACAACTCTGTTTCAATGCCTAAGGAAGGAGATGTGAGTATCACCAGGGTCTCTGATGCACCTTTCATTGCACACTTCAATCCATTTATTTAACACAGTTTGTACTAACAGTTAGTATTTCTTTTTTGTAGGAGAACAATCTGACAAAGGATTTCACACATTCACCCCTACATCGTTTCAAGAAACCTGGATCCAAGAACTTCCAGAATATTTTCCCCCCAAACAGAACACTCCACGTGTCAAATATCCCGTAAGTACATGCAAATTTCATAACTACATCTAGCTGTACGTGTGAAATAAAGCTCACTCCTGGGCAGGCATTTAAAGACAATAAGTGTAAGTTGATAGAGATTTAAATTTTCTTTGTGTTGAATTGACAGGGAGAGCACCACAGAAGAAGAGTTGATAGATGCCTTTTCTGCGGCAGGAACAGTATCAGAATTCCGCTTCTTTCCGTGAGTAATAATATTGCTTAATTTGTTTGGTTCATTTTTGTTTTCATCTTAACACCTTGTATGTGCTGAGATTGATCAATGTCACATGTCCTGTACTGTCCAGGGATGTCTTAATGAATTTCAGCACTTATTTAATTTCTTGAGTGTTTATTATTTATTGTAGTTAAATGCAGTATTAATTTTTGTTGTTGTTGTTGTTGTTATTGTTGTTGCAAGTTCCATATTGCGACTAATGTACATCAACTTTGGTTACAGGAAAGACCGTAAGATGGCTTTGGTCACATTGACATCAACAGAAGAGGCCATTGACGCTCTTATTGTAAGTTTAATTTTATCAATCCTGAAAATTTTTTTACCCACCTAGGGGTTTCATAAATATTTCCAGCAGAAAGACAATTGGTTTTCACTGCAAAAAACTTAAACTGAACTTTGTCACAAAACGTTTTCCGGATTAGTCCCTCCCCGTTGCGAAGACAATCTCCAATTTGCACCTTTACCCCATGTCTTGCACATGTCTTGTCTGGTGGCTACTTGAGTTGAAACAATATTGAGTAACAGGTGTTCCATTAGAGTTCTCAGCAGTGGGGCAGCTGGTTTTTCATAGGCAGGCAAAACTGTTTGAACTTGAACTAAACTTTGTATAAGAAAATCTTTCCCTGAGAAGGTCAAACCGGGTGGAAAAAAATCCTTCTCCCAGCCGGTCTATACGCTTCCTTTAAACGTCCACCCCACCCCATCCTGTCCCAAAGAGCACTGGATAGAGGGGCACTGTAGATCCCCACTGTGGACCTTTTACAGCCTCCACATTTTTTTGAAACCGTTAAATAACTTTTGGGAGTATAAATTTTTAATAGATTTTTATCATATTTATCATTTTTAACAGAAAATGCACAACTACAAAATCACAGAGTCAAATCATCTCAGAGTATCATTTGCCAAGACGAGGACATCTTGAGAGTGGCAGACTTCTCTTGACACTTCACTTGTCTTTCTTTCTTCTTATTCAGCTTCGTTTTCTAGTGAAGAGCTTTTGCTTCCTTACCCTAGTTTTAGTCATGTTACATATATACCCTTTAGCGTAATGCTTAAGCTTGCTTGCATTTTCCTCCAATCGAGTTCATGAGCATTAGAACATTGCATGCACATTTTATGCCTTGTTAAATTGCATTCACTTTATGCATATAATTCATTTTCTGAATTGTGTTCTTCCAGTATACTAGCTAGCTAGGCTTCAAAATTCTAGTTTCTTCCCCTTTTTGCATTTTCTGCTCCACTTCACATGTTGCTACATTTGTGAGCTGTTGTAGATAGAGAAACGCCAAAGTAGGAAAATGAACAATTACTAGAAATATTGAACTTCATTTTGTATTATCACCTTGACAATTTGTATATGAGGGAGAAGTTCTTTTTTTTGAGGAAGAAAATGATAAGAAAAACTCTACCGTTCAATTTTGTTGATCTGTTTTTAAGTAACCTGTTTAGGCCTATTCAGTGGTCAAAATGTACTGACATGGTCAGGGAGAAATTATATCTTGGTTGCTGAAAGGCACAATAGGTTGCTGAAAAGTATGAGGGTTGTTTTATTGCTGTATTACTGTTTGTCGAAACGCAGATAACGCAGAAACTTGAGTGCCCCTGTAGTTTGTTACTGAGTCATATAGCTCACAGTAATAACAGGCATTTCTTTCATCAGCTCATTTCCAATACTACTTTGGGCAAAAAGTGATGATAGAATGTTTTTGATGAGCTTTTTTGATGACCATGCTATTGTTAATAGAAAGAAAACCTATAACTAGTGTGGATTTTATTTTAGCTCTGGTTTACTTCAATCTGCTGAAGATTTTCCAGGCAATGTTATGCCTGAGTTTTATTTCCAGATTCTTTGTTCAAGTATAAGTTTATGAAATTATGTGAGGATGGACACAGGAACATTTCAAGTAGTTTTAAAGTGACTGGTAATAAACAAATCAGAGCTCTTAGCAAGGGTTGCATGTTAACCAATTGCAGCCAATAGCATGGAAGGGACCTATTTTAAACACAGCAGTGAGATGTTCTGTGTAAGATCATAATAGACCCTTCTCCAAAATGGTAGCTGAAAATTCAAGTAAGTTAAAATTAGCTAGAATTAAAAACGTATACCAGCACTAGAAACAACACATTTACTTAAGTAACCCTCGTTTGTAAGACCGGGGGGGGGGGGTGGTGGCATGCATCACCGGTATACCCCCAGTCCAAACGTGTGTAAATTTTTAAATTTTCAACTTACATTTTCTCAGCTGATATTACACCTGGAATGCTGAAACATTGCAGGGTTACTAAAGTAAAAGTGTTCTTTCTAGTGATGGTATACGATTTTAATTTTCACTTATTTGAATTTTCGACCGCCATTTTGGAGGAGGATCTATTAGTCATAATTGATTGGCTGAGAGATCATCTAAATAGGCCAGATTCGTATTCTCAGGATTGGACTGGAACTAGCTTGCAATTGAGGCTAATTTAGGGAGTCCTTTTAAGGGCAACTGACAATCTTTTTAATGATGTTCTCCTTCATGAGCCTTCGTTACAAGCTCGTTCCAAGTCAAGTACTCTGTTCTTCACCACCTCACTGTTTGTCTTGTTTTTGATTTGTATCCGATTTATCTAGTTTAAATTTGGGAGGGTATACTTTAGTACATTTGTATCTAGCTCAGCTGTAATTTAAGGGATCGGTCCCATTTAAAATCTTGAAATTCTATTCCTTTTAAAATTGTCCTCAGCGGTTCATTATCGATAAATTTTGGTAAGGGAAGGGTCTAGTTGTTAAACATTCTCATTAATCCTGTTTGTAGCAACCTTTCATACGAAGAGGATTTAGAACAAATAAATTAATTTTCGTAGCGTGTGGCTTTGTGGGTGGCTGTAGATTATAAACGGTTACTGGGCATAACCAAAAAGTTGAATAGCCCACCCCCTCCCCTTTCACGCCTGAAGAACTAGAAACTGATGGCTGCTAAATGGTGAGGGGTTGAAGACCCGATATCCTAAAAACTATCCACCAAAAGAACATAGCACCTTTTGTGGAAGTAACCCAGAAAGAAAGAAAACTCTGCATGTCCGTCTCTCCTCTGCAGAGGTTCGAACGTTCGTTGTATAAATCTGATGTGCGAAGTGAGTGCGGGCGCAAAGTCGAATAAATCTATGTACTCATTACTCAGCGGTATCCCCCTCCCGCTTATTTCGTTTTCTCCCCTCTTGTCTTCTGCTTTGGTCCTCTCTCTTATTCCCTTCTGTCTGTGCGTTCTCTTTCATGAGGGAAGAGGAATGGTGCTGTTCGCCTGAGTTAGCTTCAAGGGTGTGGCGGGGAAAATGGTTTAGTGCATGAGAGCCCAAGTGTCAGGCTCAGCAAGGTACAGGTTATGACTCCAGATGCTCACGGGCAACCCATGTTTTTAGTGGTATGGAACTAAGTGAACAGAGTCAGGCACCTTACGTATTGAGCGATAGCTATGCGTTCTTTCAGTCTTGGCGGTGTTTAGAATGTCCAGCCTCGTTCGCATGTTTTTTTTTTCATGATGGCGTAGTCTTGGAGAGATCATAAGATCGAGGTTGGAGATTGTCAAGTCACTCTCCAACTCTTCGCAGCATGGTGCCTTCTCGTCATGAACTTCTAAGAAACTATCACGTTTCTCCAGGCTGAAGGTAATTTCTATACTTAAGATGTCTTCCGTTCATAGTAACTCGACTGGTATTATAGCGCGTGATGTTTCTATCTCTCTCAGTTTAAACGTTGTATTTAAGCTTAACTGTAAGAAGGTGACGTGGTAAAGTTGTTTTAAATGATTTAAAGATTGTTGGTTGAGCATTTAAGTTTGGAATTGCTTTGCTAAAAAAGCCAAAGAGAACGGTGTCAACTAAACAATTTTCAAAACAAATTCGGGCAACAATATGTTCCAGGAATATGAATACAAAAACTTGCGCTGATTCGAGTTGTCACAACAAAGTTGTCATATGAGCGCTCCATATTGCACTATACGATTTTTAACACTAAGAATATCCGCTAACAATCATTGTTCGTTGTATCATATTGTTGCCGCGAAAATGTTCATTGTTGCTTTTAAACATAGGTTACAAATTGTTGTTACAATTTGTCTTTTTTAACATTAACTAATTCTGACCTCTGCGTTATATGTTTTTGTACATTTCTAACTTGTCTTAGCCGTCCTCTTCAAAACAACGACATAAGTAGCCAAATTCCACGCCAAAGCTTGAAAGGTTTTATTTTTTAGGTGCGTCGATTCTCGTACTAATCAAAACGGTTATTGTTCTAGTTGAATACAAACACTTGCATGCGATAACGGTCCATGGCGAAAAAAATTCAAGGTGAAGTGCCAAAGCACAAAAGTCAACAAGAAAACAACTTTGTTGCAACATGGGTTTTGACAGACGGTTCTCCACATAAGTGAAATTTTACAAAATTTTATTGGGCTGTATTCAGAAATATCTGTAATACAAACATACTAATCAATATTAATTGATAACTTTCGTTACATCCGAGTATTTCGTCTTCAAAAATTGTTTCTTAACTGCGGCCGCAAACTCGGTGTACTAACGTTGGCAACTATATATGCAGTTGAGAATACGCTAACGAAACCTTTTGTAAGCATGCTGTCCCAGCCGCATACAAATAGTACATTAAGCAAACATCTCATACTTAAGTGGCCATGTTTTTTAGCCACAAAATGACTCGAATTAATTCCTCAGTTCAGGATGGTGTATACGACAGACTGCAAAGTCAAGAAACACTGTGTATATACGGTAGATATGGCTAAAAAGCCATAACAGTTATTTTATTACTAAAACGTACGTTTTTCATAGCAATAGTGGCACACTAACTTATAGAGTATCCAGACCTATTTATTTAACAAATTGACGTCCGTTTTTAAGGCTTCTGTCCTCTTATTACTAAATTCGAAACAACGGAAAAAAAATCATAGGTCACCGTACTCGTTTTCGAGAAGATGACGATTTGCCTGTATGGCGAGGTCCAGCCGTAAAGAAAAACCCGCCAATTTTCAATGCGCGCGCACTGATTACACGTAAAATTACGCGCAGTAAGCGGTAGAGATACGCAATGCAATACTGGGAAATTACCTTAAGCTTCACTGATTAAGGTAGGCCCAAAAAATTCCCGGCCGTTTGGGTCTAACGGTATGTAACAAAATTGTTTTACGAGATAGGAACGATATTGAATTTACCGTCCATGTGTACCTTGCCACATTCCTTCGCCTGGAGTCCATCGTGGGTTTGCCATACACGGCCTCAATTCAAACTTATACATTCCTGCTATTAACGATATGTTGAATACGTTTGGAAAATGACATGTCTCCGTTATGTGAGTTAGTGCCAGGAAACGAGTGATCGACGCGGGCGCGTCTCCACTGTCCCGCCCAAAATTGCGAATCATTTCTGGCGAGCTGCCGTGAACACCAAGGTATGTATCACATACTCGAGAGAAATTCCTGAATTTTTCGAGCTCCCTTGCTGGGGGGTAATGATGTAGTCTGCGATCGTCAAATTCTATCAAAGAAGTTTTACTACCATACAGGCTGCCAAGCCAAAATGCAATTTGCTGATCACTGTGTGGATGACACACAACGCTGCGAGGATCTTGTGACAGGAAGCGCTCGATGATGTCCGCAGAAAACACGATCCAAGCTTCGTCGACGTAAATAATGTCCTGAGACGCGCAGTGGTATGATCCCCATACCAGCGATTTCGTCGGTCTGTGGTGCAGCTCTGACTTGAGTTTGTCCAAACATAAGAAGTAATCATCGTCCATATGAAGCATATAAGCGAAGTCAAACTTGGCCTTTGCCCACATGATCTGATACAAGAAACGGATTCCGAAGATACGGGTAACTTCAAGTGCCATGAATTCAATGTCTCTGTATATGTCCTGCTCTTTAGACAGGGCGTTTTCTTGCTGTTCAGACAGTCCAAGAGCGTCCGTGAAGAAATGACATCTGACCTAAGTATGACAGATTTAAGGATGGCTGTTTTTTGTGACATGATTAGCAGTTTATGTAAAAGAGGGTTAGTCGGCTTAGGCCAAGTCAAAACGTCGCGCCCCCGTGTCGAACTCGCAAGAATTTGGCCCGGCAGTAAAGGTAAGGTAAGGTAGGTAAAGTCTGCATACGGGCCAATATGGCCCATTAGGCCGGAGCTTATCCCGGTTTCTGTAGCATGAAGCGACTAGGAGTATCTCAAGGCGTTTTTTCTGGCTTCGACTCAAAATTACGAGAATTACGACTGAGTGAATTATCAAAGTGCACTATCGGAACGAGACCTCTCTTAGTTTTTTCGCAACTTCGTAGCTACCTTTTTTGATACAATTTATATATCGATAAAACGGTTTTTTATACGGTTTTAACCCATTCTTGTCTCCAGAACCTCCGGTTTCTTTGGTCACGTGGTAGGCGAAACGGAGGAAGGACATTTTGAAACAAGTAGCGCATGACTGGGGACTAGAATGATTTTGATTATATAAATACACTAAGAAAAACTGCGCACGCGTACCGACGACCCAGCTTGTAGTCAATCAGGTTCTGAGTTTACCATTTATTAGTCTGAGTCAGCCATAAGACTGAGTTGTAATCACACGTGGTTACAAATTTTAGAGCGTAAACTTCATTTCAGAAAACAAGAAATCAGAATTTATTTGTAGCTGCTTTCAACTCACCTCAACGCCATCACATTTCTTCCACCATGTTTGCCTTATCGCTTCTCGTCTGTCGTACCTCGACGGTGCGGTCGTTACGATCAACAACAGCAAAACAGATACCTTGTTTTGCACCTCTTTTAAATCAGTCACATTAAGTTTTCTTTGAACGGTTGACCCTACCGTATTTGACCTTTGCTCCGTGACCTTGACCTTTGACGCATTAGCAAACATTTCTCGTAGTGGCTGAAGACGATTGTACCTCAGTGCTGACTGGGAAGCTAGATGTTTCACTATCGGGCGTGGAGAAGAATTGTAGTTGATCACAACGAAGAAAATTACAAGGATTACTGTTAGGGTGAAGAGCCCAACGCTGATATGGCAACGCGGAGGTGTCCGTATGGAAATGCCACAAAACGCCATAAAGAAGATTTACTGATCTGACGGCTGGATCATAAGCATAATACCAGCATTTTGTAATTCTAATTCTACAAAGCAACAAAGATACCTGTAACAAAGAACTTGGTGTTAATTATAGCATAAAACAAACGAGTAGGAGCACATATTGGGAAGTAAATTGTCAGTATTAGGTGGTTTTATTTTTCAATTTAGTTGTTGGTTTAATTTTCAGTTTTCCTTTTTTAACTATCCTCCTAAATTTAAAAAAAATTTCCAAGAAAATTGCTTTACCGGCATTGCATTATATGATTCCTAAACAAAGATTTTCCCTTTGATAATCTCGCCTAATTAATATCAAATTCAGTTTTCCTTCTAATTTTTGTGATTCCTTGCATCTTCCTCTTTTGGATGAAATTTGTACACCGATTTTGAGGAAAAGACTGTACTAAACCTATTTAACACGTCTGTCAGCACCAGGCTCCCATCGGCTAATAGATGGCGAACAGCAGAGGGAAGAGTCAACTATCAAAGTTGGTAGAAACCGAAAAAGAAGTGTTTTATTGCTTTAGTATAGCTAGAGATTGTTCTGGCTGTTTAACATTCAGTTCCGCCTAAGAATGTCTCCCATTCCACGGGTCCTCTGTCAATCGATAGAAGATGTTGTGTTGCTAATCATGTTGTGAGCTTGTCAAGGGTACCACTGATACAACTGTACTGAAAACACCATTTTTAATTTTACGCTATTACTGGCCAGTCATCTGTCGGGTATAGCATATTTGGGCGTACATGAAATAATTGTATCTCTATCCATATATAAACTAAATGCGATTTTGGGACGGTAACGTGATGGCACGTTATCATTTTCTAAAATACATAATTTATTAATATCCTTCTGAAGTCTTAGCTTTATCAGATGTAAGGCCCGCTGATAACTTGACGTTTGGCAACGTTTTAGCCGGACAGGGTTCCTCATTATGTAACACAGCAACGCCTGAGTTTTCCAAGTTTACTAGTATGCGTTACGTGAAATCAAAATGGCGGCCTGATAAGGCATTCGAATAGTCGTGAGTTATTGATAAAGTTTTTGCTAACTAAACAACTCTTGCTCTTAATTAAAGAAGTATAAATTTCAATGTTTCGGAGCTCAGGGCCGGGTTGTTCGAAAGCTGGTTAACGTTAACCCAGGATTAAACGTTAACTGCAGCATTATTTTTTTCTTGTTTAAAAATGTTTTTCACCTAACGTTTGGTGTAGTGTGAGATTACTACAGCTTAAAACTGCAGGGCAAACAACATAAACAGAATACCTCACCAAAAAGTTACAAAACTGAAATCAAAATCCTCGCTAAACCTGGGTTAGCTTAATCGGGCTTTGAACAACCCGGCCCAGGAGTAATAACTTTTCGTTTCAATGGCAAAACACAATGACAGATGTTTCTGTTACTTTACGATCGCCATCTTTGTGTCCCTCCGAGGGGCATACTGAAACATGACGGCTCCATACAAAACTCTATAAATCTGGGTGAAACACTTCCGAATAACGCGTGGATGAAAAAGCGCACAGACTCGAAATCAGCGCTTGTGACGTCATCTAGCTGCAGATTATACAACAATCATATCAAGGACGCTCAGGGTCACGGGTAATCATATCATGTATAACTGTGGTGCATGATTTCTAAGGCTAATCATGTTAAGTTCGCGCGCTTTCTGTTGCTTGCCGTCAGTGAAGGAGCAAAAACGTGACCTCCATTTGTTATTCGTTCAATGTATTTCGGCTTCGGCTGATAATGGGGTAAACTGTAACGCAAGGACCACTTGAACAAACAGCAGCGGAGTGAAGCCGGATCTTGGTTTAGATCAGGATCAGCAGTGAAAAATAAAGTATAAAACCAATTGAAAGGCTGACCGGACGGCTAAAAATGATAAATTTAATGCCCAATATTTCGGTTAGACAGAACTAACCTTCCTCGGGGGCTACACTGAAGCTAAGAAAAGATGGATAAAACGGTTATAAAATTTTAAAAGATACTAAAAGAAATATATGTGACATGATTGGTTGACAAAAACAGAGCAAAATGTAAACGTGTAGCAAAACGGATATATATTGAGTCACGCCTATTTAATCTAAAGGGTTCAAGGGTCTTGCCCTTGGAGATAAGAAATGCTTCTCTTGCCTTGCGAATAGCATCTCTATTTGAGATAATGAGTTATAGAGGAACGAGTTCAATGTTGTCCATAGAATGGGTAGGGTGGGTGAAGTGATTTGATTGGTTGATCAAAGTGTTGTTTTGCAATTGCGCGTCTGTGCTCACCAAATCTGTCGCTGAGATGACGTTTAGTCTCGCCTATTTATTGTATAAATATCGAGAATTTTAGGTAATAAACCCTGCAAATAGGATTCTATATGTGCTATATATTTTCAGATGTGAAAATATAACCAATCATCGCCCGGGGGTAGAATCGCTTAGCCAATCAGAGTAGAGCATTCAAATGGCTTCCCAGAATCAGCGCCCGCTTGAAGTTTGTGTTTGAAAAACATGGCTTCGGCTTCCCGTTTTAGTTCGCTTTCGGAAAAAGCAGCAGAATATATACAACATCTTAACCTGATCTTGATTGTTAGCACTTTAGCTTCAGCCAGCAGTCACCTCAGCAAGTCTTATCTCTGTTTCAAGGGCGAACATTCAAGGAGGAACATTCAACATTTCTATAAGTATAGGTAATCATACGGTTTCGAGTTCAATTTGGAATTAAATTGCACGAGTGAGTTTTTTCAAAAAGTTGAAATTGCACGAGCCGCTTCGGCGAGAGCAATTTTAGCTTTTTGAAAACCTCACAAGTGCAAATTAATTTCAAATTGAACGAGAAAAACCGTTTGATTACTTATTGCTGGTTTTCACATGGCGTCACTAAAATTCAAACTTTAGAACTATTGATCCTCCTGAGACGTTACTTTCATGTGTAAGAGCAGCTAAAAATTAATATTCATACAAATTTTCACTCCGAATGGATTCTTGGTTTAGCCATAAACTACGCTTGAATTTCTAAGCTTTTGCGCGACAAGGCATTTACATGACGGGCGAGAGAGCTGCGATGTTGGTTTAAAAAGTGACTTATTTCGGGGAATTTGGCTATCTGAACAGCTCTTGTATTAGAATAAAGTATTATTGTTTTGTTATTCAGTTCTTCGTACGATAAATTCACGCTTTTGTAGCAAAACTTAGTGACAGATGTTTCTGCTGGTTTCCGGCCGCCATGTTGGTGCCCATGGCGTCTCCATACAAATCTCTATAAATTTGGGGAAAAACGTTTCTCCGCATATCTTCCATAAGAAAAATTGGTGTGACCTGAAACTTGGCGAGGGTCTTTGCATATCTACCTTCTTTCTTTTCCCTGATTCTGGACTTAATCTATTGAACGGTTTTGATTTTTTATTTCGATCTATTTTGAATGGCGTGACACTGAAAACCAGCAATTAATAATACAAACATGAAAAAATTCGCGCGGAAAAAGTGCCGGAAGATGTTTCTTAAAGCCCTTTTTTTCACATTTGAGAAAACTTCTTTCAGAGTTTCTGTACAAAATGTTTGTCATTGCTTTACATGAGGCAATTGGTCTACAAAATTTCTTATTGTCTTTCTGCAAATCACAATCAAGAACTACGATGTGTAATTTGCACTGGTGTTAAACTTTTTGCACCGGTGTTACACTTTTTGCACTGGAGTTACACTTGAACTGCACTGCTCTCAGCCAATCAGAATGGAGTATTTTTTTTCATGTGTATTATTATTAGTGTAAGTCAACAGAGTCCGAATTTGTCTTTGCACAGCGCGAAGCGCCGTCATGGACAAGCGAAAAGATTTCACACTTTGTGTTTTAAACACGAATTCCCCGTTCGGTTTCCAAAGTTTTGCAACTCGTGAATAAAAATCCGTACGTCGCACTTTCTGTGAAGTAATCTATATATATTGAACGTTGCCTTTGTTGCACTGTATCATATAAACGAGATTGGAAGAAGAGCAGGTGATGTGATGTCGTATGTGTCTTTGTTCGTTAGTAGAGAAAAAAGTGTAAGATGTTGTTCCCTCTGTAATGAACGGACACGTCTTGCACCTATTTCTGTGACAACGGAAAGCTCCCGAAGCCGGAAGGGCTTGCCTGCGGTGTTAGGCCCGGACCAGTATGTTACGTAGGTTTTTGCAGCAGTGGTACGATATACGAGGAGGAGAAGAAAATGATTGCTAGGCATCTTTGTGAGGAACGAAGAATGTCAAGGTTGCCTGAAATGACTTGAGGCATATTTGGTAAGGTTGGATTAAATGTAATTACAAATGGAATTCTGTTGGACTCTTTTTTGATGGAGGTTTCGAGTGCCGTACTGCGAGGAATTTGGCGTACTTTTTCTATTGCGTCTTTAACGAGGCGGTGTGTATCGGCTGATAATCCCGACCTATAGACCTTGATTATACTGAAAAAAAAACACATCATGAAAAACCACCTCCAATAATTGTCTCGGTAAGGGTTATCAGCCTCAGCCTTGATTATTGCTGCGGAGCGAGCGGAGCGAGCGAGCAGCAACATAATCAGGATTTTTAAGAAAAAATTAAAAGGGAGTAGGAATTCTCGAATTCATAACTTTTTACCAGAATACATTGGATTTAACCAGAGTGCTTTGCGCCACGAACAACACGAGGATGTCATACCGTCTTTTCGCGTGGATTCCAGTGAGAAAGTTTGCTCTGATTTTCCTGTAAAACGATGTGAAGGAGATCGCGCGATGGACTTTCACAACTCTTGCTTTTGTTTTTAATGCAGTACGTGAAAGTTTGTAAGCCTGGAAGATTAACTGTGACATCTTATTTTAAACTTAGTATGTCATTTGTTAGCAGTCTCGCCACTGTGGTCGCGGAATTCTTAAATCAGTGAGATGAAGAGAAATCGTCGTTACTAAAACTTGTGGAATAATAAAAACAAAGGGAAACTGTAGAACACAATTATTTCATATATGCTACGATCTATATTCCTCTTCATCCAAACATGAATTTAAACTTAAGTTTTAGCATTTTCACACATCCGGCGATGGACGCGTCTTTCGACACTGTCAACACTCTAGAGACATTTAGGGCCTGTTTACATGGAGGGTGGGTGCCCCGGCTAACCGGACTACCCGGCTAGAAGGGTTGAAACAGTGCCCGCCTTTACATGTAACTCACCTAACCGGGACATTAAGTGAGCTGCGTGGGCTATCTTTTGAGCGGCCGTTAAGCACAATAAACATAACGGCCGACCAAGGAAACTTTTTTCCATCTTATTTCAGCTTACTGCACGGGCACGGGCCTGTTCTCTGGCTGAGACTCGTCTATTACATTGATCTCTTCAGGTTGGCTGCCATTCTGTTCGGCAAATAACACTGGCAAATGGTAACTACAAAAAAATCACCTCGCACCGCCATGTCTTCGTGGTTTATCTCATCTCGGCAAGTCGGGATAGCCCGACACGGACCGTTTGCATGGTAAAAAGCTATCCCGCCTAGCCGGGTGCCCCGGGCAAGTAGACTGGGTGCCCCGGGTAGGCGGGCTACCCTGTCTAGCATGTAAAGTCTAAAGAAACATACGGAAAGTTATCCCTTCCAGGGTAGCTCGGTTAGCCAAGTAGTCCGGTTAGCCGGGGCACCCTCCCTCCGTGTAAACAGGCCCTTAATGCATACCAGAACAGAAATTATAAGTGAGATTTCTGTTCGTACAATTTCCACATCTTTCGATTTTTTGGTAAAGGGGAGGTAGATGTGTATCATATGTGTATGTGCTTTATTGTTTCGATCCCTTGTCACACCTCGTCACCATCGTTGCGTTAAGATGCATGAAGTTGATGCATACAAGGACAGATTTTAAGTTACACACCACTATTTTAAGAAATAAAGTTTATAACAAAAGACTCGGAACGCGCAAATAGATTCAAGACTAGGTAAAATGTCACTATCTACAGAATGTGCCGCAGCATTATACGATCTTTTAGATACCCTAGTTCTAGATTTCACTAAAACCGCACCCAATAATTGTTTAGTAAATGCTGTGCAGGAGGTTTTAGTATAATTACTCAGGTTATTGTCATTAAATGGGCTATTTGAACAGGAAAGTCGTTGCAAATTAAACAAAGAGAAGTTTGTGATAGTCTTTTGATAAAATTGAGCTAGCATTATACAAAAAGCACCATTGTCTTCCGAAGAAAAGAGGATGAATTTTAATCTTTCGTTCGTCGGCTTCAAGTCTGGTACAAAGATAGAATATTGCAAGAAACTGGCTTTGATAAGCATCATCAATCAACAGAGAAAATGTAAGCGAACTACTGAGGCACTTGGTTTTTTTTTCTGAGAATACGAGAAACGAGAAAAGGTACTCTCAAGACTAGGAGAAGAATATGAGCCATGTACACTGACCGCTTACTAAAATGGTTTGCAGAGGTGTTTCCTAGAGCTAACATAAAGCGAGTATTTGATATCGGAGCTGTTGGAAGCTTGCTTCAAAAAGGAAACAGCATAAGAAATTAAGCTGTCCTTATTAGAGCTGAACATGAATGCCAAATGGGAAAGCTGTGAATGACAGGAGTTTTGTGGTTTAGACACTTCATCTCGTGTGCTGGAATAACGCCAGAGTGTTAGGATTTGACAGCTAAACAGTACAATTCAAAACTTCAAAGACCAAGATAACCACTAAGAAAAGTTTGACAGACTGGCAGAATCAGAAAGATCTTCTAAACATGTCTCAACAAAACGGCCACAATCTTCATATCTCAACTCAGTTCCGAACTCATAGCAGCAGTTCTTCGCTTGTTTGTTCAACGTTTCCAGCTGCACAATCTCGAATCTTGCCAAGTTAACATTAATTTTCCAACAGGCAAGTGACTTTGCATTTTGAGATGGTGGTTATAATTATAAAATTGTCAAACAAACGGCTGATTCTCTTAGTGTTAATAGTGTTGCTAAACACTTTCATTCCGGATTTCAACGTTCATTTCTAAAGTTTTAAGTTAGGCCTGTGTTAACCGTGCTGTTTCTAATTTTGTTAGATTCGATTGTATTTAAACCAATTTTATAATTAACATTTAGATTATTAGCTAATTTACTTCAAATAATGTATTCCATTATTTCTCGACGTATTATTTAACTTTGTGCCTTAAAAAATGCCGCTCAGATTGAATTGGCATTTAAAATTTATGTTGTATACGGGCACGCACCATTTTTTTTCAATAATTTCAACTTTTTTGAAGTTAACAAATTGTAAATGTCCTTCGTTTTCTCTTCTCAGGAATTTAATTATCCTCTTTCATCAGAGTTTTCAAAAACTTTGGCAAAACAAAACCTCGTCATTTTGTACCAGCCACTGCGCACTTATGGCTGATAGTGTACAATGACTCAGCCGATCAGATTACAGCATTTGCATTAGTATTCATTGGTATTAGAATTCGCATTAGTATTAGAATTCTACTAATAACGAATAAACATACCGTTTGTACTGAAGATTTCCACTGAAGATTTCCACTTATTTGAAGAGTAAAGATGGTGTGAAATTTGATAAATTTTACCTTTGGCATCCATTTAATACAGCGGAGCCACGCGCTGATAGTTTTGACCAATCACCAACTAGTATTCCAAACGTGAACAATGCGTGAGCAACCCATTTCAGTGCAGCATTGTCGTGGCAACTTTTCAACCAATCACGTGCGGTAAAAGTGAGATGGGATTACCGTGGTATAATGCCGTCTCGGTTAAAAGCAAAACTATTAGAGAATTGCGATACTGCTTGCTGGAAATGATCGGACCATTTATCACAAGAATCCTTGACTGCATTCGAAACGCAAAAATTATCGTTGAAACGTTGAAATTTTTCGGCCGTTATCTCTATAGTGTTCAGGGTCTTTGACAACTTGGTGATTCTGCATGTACTTCTTGCATAATGAAATTGGATCCCTGATGTCTACTTGAATGAGATATTGCGCTCGGAATTGTTTTTGCGCCAAATAGTTCATATTCACAATACCTGAAGCCTTGATGGTTTCTCCACAGCTGTTCCAGTTCTTAGGTGTTTCTTTTTGAAAAAACGCGCGATCCAAGCACGAAAGAACACGAGCAGAAAGCAGGAAAGTGCATGAATTCTACTTAGTTCGCACCCTCGACAATGTATGTTTAAAAAACAAATGGTTCGAAAGTAATGCAAAATACCCGAGGGCAAAAGATGCAGACACGATAGCCGTTATTTACATTTACGTGACACAACAATCAAAACTTTGAGCATTAAACCAAACAAAAAGATAAGTAATGGTAATAGGACTGAGTGGAGTCCAATTCGGTCTGTAATCATACGAGTGATAACAAATTCGGACTACCGCGAAGCGGGAGTCTGATTTGTTCATCACGAGTATGATTACAGACCGAATTGGGCGACACGAAGTCTTATTACCAATTAATCATAAAAATTGCAATTTTTCGAGAAAAGAATAGCCAAGTTATGAAAGAAGGGGAAAATTTGCATTAAAATACCTCCAAAGGAGATGAAAAACCTCCTACAGGTACTTAAGCGCCAAAAACGCATTCTCGTCCCCAGAGCCCACGATCCTTCTGAGCTCTGGTTTGGTCCAACACCGGAAGTCCTCGATTCACGGACTTATTGTCAAATCTAGCAAATCCGATTGGTTGAGAATTCGAGACGAATACTCTGCGCATGCTCAGAAAATTGGGTGTGGCCAGAGCTTTCGATCCCTGCCACAGGCCAGAAGGATCGTGGCTCTGGGGACGAGAATGCCAAAAACACAAAAGCAAGTGCGCGCACGCACGCACGTCATTACAACTTTGAATGTTATTGGTTGATTTAAACTACAACTTCGAATGTGATTGGCCTATTGAACTGTCCGATAACATACTGTCCAATAACAAAGTGTCCAATAACAAACTGTCCGATAACAACTTGGCAAGTGAATTAGTGGAAAAATAGGAGTTTTTTAAACCAACACAATCGAGGAAATTGTAATTTTTATGATTAATGAAATTAATACTTATCACTGAAAAACAGCAGAGTAACAAACATATCTGTTATACATCCCAACTCAAATCCGTTTTCCGATTGGAGGAGAACGTATCACTTGTCATGGGTCAAAACTCACTAAGGGCCTGTTCTCATGGAAGTGGGGGACCTCAGGCAGGTGAGGTCCCCCGCCTTGGTGGGGTAACCAATCTATCCATACAATCTCTCTTTTTTTCTTGATCGCGTTCACATGTTATATTAGGTGGGGTACCCCACAAAGGCAGGTTACCCGGTCAGCCTGTCCGGGTAACCCGCTTCGGTGGGGTGGGTTTTCTCCATGTGAAAGCTACAGAGTGGGGTAACCCGCCAAACTGGGGTAATCAAATCACTCGAGCGTGGCGAGTTATTTTGACGATTTCACCTCCAAAACCCCCTAAACGCTGATGAAATTGACAGTGCGGTTAAATTTTAAGCGTGGAATCGGATAGTCAGGCTAATCAGCGGAATCAAACTAAAGTTTTGCCAGCACCAACGACATTAAAGCGAAAAGCAGCTACTTCGGGAACAAACGATAGTTCTTTGTTTATGTATGTGCTTAGCGACCGAGTGATTGCATTTTGAACTTCACCCCGCGTTCCCGGGGTTGCATGTGAAGACAAGTATTTCTTTACCACGGTTAGGTGAGGTTCCTCACCTCTCCGGGGACCCCACTTCCATGTGAACAGGCCCTAACTCCCTAGGGAAACAACATCTTTCGACTCGCGCTTGATCAGGTCGTGCTCCTTGAAACTGAGGCAAATTTGTAAGCCAGTCGACCTCAACCAGGCGGTTTCTTCACAGATTTTTTTCTAGTTTTGAGCTGGGAGGTATAACAAAACCCTTAATGAAACGAAAACGATGACAAAGTTTTCCTCAAGCACAAATCCAATGACCGGTAATTGTCGCGTTTCCAGATTCCTTCGGCGTAGTGTAGAGGAAAAACATTTGATGCGTTTTCAGAGTGAAACTTTCGTTTTCAAATTCCTCTCGTGTAATGTAGACAGGGTCTTAGTCAGCTTAGGCTCGCCAAATGAGCTCATTTTCGTTACCTTTACCGAGAAAATTTACTCTAGCTGTCGTTCAGTTTTGGTTTGCAGAACGAATTGGTTTACATTCAACCTGTAAATAATTTCAGTTGAATCACTTGGAATAAAACCATATTCCAAGTATTTGATGTTTGCAGTCTGCGACCGAACCATTTTTGGTAAGAAGAAAATTATGATTTCTCCACCATATATTAAACTGGTTTGCTATTCAGTTTTGTAGTGTTTCAACGAGCTTTTAAAAGTATCAGTGGTACCTAGTGGTATTGAATTTCACCTAAATCACTTCCCAAAGATTTTTTCCTATCTTGCACTTGAAGCTAAAACATCTACTTCAAGTTATTACCTCAGGGAGAACATTCTATATATAAATGACAGGTGTCTTCGTTTTACCTTTAAGGGGTCAAAAGCAATTTTGATGCCACTTAGGGTGTTCAGCCTCGAAAAGACAACAGCGGCAGTTCTCGCGGTACCTTATGGCTCCTGATGAAATGTAAACTTTTTTAGAACTTTTAAAAACGTTCAAATTTGCCACCATTTTGGTTCACCATTCGCCCCAGTCTTCCCTTGGTTTGGAATGAGTTGTGACGTAGATTAAGGAACTCGCGACTTCAGGCTTGACTCATCGCGCTTGTTTTATCTCTGTAAATTTAACTAAGTAGTCCATACAAAATGCTGGAAAGGAGCATTTTGCATGGACTACGAAACTAAATTTACAGATTTAAAACAAGCAACATATGTCAAGCCTGAAGTCACACCTTCCTGAATCTAAACCTGAGCATGTCGATCATGTGATCAGCGGCATGGGTAGACCGCAAGAAAAAAGCATTTTCAGGTTTTTAAAAATTCAGAAAAAAATCGCTTTTTATCCAAATCGAAAATGTTTTTCGCCGAAGTTCATTGCATGAAATATAGGATCAGATGGGAAATTAAAAATTTTGACGATAGAGGAACTTAAAGGTGGTGAGCAGAAAAAGATATGACAAGAGATGTGTTGTTATAGAATGGGTGACCATGAGCACTCGGCCCTCTCCTTTTATAAGAGTCTCCACGGAGTTACTGCCTAGCAACAATTGTCAGCTGATCTTTGAATCGTTTTGAATTCATGTACTCTTCTTGCTCAGCTTTTTTAAAATGAGTCCTTAATACTACAAGTGAAGTTTTCTCTGAATCTCTCACGACTCTTTCAAAATTCTGGATACTTTTCACAATCCTTGCTGAGCAATTAACAGCTAAACTGAGCACCAAATCTTGCGTATATTTATATCCGTAAATTGCAAAGTCATAACAATCAACTATAGAGATTAAATGATATTGGTTCGGTTTCACTAAGTTCCTCTAGAAGTGCCAATAATCCACAGCGTAAAGTTAACTACAGTTACACGTTGCTAGAAACTTGTTTTGAGACCGCCAACGTAAAAGGAAAGTTGGATTATTTCAAGAATATTTATCTGTCCATTTATCATTCATTTCGCAGACTGTTATCTGAAATTCCAGCTGTTGAATTTTTCTTAAGCAAAAAAGCCTGATTTACTTTAACTTCTGAATCTCGTCAGACAACAGGAAGATAAAACTTAATATTTTCGTCTGCACTAATAATAGTTCTAAAGATGTGAAGCATATATGAAATATTTCATATTTGAACTGCGGTTATAGATGCAAGTGAAGATTGATCATCGCAGTAAATTTTCCAGTTTAAGCAACTGGAAAGAAGAAGCCTGAAAAAAAAAACAAACAAACAAAAAGTCAGGGCTTCAACGGGATTCGAACCCATGACCTCCGCGAATACCGGTGCGATGCTCTAACAACTGACCTATGAAACCACACATTGGGAGCTAGGTCAATTTATTGAGTTCATATCTCCCGTGAGGAGAGTTGGTAGAGAATCGCACCGGTATTCGCGGAGGTCATGGGTTCGAATCCCGTTGAAGCCCTGATTTTTTTCAGGCTTCTTCTTTCCAGTTGCTTAATGGAAAATTTACTGCGATGATCAATCTTCACTTGCAATAGTTCTAAACATGTTGATATTTGTACAAGTAGTCTGTCAGTTAATTAATAACCGGAATTTCCACTCTCGAGTAATTTTACGCGCGCCGACCTGTTAAAGTACTGTATTTTCAGGAAAAAAGGTCACCCAGATTCAATATTTTACGTATATAAAAGTCTTCCAAACATTTATTTTCCTCTAAACAAGCATTTTTTGTATTAATCTTTACACTCTTTGAACAGACTATTGCTTTGTTTCTAGCCGCCAGCCAACTTTAACTTTCTACTAAAACTGCCTCAGTAACGAACTTGGTTATGTTTAACTAGCATAGGCAACCCGTCGGGGTGAGTGAATACTTAAGAAATAGAAAACATGTACCGTGTTTGTATGGAGTTATATAAACACGAGTGGAAGTTTGGGAGAACGAGAAATGCTGTGGGAACACGAGCCGTAGGCGAGTGTTTCCACAGCTTTTTCGAGTTCTCCCAAACTTTCACGAGTGTTTATATGACTCGATACAAACACGGAGTACAAGTTTTCTATTTCTTTTAGAAAACACCGAGACGAGAAAAAGGAAAACAACTTGTTAACTTTGATTATGAAAATGTGAATTCTCTTTGCTCGCGCCATCACTACGTCAACAGCGCGCGCTAGTTCTGTGTCTCCATCGAGTTATACAAACAGGGTTTTTAACCAATCAGCGCGCGTGCTTTCTTAGGACTGTTTTCTAATTTATTTTAGAGTAGCTCCATCGCAGCTAATATCGCTGATCATTTCCCTCCCCAGCCCTCAGTATAACAACAAAGGCCAGACCACAACACCGGGAACTTCATGCCCTACTCTTTACGATAAGCGTGTGGGTACTTTTACGTCCCCTGCTAACCATAACATCGAAGATGCAGTAGACGGGACCTAAGGTTTATAGTCCTTATTTGAAAAGACCTGAACGTCTAACCATTTGCAGATATAATTACAAAGGCAGTACGTTCTCCTCAGTTATTTTAAGACCCTGAGTGTTGGTCCGGTCTGTGGCTTGAACCGTCGGCCTCCAGCACGGAAGTCCGGCGCTCTACGAAATGAGCTAACTAGGCGGCGGTAAAATGAATGCGAGTGCAATTAAAGATTTACACTGATAAAAAATCGTCACAAAATTACACGAGACGTTTGGTCACCGCAATTTGAAAGCATTTTCAAATATCACAAATATTGTAAATAATTAATTGCTTAACCTTTCAAACGATTCTTTTTTTATTATATGTTTTACCTTTTTACTACTTTTACTACTTTTTTATTTCTTATGACAAAAAATAAGTCTATGTTGACCTGCAGATAGAATTTTGCTATTCGAGGCGGGTCAATCATCAACAAACTTTAGTTACGAACAGGTGCGAGTTCATTCACTCTGCAGATCATATGTTTAAAGATGAATTGCCATGGCCTTCGCTCAGCTAATCACAAGTTTGCGACTTATTGTAATAACTCTAGTTCAACTCTGTATCGTTTATATAGTTCCTTTCCTTTTCTTTCTTTTCTTAATCTCCTCCTTACGTTTTGCCTGTTAATCATAGTCATTCGCATTTTTAGATGACTTAACATACATAAGTACTCTTTGCCCCCTTAGGAAGATATCTGGGATTTTGACCTACTTTACATAACTCATTCAAATTTCTCCTCGGCCAGAGTAAAAAATCTATTTCCCTCAAACTTGTGCAAGCAAATCAGAGGTTTTCAAGCGGAGATCAGTTTAGAAGGGAATTTGGCAAACAGTAACGGAAAAATATATTTTTGTTATTGAGTACTAAGCGCAGTCCAATTTGGTAGTCTATCGCTTAGCGGGAATCCTCAATTCATATCGAGCAAATGAATTAGTCGATTCAAATTCCTTGAAATATAGTCACAGACATAACCATTTCTGTTAATGGAAAGGTTCAAGTTTTAGAAAAAATGACGTTGCAATCAGAGCAATTCGAATTCTCAAAGAAGGTCGGGCAAAGTTTGTGAAACATCGAGAAAGGAAAAGCGCCCCCTTTTAGAATATTCCAGTTTTAATGTTTCATCATGATTGCTAGGCACTAAGTCTGAAACTGATCGGAGATAACAACCTTGCTTGGCAAATTAGTACACAATACAAAACGTTGTTCATCAATAACGTTCGAATAAACTATAATTGTAAAGATTACCAAGAAAATCATGCTGTTACTAAATTAAGCCTTTCCGTGAGGTTGATATCTAAATCTCGTATCTGCTTCTAAAACAGCCTTTTATGAGATGGGTGGTATATATCTTAAATCCTCAAGAGTAAATATGGGTGTCATTTCAAGGCTAGAAGTTTCTAAGTTTATAATCTAAGTTTAAAAGCCCTACCTTAAAGATTCATTCCAAATATAAAGCATGCTTAAACGACCTCCATTTTTTTTTAACAACAGCTTGCAATATCGATCGAGTTCCCAGAAACTCCGCTATGTATGCTTTCGTTATGTTAGTTTCATTGACTGAGGGTGGAAAAACTCTGTCGTCGATACATACTATCGATTAGATTGGCCAGGAAGTCAATTGGAGAATACGAAAATTTGCACGACAATTTAACAAATTCTTAACTATCTCACCGAGCCTTGAATTTTGGTTTTCGTACCACGCAAGATTGGACCCCATGCACATGCTTAAGATACTCGTTTCAACATGACATTTTCGCATATCATGCAAGGAATAAGCTCACCTTTTTATGTTGAGAAATATGAAGAGCCGATCCTTCTATGATGACTTAAGCCAATGTGGTACTGAACTGACACGTGGAATTGTAGCGGAAGCGTTGAGGACCAAAACGACGACTTTACCTCATTGCCTACTCATAAATATTCCGCGTTGTAAATATAATTGCAGCTGCGTAATACTGTTCTTTTTATTGCTCTGTTAGACATAAGGTCGTCAAAATATGATAACTTCTTCAAGATTGTTAATTTATTTACTGTATTTTGCACCGTTGTTAAGATTTTAAGCAAACAAAATGGCCATTGCTTAGAATATGAAGATCAATATATACTTTTTGTTATATTTACATCACAATCGTGTAATAAGGTACCTTATCATTTAAAATTTTCTCGACAACCTAATTTTGAAAGGCAATATTTTGTTGACATCAAAAATTCTTGATATTTTCTAACATTTCTGATAAAAAGAAAAGGAAATTTCTCTGTTTGCGACGTCAAACTTAAACGTTTAGAAGACCTCATGAAAACCGTAAAATTTAATACAAAAGAGTTCACAAGCACAACTAATGAACTAATGTTTTGTTCTCAAATATATAGAGTTGCTAACAGTTGAAAAAACATCGTCGTTGAAAAGGTTTTACTATACGTGGATATTTTAACTCTACTCTAGCCAATTTCTCTCGAGAAAAATCTTGTGATCTTCAAAAGATATATGTTATTGATTTAGCAGGATGTCTGTCGTATTAGGGCAATGTTTTGAGTTTAATATTTTTGCCAGTTTATGGGCCAACCCTGCATCCATCTAATATTCTCCGGCACGGGCCAGTGTAATATAAATTAAGGCATATTATCTGATGATTTGTAACTACTATGAGCAATTTAATAATACAAATAGGGTGTGAATTCATTATGAATTTATTACGATGCTATTTTAGAACACTGCTGATAAATTAATGTGTCCTCGTGGTTCAATTTATTTTAGTTTTTCAGGTCACTTCGTTGAGTTGACCTGCACTTCTTTGATTCGTTCTTGTTAATCTGTAGCTCTTTTGTAATTGGGACAAGAGGCATTATTTGTGTTCTAGCTATTGTTTCGTTTGACCTCATTTGGCCAGCCGTAAAGAACATTGTAGTTACATTGACACTGTCTGACAAACATCAGAGAAGGGTAGACGATTTCTGACCTAATAAACAACAAACTTGGGTTTTCCATGTGAAATATTTTAAAGTACAATTTGCTAAAACTCTGATCCATTTTAACGGTCCGTTTTGCAAATTAGAACAGCTCAGGGAACTAATCACAAAAGTCTTTTTCATCGTGGACGAGTTTGTCATTAACCAAATATATAGAAGATGGTGCTACCTTACAGCTCATACGCTATCATAGCCTGGGAAAATGCATGTAAAACCTACATCAATAAAGCAGAAACCAAACAAAATCATTCCATCAGGCTTATATTCTTTGCAAGAACTTTGGGTGACCGGACTGAAAGCGCGCTCCTCTTGCTAAACGTATTAGATGTTCTCACATGTTTATAGACTACAAGCTCTGAAATATTTCTATATGCTCCTTTTCTCTTAAATCTCCATTGGAAACATGATAACTGGAGGCTGACTAGAAAACCTTTGATTACTTCAGTCTCCAGACTCATATAGTACATTTTCTCTTCTTTGTATTTACATTTCACTAATGTGCGTTCCGGAGTGTCTCTAGACATCAAAAGTGCATGATTTTCCTAGAAAACATAGGTATATTATCTTCTATTTGGTTTAAAATAAATATAGAAAAAAGCGAAAAAATAACATCTGAGAAGGAGGGGTAGTTGTCCTGGTAACTCCGCAACATCAGGGACGTACAAGCTCTACATGTTTCAATCATGCGTCTATTTAACAATTATTGCATGAGCGCGCGTTGGATATTTATTTATTTATTTCAAGATTTGTATATAATGTATATATACAGGTGAAGAACAAAAGGACATTATGTCCCCTTCAAGGTTCAACCAGGGTAGATAACCAACTCGGCGCTGCGCACCTCGCTGGCTACAATCATCTCGTATCAAACAAGCGAGAGTGGAATCAATTTTTTTATTACAAACTCCCCCAAAATATAGAAAAATGAAATAAAATAAAAAAAAATAAAACGCCCCCAAAAAATTACACGTAAACTTCATATTTGAAAAGCATGCATGGTCCAATGACTCGTATACCATGATGACTGAGCCAATGAAAACTCTTGAATTGCACTATCTAAAGATCAAGTTTTTAAAGAAAAGTACAGCACAGTCAGCTATAACAGCGGGTATACAGCAGCTATACCATAAACGATAATGCCGGAAACTTATTACATTGTACTAAGCTTTTATTTTTCCACCTGAGTGTATACCAAGCCACATCGCTTCGTTAGGTGTCCATCTTGGGTTTGTTAAACACGGCCTCAATTCAAACTTGTATGGTCCTGTTATTTTAGATATGTTGAATGCATTTGGAAAATGACATGTCTTCTTTACAGTAGTTAGTTTTAGAGAACTATTGCTTTTAGGGACATCTCCGCTAAGGCGACCAAAATTTAGCATCATCTCCGGCGAGCTGCCGTGCACACCAAGGTAACTATGGCATACTTGAGATAAATTGTTGAATTTTTCAAGTGTGTTTGCTGGGGGATAAAGGTGGAGTCTTCGGTCATCAAAGTAAACTAAGCTCTCATTGTGGTGGTACAGCTTGTTGATCCAAACTGGGATCTGCTGGTCAGCATGCGGATGGCACAAAATGCTCCGAGGATCTTGAGAAAGGAAGCGTTCAATAATGTCGGAAGTGAACAAGATCCATGCTTCGTCGACGTAAATGAGGTCGCGATACCAACAATGATATGAACCCCATATCAACCTCTCTGTGGGCCTGTAAGATAGCTCTGCTTTGAGTCTTTCCAAACATACAAAGAAGTCATCGTCGACTCGTAGTAAATACACGAAGTTAAATTTCGCTGTCGCCCACATTATCTGGTATAAATAACGAAGACCAAAGATCCGCGTGCTTTCAAGAGCTTGGAATTCAATATCTCCGTGCAACTTCTGTTCCGCAAAAAGGTTTCTTTGTTGTTCCTTGGACAACAGAAGACCATCTGTAAAGAACTTGCATTGAACCTACAAATAGAAAACAGCAACGTCTATTTGCTCTGAATATTCCACTGTAACAGAATTGCGAATTAGTTTGCAAGTGATATATCAGATACGAAAGACCATGTGTGATCACATTTCAAACCACCGAGAAGACGTTGGAAAATACTATGGGTAGGGGAGTATTTGACAAACTTCGAGATGTTGGAAAATGTGATTAAGTTCTGTCTTGAGTGTTTGATATATCTTATTATATATCTAAGTTAGTACGCGCTGTAATTGGTCAATTTAGTGGACCGTACTCTCCCGCACGGCCCGCTATTGTGTTGCCAAACTGTTGCGTGATTTATCGCCACAATTTCTTAACTTGTTTAGCAAGTAAAGGTTTAAAACTTTCTTTTACTCTAAATTGTGTGCTAACGCGTAGTAACAACTCACGAACGATTTCAAATTGACTCGTTTTGCTTCCGACCTGCTTCAGAAATTTGAAGCCGTTCCTCCAGAATAAAAATCGTTCCCGAACTCGTCAGACACACAATAGAGATATAATGAATATCTTACTTACCTCGTCTTCTCGGTCCGTACTGTAAGTTACGGATCCTCGTTTTTCCCCTACGATTTATGGCCCGCGCGCTTCGCGCTTGGGCCATAAATCGAAGGTGCGGACCTCGAACTCGGTTAGTAAGAGGTATTCAATCGAAAGCCGAGTTTAAATAAAGTCATCATCATCATCATCATCATCATCATCATCATCATCATCATCATTATCATCATCTAAAACTAAGGAGAGTTTGTAAAAAGTATTTTCAGCTCTGTTCTTGGTGGTTTTAACTGAATATGGTAATACACGGTCTCCCTTTTTTATATTACAATGAAATAATATTAAATCTTGCGATGTCTATCTGAGGAGTCCATTGTGAGCGTATGGCAAGATCGTGAATTATCAGAATCGGTGCTCTTTGGATTGATTCTTTGTAAAGTTGAAATTACGGAACTGTCTCGTGTCAACTACAACACTGCAAAAACCTCATTCCCTTCCTTAGAAAGCAAGCCACTAAACGATTTACAAGGACCTTAAAACTCACCTCAATTCCATCGCACTTCTTCCACCATGTAGCTCTTATGGCCTCTCTCCTCTTGTACCTCGAGGGAGCTGTCGTAACAATCACCAACAACTTAATAGATACTTTATTATCGACCTCTTGTAAATTACTCAGTTGGAACATGGGCGTGCCATTTGTCTGCAAGGTCCGTTCATAATTTGAGCTTTGCCCTGTGTACGTGACCTGTGATGCGTTAGCAAACATCTCCCTGAGCGGTCTTAAATGGTCATACCTTTTGGCTGGCCTGCCGAATACCTCGCGTAGGTAGCTGGGACGAAGTTTGTAGTGGACGATCCCAAGAAAACTTGTTAAGAGAACTGTTAGAGAAAGGGAGCCCAATATGTAGAAAAAGTGTTTGTTCCGTAAACGACGATTTCCCCGAAACATTCTCGTGAATGCTACGATGAAGATTGACTGCAATTCTTGGTTACTAGTGTTCTGTTCCGGAAAACGAAAAGCCGACGATTTCGAATTCCTCCGATTTGAAGAGCGTTTTCGAAAAGCTCTGCGGTTTCGTGTCGGATTAGTGTGCACGGTAGGCCTACCGGGCTTACGTTTTCAAAATCCCCCGGGGTGACGTGGACGGGGCCTCGGCTTGTTCCCTCACCTCGGTATTTTACGACGAATTACTCCATACAAGACGCCACTGGCCGGCGCTTATCGTTGCTTGTTTTGTTAAACAGCTAACAGAGAGTAGCCATTATTTCAATGCTGTTCTGCCAAACTGATATTCCTCTCAACTTTGCGCCGTTTGAGACTGAAGTAGAGACTAGCTTATAGCTGTTGTTTCGAATATACAGATCGTATGTCTTTCTTCTGCCTTCACACTTTAAACCGTGGTTTAAGTGTGCATACAGCGTTCAATGCAAACTTGTGAGCTTTTTTATGCACTTCTATTTACAGAAATTTCGATGCTTATTCAATTATTAATGTCGTGTCACAGCTTCTTTGAGGCATCTGATATCCTATCTTTGCGTAAGAGATCTTCGCAACCGAATATCTAACTATTTAATTTTTTTTTCATTTAGTGGTGTTTCCAGTTGATTTTGCCTGAACTTGTTGAGGCTAAAAGTTAATATGGAAAAAGAAAATGAACACCTTCAAGCAGGCTGGTTAGCCTATGCTGATGTCGATCAATCTATTATTTAAATCTACACTTTACTTGCCTTATTCATTTCAATCCACGAATTATTCCACGCCTTTATCTTTACGGGTCATGTTAAAAATCAGCTTAAATAGGTTAAAGACTTTCGACGAGAACTGACCAATTCCTGCGATCTTAGTATTACTTTAAACGACATGCACCAGTTTTTGTAATTAATAAGCAACTTTGACGGAACTTATGCTCATTTAATTCCGTACTTTACCAGCGCAGGTGACCTATTCATAAGTAGACTCGCTATCACTTGCCCACTGAAGTGCAAATCACCCAACCAACATGATAGCTCTTTTAAATTAAAATTTTCCTATCAAAGTGAATAAACGTTCTCTGGTTAAAAAAGAATAAAAACATAAGCTTTCGACTACAGTCTTTTGCCTTTAACGAATGGGACAAAGTCTTTAACGAATGGAAAAATAACTCAAAACCGTTTGATTGTAATCAGACCACATTTACATTTTATCTCTTAAAATATATTATTATCTAAGTGTTGCTAAACAGAAGCCCTTCGCAGAACATGTTTAAACTTTGCAGAAAGTTGTATCTTATCATGCTGATTACAATTCGATAATAAAAAATGAGGATCACCGAGCAAAGCTAAAATCAAGCTAAAATCAAGCTAAAATCAAGCTAAAATCAAGCTTTAAAGCTAAAATCAAGGGTGTTTTTAGAAGGTCATATCATTGCTATGGTAACCTATTGAGCCACAAAATTAACAGCAACTTATTCACTGATGATTGGGCAGTTTGTCGGTACCATGATTTTGGCATCAACTTGTATAGAGAGTGGTCATTATGACCCATCAAACTGTAAGTCTTGGAAAGTACTGGAAACTGTTTTGATTGTTCATAACAAGAAAAATTTTAAGCATTGTCCTCGGCTACTCCGGGTTCAAACGTTAGCGTCTTAAAGCAAGAGATATAAGAAAAGGTTATTTCATTAGGAGGTTGATAAGCAGCATTCAGCCATAGTATCCAGGCACCACCAAAGACAAAGCGATTTCCGACTTACACCCAGCCTCCTTGGTCGGTCTATATCACTCATTTCAGTAAATTCGACTTAAATTGAATCAGAGTGACAAATTGTGGCTAATATTTGAGCTAAAATTAAATTGTTACAGAAGTCGCCATCATTCTTGACTCTATATTTGCTGGTTAGCGTTTCTTTCATCCAGTTGTTAATTTCCTTTATTATATGGCTAGCTCCACGAGCGGGCAAGATGACCCAAATCGCGCGCTGTGATTGGTTACCCGAGCGGGCAAGATGGAGCCATCTTGCCCGCTCGGGACTACCCGCTGTATCCCGCAAGAGAAATTCCCTTGAAAGCCATATAATAAATCCTTTATTGACCAAGTTTGTTCGGTCAAGATGGCTGGATATTGGCCTCGTTCTTTTTTTTGCGAGTTTATGGACCTCGACTTCGTCTCGGTCCATAAACACACAAAAGAAGAACTTGGCCAATATCCAGCCATCTTGACCTCACACTTGGTCAATAACCCATATATATCATCTTACAGAAAGTTGAAAAAAATATGAATGTTGATGTACTTCTTGGTTTCCAGGTTTGGTAACAGACCAGAAATGCATCTCTTATTATCTAGTTTGATTTTGCCGGTCTTGGAAGTTGTTCAGGTTGAAATTCTTTTTAAGACTGTTAAATCCAAAGATCTTTATTGCTGCATTTGGTGGACAGAGAGCAAAAGCATGACACATGTGACTTACTTATCTACGTGTAAACTTGCCTTGCCTACTGAAAAGGACCGCAAACGAAAATGCTGCCTGTATACGTAGGATCTGTAAAAGATCTGATCAGTTAAAAATAGAAAGACTAGAAAACAATGATGCAAGGCTGATACTACGTAGAGAGCTTAACGGGGCAACGACCACGATAGAGTCCAAACTGAAAGCCATGAATTGCAACCGTGGACAGCTGTTTCGACCTTATTGGGTCTCGTCAGCACGGTGTAGCTAGTTGTGAAGTGATCAGCTGCTCGACAGATATCCCCAAACCCACTAAATGCAAGATGGTGATGACCTCAGATAAAACTCAAATCCAAATTCTTACCCATTGGCCAATGTCACATGCAAAACGCGTGACAAGGGACAATAGG
>CM042757.1:5839965-5853939 GCA_022496165.2 Catalaphyllia jardinei | reverse complement strand
GCTATTACCCTTTCTGCAGTTCCTTGAGGAAAGGTTATCGAGAGAGCAGTTTAGCCTCAGTTACATTTTCTGCAGTATCCTAGGGAAGGAGTATCGAGAAAACAGTTTGCATTGTCATTTTTTTATATATATACAGGTTCTCCACCCGGCTGTGTAAACTTCGATTTCGAACGAGGAAATCTCTATGGATGGACGAAGTCAGGCACTGCATTCAACTTTCAACCAACTTATGGCGACAATCCGACTGCTCGACGGAGACGTCAGCCAGCAAAGATGCAAGGGAAATGGTGGATTGGCACATTTGAAAAGCGCCCGAATCCGCGTAGCCGCGCCGGGGCAGTTCAGGGAGATCGTCCAATTGGAACACTGTCATCCATGCGGTTCCGAATCATAGGAAATCACATTAACTTTCTGATTGGTGGGGGATGTAACATTCGCTACACCCGGGCGGAACTTGTTATCGATGGCCGAGGCGTAGTGCTTCGTTCTAAAGGTAAAGTAGAGTGTGTTTTTCTCTTCCGTTGTTGTTCAGTAATCGAGAAGGCTCTACTTCATTCCACAGAACGCATAGTAAGAGGTCAAAATGGATTACAAGACGACGACACCATAATAGATTTCTTTGACTTGAGCTAGTCGCTTCGAGACTGACATTACAAGACTAACTAAGACGGACCGGTCATGCCTTCAAAACAACTGCGACCATTTTAAACAGGAAGCCCAACATATAAGATGCACTATTAAGTTCTGTCCTGTGATCGTGAGAAAGGAAGTACAGAAACCACTGCATAACTTTGAAAAACTTGTACATAAAACTTGCATTTACCACTCCTCCTGCATATCCTTTCAAATGAAAACTAGTTTAATTTGCATAAAAATGAACCTGTAAAGGGAGAAAATGGTGTGTTTGGCACGAGGAGTCATTTTGACACCGAGGCAAAGACAACTCTGAAATGGTCAATTTGGATTTTAATTACCTGAACAATGCTTTTTTCCCGGTTAACAGGACGTTGTACAGAAACCATGACGCGTAGAAGATGGAACGTACGGGCGTATATTGGCAGGACCGGTTTTGTACGGCTTGTGGATTATGGTTCGGGTGGATGGGGACATATCAACTTTGATGACCTGAGAGGAAATATCCGATGCGAAAGTACGTTTACCTGTCTGCATTCGATATTTTTAGCAATTATTAAATGAGGCTGAGAAGGATATGAAGAATTCTGCAGATCAAGGAGGATATTATCCACAGAGGCCGAAGGCCGAGGCAGATAACACGCTCCGAGATCTGCAGAATTCTTCATATCCTACGAAAGCCGAATTCAATAATTGCTTTATTATTCATTAAAAATATTTCCCCGTTCTTAAAGGTGTTTCGCCTTTTCGCTCTTTGCTTTTTCCGCTCACCAATTATAACACAACCTTGTCCCCAGGTTTTCTCGGTCAACGATTCAAAAATCTGCAGCGGGCTGCACTTTTGACGTCATTTTGACGTCATCGGTTCAATAATTTGCAGAGGGCTACACTTTTGACGTCATTGGTTCAATATTTGGTGAACAGCAGCTAGTTATGGTGAATTATGCATTTGGTTTTAACCAATCAGAAACGGGGAAATATTTTGAATGAATTAATAATAATAGTTTTTATTTTAACGAACGCCCTGGGAATTGAAGAAATGTCAAAACAAACTGGACTGCTTCATTTGCTTACGTCGCCAGTGAAAGCCAGGTTTTTGAATTCTTCATTTTTGTATAGATAGGAAAAATGCAATAGCAAAATAAAGAAGAAACTAAACGAAACTTAACCAAATGAATAATGATTTAGTAGTTAGTAGATCGTACTGACAGCATTTCATTTCGTTTTCTCTTCAGAGATTTGTAAGCACCCTCTTGGTATGCAAAATCGTCGGATCCCTAACTACGCCATCACAGCGTCTTCCAGCTGGGACGCAAATCACGGTCCCCATCTTGGACGCCTGCATTTCACTGCCCGTGGAAGGTTTCAAGGTGCATGGAGCTCACGATACAACAATCACTTTCAGTTTTTTCAAGTTGACTTTCGGAAACCGACCAAGGTCTCGCGTGTAGCCACTCAAGGCAGGCAGAATGCAAATCAGTGGGTGACACAATACCGTCTTGCTTACAGTCACGACGCGATGAACTGGGCTCTTTACAAGCTGCGAGACGGAATCAAGGTATGAAAATTCGTAAATAATCTCAGATAATTCCTCAAAAATAGCCAGGTTTCTTTTTTGCCGATGTTAAGATACCCACGTAGAATGACGCAACCATTTTCCCAGGGTTTCTTATTGAGAGCGCTCTATTCTCTTTGAGCAATCTTCTTTAAACTTTGGAAACCTAAAGCTGTTCTCCATAATATATCGGGTGAAGAGTCAAAAATATTCTGATTTCGCCGGAGAGCTGCATGGTGAGCAACTAGCATATTGATGAATTAAAATTGTAATTTCCGCAAATCTTTTATCTCAACATCCGTGTTATACTTTTCTGCAAGTATAATAGTAGCCACATATACACTGGTGTGTGCCTATTTTTCCTGTACCGATTCAACTCAACATCTGTGTTGTACTTTTTTTACAAGTGTAACAGTAGCCACATGTACACTGATGTGTACCTATGTCTCTATGTCCTTTTAGGTTATACTGCAGCTGTGACTAAGCAGAGATTGTAATATTGTTCTTCTTTCTTGTGCTTAGTACTTTCGAGGTAACAGAGACAGGCATACCGTGGTAACCAATGCTCTCAGTACACCAATAAGAACCCGTTATATTAGAATCATACCATGGGGCTGGCACGGACATATGTCGATGAGGGTGGAATTCTACGGATGCTTTGTCGGTAAGTTGTTCTTAAAGGAACCCAGTCACTATATTTAACACTTAATGACTGGTCCCGAGGGAAACAAAATTCACTGTTCCCCAAGGGATCAGCCATTAAGTGATTTGTTATATAGCTAAACAAAACAAAAGCAAATTTTGAAAAAACATCAAGCCACCTCCGATCACGTGCAACAGCGGTCAACATTTCGCGGGTGACAGTGAACTGTTTCCCGTTTGACGTCATAGATTTCGCAAAGTTGCCCGCTCACGGCAACAGTGAGGAAACAGTTTCATGTGACCAAGAACTAGCCAATGAATGGGCGCCAATGAATGGGCGCGCTGTAGCGGTAAAAACGCCAGCTATATAACAATTTGAGTTATTTGGGCCATGTACAAAATCAATAAAGGGAAAAACAGCAATAACAACAGCAACAACATCAAAATCAACAACAGCAATTTATTTGTACCGTATAATACCGAGATTCATTAGCATAAACAGTAAATTAGAAGCAGAGTACCGAAAATAACTAAATGAAAACTAAACTAGTCGGGTGTTCAGGAAATAATGAAATTATTCAACTCAGGAGCCCATCACCCGTCATGGGCTCCTGTTAAACTTTATGGTCGGATTATACATAAAAATTACACCGTAAGAAAAGGAATCAATTAATAAATAGGTAGTTTTACAAGTAATTCTGTTGGAGTTACGTAAATTTATTTAACAATTTATCTACGGTAAAAACTAGGCTTTGCAAGTTTCGAGCCTTAGGAAGAATTTTTTTCGGATTTATTTATTTCTTTATTTGCTGCATCTAATAATGTGTTAAAGCAATCTCTCTAGAAGAATGTTTGACTGATTACAACTTTATGTTATGGACAAAACGTTATAAACATTACATTTCTTCTCAATAGACCGATGTACCATGCCTCTTGGTGCCGAAGACGGTCGCTGGGTCCCAGGTTCCTTCTCGGCCTCAAGTTACTACAATCATTACCTTGCTCCCTGGCACGGCCGGTTGAATCATCGCTGGTCATGGAGCGTGCGCCACCAAAGGCACGGCGAGTGGCTTCAGGTGTCTTTTGGAAGCAGTTCAACCTGTAAAGGCGTGGCGACACAGGGACGACAGGATGCAAATCAGTGGGTGACGCGGTACACGCTCAGTTATAGCAAGGATGGCATGCGATTTTATCCGTATAACGAAGGACGAGGAACAGTGGTAATGAAGAAATCCTTGCATACCCTTTTGAATTATTGACCAAGCTTGTTCTGTGAAAATATCTTATTAGATGCTTTGGTGTGTAGTACCGCTGCATATGTTTACCAGTACAAAATCAATAAAGGGACCACCGCGCAGGGCGATTCAAAACACAAACAACGAGTGAAAATATACAGCGACACTACAAATCAAAAAGTCTAAACAAAGATTTATTATCCAACTGGTGTAGTCAATAAATTTATTAGGGAAAGAGAAAGAATGCGACAGTTTTGCATGCGCCTGTCGACCTGTCAAATAGGTTTTCTACCGTACGAGTAACTAAATATACAATATCGACATGTATTTGTTGTACGCATTACTTAACAATTATTCCATGAGCGCGCGTTGGATATGAGATGGTAAATAGCCAACAAGGCCCGTAGGGCCGAGTTGGCTATAGCCATCTCATATCCAACAAGCGCGAATGGAATAATTGTTTTATTAAATTCTGTGCGGTTGTATGCTTGGGAATTAGAGCTAAATTTTACTAGTTTTTAATTTTACAAAACGACCGGAAGTTGATGTGGCAAAAACAACAGGAAGTGGGAAGTCACATGGCATGTGCGCCGTTTGTAAACTTTCGTTGAATGGAAATTTGAAAGCGAAGCCGGCGAGTCTGCTGAACGAAAAATACCATCATCTATAATTTAAGGAACGTCTGGCAAACGAAGGATATTCAACCTTAATCAGGAAGTTTGAAAAGCGTTCAAGTTTGAGACATCGAGAAGAGTTTTAATTGTGCACTTGCACATAACAGTTGTAAAAGTACTGCGAAAAACTTTGATTGCTATGTGACAGACGTTGTGTCAAAATTTATATTCTCGACAAGAACTCAATCAGCGTTCCCTTACTGTGGCTGCCCTTGCATCAGTTCGAGCTGTATATGTGGAGATTGTTGCTGGCCAGTTTTAGAGTCAGGGACAGAAACTATTTTAGCATCGGATTCATCTTCAGAATCTCCGAGATCCTGATGGTTTTTTGTGGCTGGTAAAGATTCGAGCCGACGCTTCGGTTCAGCTCATCAAAATACTCAACTCCTTGTTGGATTTTTCGCAAGCACAGAATTGTTGGCGTTGAATCTCTTGTCGTGGTTAGCCAAAAAGGAGACTGAGGTAAAACTAGGTCGCCCTCTGTAGTTTTGCATTTTTGCTCTCTGTCCGTTTGAGCTCACGGCTGTCGAACAGTTTCTTCATCTGTTCATTGGAAATTAGTTTCTGACCGTTTCTTATGGGCTCTATTAGGCCGGCAATGTTGCCTGTTTTGCTGAGGTCATTTGCAAATGCTCTAATGCTTTGTTTGCCTCAGTAAAAGCGAGGTCAGAGATAGTGGAAAGCAGTTTGATGACCGGGTGCGAGCGAAGGAAACGATCAATGGCGGCTCTCAGATGGATTTCATTGATGAACTTTTGTAAACTGACATTGTGCCATCTTTATTCCTCACAGACCTGCAAAAACGTTTCCGAAAAACATTCAGTTCCTCGTTTGACATTTCTTCTATCGGTTTCGAAAATTTAGTGCCACCAGGACTAGCAAGCCATTCAGTAACATTAAGGTAAAAACTGTTGTCGTTACGTAATCTTCATGAATGCGTAAATTCTCGATGTTCATGTTTGAAATTTCAAAGCTTTTAAGGGAAACTTAACGAGTGAATATCCTAATTCCTAACTTTATGGCTTTTTTGTTGTTACTTGGATGGGATTGTCCTTTAATTTCTTGTTTTTCTTCTGTAGACAGCTCACCGAATTTGTTTTATTTCATCCAATTTTTTGCCAACAGAACTTCGCTTCCCACATAAAATTTTATGCCAAGCCACCTTTGCCGCATTAATTTCCATATAAGGTCAAACGTAGGTATAATCGCTGGTAACCGAGATACAGTGAACCAATTAGAAAGCTAGAATTGCATTATCCGAGGTTTAGAATTTCATAATGGACGATATTCGCTGCTGCTGCTGGATAATAAGGCTGAATATTGACCAAGTTCTTTTTTGCGTATTTAATTATGGACCGAGGCGGTGTATCTAGCCGTCTTGACCAAACAAGCTATGTCTAAAAAGGTTTTATTGTATGAAGAAAAAGAAAGAACACAATTTTGTTGCCAGACAGCGAGTAATCCTAGTGGGCAAGATAGCGCCATATTGTCCACTCGGATAACCAACCACCGTGCAGGATTCGCCTTATCTAGCTCGCTCATATAGCTAGGCATATAAGAAAGACGGTTTATGCATGAGGTCTCGGCAACCATATCTAAGTCCCAAAACAAGGCACTTTAATAGATCAATCTGTACATAAATGGCCCGAATTTAAATAACAGTTAAATTAGAAAACCTTAGCCTCGTCTTCATGTTTCCAAACAAAGGATCTCTCTCAATAATGCGAGTTTGGTGTCGTAACGTTTTGTTATTCAATGAACGGCCATTAATGCAATATGCCAGTTTCGATATAATGAAATTTTAACATGGTGCTAAGACCGCTTTGAGGACTTAAACGAAAAAAGAGTATTTATTCGTTAACGGCAATGCGATACCTTTGGTTTTAGCTCCTTAAGCTTCCGCGCTAAATAAAGTTTTATTATATTAAATTGGCTTATGGGTCTATTTAGAGCGACTCCTTTAACACGACCTTCACGGTTACTGAAGAATGTTTTGAAGATTTTCTCATCCCGGCTTCGAGTTTATCGATCCTCAAGATTCATTAATTCCAGGGCGCAGAAAAGCATTTAAAACTACGTGCATTAACTATATATTCTTTTTTTTTTTAAGTGTGTCCGTAATAATTTAGTGTGGATGTTTTTTCGTTTCCTTTTTAGATGTTCAGAGGGAATATGAATCGATTTGGAATTGTTTTTCATCGCATCAACAAACCGTTTATAGCGAATCACGTTCGTTTTTATCCTCGTGGATGGTACAGCTGGATTTCAATGAGAGTTGAAATTTATGGATGCCCATCAGGTATGTCGTATTCCATTAAAGATTAATAAAATAACGACGATATAACTGAGGCTCTGATTGGGTAATCAAAGTTAAGGCGCCACTGCAATCAATCTGTACATTGTTTGTTTCCTATACATTATAGACTGCAGTTTAATAAACTTGACACCCATCTTCCAAAGTCCTGTTTCTCATAGACTTGCTTTAAGGCCTGTTATGGTCTGAGCCGGGTTAGGGCAATAGCCACACGTGATAAGTGGAGGAAAGAGACTCTCACATAAAAAGGGCGGGGCTGCTAGTCGCTTCCAGTAAACTTTAGTCGGGCTTCAATCTCGCTACTTTCCATTCCAACTGGAACAAAAGGTATGTAGATCACACCACAGACTCCTTATACTTACACAGCTTGTTGTTCGTCATGCATTTTCCTTCAAAATAAAATCGTTACTGCTGTAGGGTTTGCTCTTAGAGTGTCCGCCATATTGTATTCTCGGTAGAGGACTGGAACTAGCTTGCAGCTGAGGCTAGTGCGGGGAGTCTTTTCAAACGCGAATAACAGTAGTTTAAACACATGATGCAAAGCACCGCACATGCGCAAACGAAAATGCTACCAGTTTAAGTAGGATCTGTAAAAGATCTGATCAGCCAAAAATAGAAAGACTTGAAAACAATGATGCAAGGCTGATACTACGAAAAAGCTTAACGGGACAACGACATAATAGAGTTCAAACTGAAAGCCAAGAATTGCAACCGTGGACAGCTGTTTCGACCTTGTTGTGTCTCGTCAACACGGTGTAGCAAGTAATAAAGTAGTCAGCTGATCGACTGATCATCCATACCCACTAAGGGTGATGACCTCAGATGAAACTCGAATCCACATTTTTTGCAGATTGGCCAATGTCACATGCAAAACGCGTGACAAAGAACAACAGGAAAAATCCAGTATGACGAGACCCAACAAGGTCGAAACAGCTGTCCACGGTTACAATTCTTAGCTTTCAGTTTGGACTCTATTATGTCGTTGCCCCATTTAACTTTCTGCGTAGTATCATTCTCGCATCATTGTTTTCTAGACATTCGTTTGTATTCCATTGCAAGCTAGTTCCGGTCCAAAAGCAAGAATACAAATATGGTCTATGAAGGCGTAGTCCACACATATCCCGCAAATTTTCTTTCCGGATTCAAACTTTGCCCATCCACACATAGCGTATTAAAATCGAAAAATATCCGGATTCTCTGCTGAATTCGCCGGATGCAAGTGGACGGAAGCCGTATCCGAAAAGAAAAAGTTGCGGATTCAAAAATATCCGGATACGTTTAGACGGGGCCTAAAATTTCAGAAGGTTTATCTGTTATCCACTGTCAACCACAACCTTTACTAAACTTTTCTTTAGTTAGTAGCTACCAGGATTACATGAACAACGCTTGTCTAAGACTCCTAAAAATTATCTCAGTTTTCTCTAAAACAACTGAGTTTTACTACAATTGCGTTTTACTTCACAGCGGGTCTCTGCAATAGCGCCCTTGGCCTTCAAAATGGCCGATTGAAGAATGGACAAATTACTGCCTCCTCCACGTGGCCAGGCCTCTATACTTGGCGCGCGAGATTGCATCACGCCCAGGCCTGGTGCGCACGCTATAATAACCACAACCAGTGGCTTAAGTTTGACTTCCGTCGCCCAACCAAAGTGATAGGAATGGCCATACAGGGGAGGTCTAATGCGCATCAGTGGGTCACCAGGTTCCTATTGCATTCAAGTCAAGACAATGTCCACTGGGCTGTATACAGATATAAAAATAATGATAAGGTACAATAAAACCCTTCAAGTCACTTGTTTTGTACAAACAAAAAGAGGAAAAAATATATTCTACCTGAATCTTTTTCGTAGCAACTACTTTGAATAATTTTGGCGGAACAGCCAAAAACCATTAATAAGATAACATCCCAACAGGCATCGTTATATCACTGACCTCTACTTAACAATTATTCACCGACGTGGAGGTTAATAGTGCTGGATATATACCACACAAGCTGAATAACTAGCGGCGTAAAGAGTAACTTTATTTGTGACTATATCCCAACAAAAGCCATTTTGTTTTTCTTCGGCTGCTCGGAGGTGAATAGTACTTGGCTAATCACCTCCGGGCTAGCCAATCAGCGCGCGAAAAAAGTACTATTCACTTCTGTGATATATACTAAATTGGATTATTTTAGCCCCATCATTCTTTCTCTCGTGCGTTGGTTTATTCGTTCATTTATTCATCTGTTCGTTGCCTGAATATTTCTTTCGGAGGTTCGTTCAAAATGCGTAAGAGACTCCTATATTTTTAATAGCGTGTAACGCAACTTACATAGCTGTCACGTTCTTATTTCAGTACTTCTCGGGAAGCCGTGACCAACATTCAGTGACCACAATGCCAATAAACCCGGCCATCTTAGCGAGATATATCAAAATCCAACCACGTGGATGGCGCAGTCACATTTGTATGAAAGTTGAGTTTTATGGCTGCCAGGCAGGTAAGTAGAAAATTTAAAGATTTTGAAAATTCCGGGAGTTGTACTTCTAGGGCTCCAAAAGTTAATTAAAGAGTTACTGGTTTTACTAACTTAACGGTAAAAATTGGATTTTGCAAATGATCAGAAACTAGTTTAAAATACCGTTAATGAGGAAATCGTCGGGATTACTGAAAAAGTCCTTCCCAACGAGTCGCCATTTTAAGCTGAAAGGAAAATATAACCTAGTTACTTAAATCAAGATCCTTACTGAATATTAGGGAGTTTATCAGTTTTTTTCAAGTCCTCAAAAATAACACAGTCTCGAGAAAACGATATTTTTTTTACTTATATGATCTACGAAGAAGGAGAAATGAGATATCTCACGATATTTCAGTGAAGTCATTTTTCTGATGTACGAAATTGCCTTTTAAACTGAATGGAGCTGTCATAGAGCAGTTTTTCACTCAAGTGCCGAAAAGTAATTGGTTTTGTACTACTACGCTTTACAATTGGCTTTCAAAAACTCGCGCCGCTTTCGCATCCAGTCAAATGTAGCACCAAAACCAATCATCATCATCATCATACGCCCACGTTTTCCCGCGCTTCGCGTCAGCTACGCGTATTTATTTGCTTCGAGTTTTGATTGGTTCTAATATTTTGTCCTTTGTGATTGGCTAGAGTGCTTACTTTCGTTTGCGAGTGTCGTAAAACGAAATCCAAATTAATGACTTACTAATTAGACTACTCAGCCAGCCTCGAACCATAGCAAAACCAAAACCAAATTAATTGCCTTATTTCTTTCGACACTCAATTTAAAACTGCACTGACACCAAAGGAGTAATAATAGACGGAAAATAAGGAAAACCTAAGAGAGATTATGACCCACAAACTGAAAATATGGTTGCCAATTTATTTTTCAAGAAATAATGTTTGTAACAAAGTTGTTTGAAGACACTACTACCATTTGTGGATACTCCATTTGTTTCATACTAATAACATAGCCTCAATATTGGGGCATATTGTTTTTATTGATTGCTTTTTCATTTTATTTTAAGACAATTGCTTTATGCCACTCGGAATGCAAGATGGCCGCATCACCAAATCCCGCCTCCGTGCCTCGTCTATGTACAACACGTACTATGGACCATACAACGCGCGGCTACAGGCGCGAAACTATGGTTCCACGCGTGGAGGCTGGATAGCACGAATAAGGAACACTCAGCAATGGATTCAGGTGGACTTGGAGAAAGATGCTACTCTCAAGGGCGTGGCTACACAGGGTCGCTTTGACGCAAACCAATACGTGAGGTCATACATTGTCACCTACAGCCGAAACGGAAGGCGGTTCGTTCCTTACAGAGAAGGGCGACGAACAAGGGTGATTAATTTTCGAATTTAACTAAGGTCTCCCCACTTGTCTGAAAACATATTAAAATCCGATAGGAAATCGAGTAATTTCAGAAATTAAAACCTTATACCTGAATGAGTAAATGTATTAATTGATTGCCTGAAATAACACCAAAAACGTTTCCAATGAGAACTCGAAGAAATAGATTTCAAAGTTCAGAGAAATTGGGAAAACACAGGTTGAATTTCATTATCTGTTTCATTTCCCCAGTATTTTCAAACGTTCATATGAACTTGGAAAAATATATTTTACACATTTGGTGTTGTTAGAAATTATTTCATTTGAGAAGCTATTTGATACACTTGCACAGACGTTGGCAAAAAGATAGAAATAATCCCTTTGCAAAGTTTTTTATCCACTTATTACTCGAACTTCTGGTGGTTTCCCTCTTAAAGCTGCTTATTTTGGAGCGGTTTATGAGGAGTTTACGAGGACAAGCAAAAAGGGCTCAAATGCTTTACTAAACTTTCTGAGAGGAATCATTTATTTCGAGAATTACTAAAAGCTTCACAACTTTTCTCATGTCGTGACCATGTTTTCCTCAAACACAAATTCAAAATGAGAGTTGATTTTTGGGTTTTTAATGCTCTCCGGCATAGTAATAGTATAGACAGAAAACATGTGAATGTGTTTTCTGAGTGAACCTGCGGTTTACACAACATAACATAACATAACATAACAAAACATAACATAACATAACGTAACGTAACGTAACGTAACAGAACAGAACAGAACAGAACATGAACTTTACTTGAACTCGAAATTCAGAATAGCATGAAAGACTAAAATCTTCGAGAAAAAAAAAAGAAAAAGAGAAAATCTATTTACATACACAAAATCTATATACACTCCCGATCGAGACAGCAGATACCTCAGGTGAATGGGGCCTAGGTTTTCGTCAGAGACTGCTAATTTAGTAAATCGATTTGCTTGTCAAACATTGGGTTATATTGCTACGAGTTCGAATGTTTGAAGTGGCAGGTAGTTTGTAGTCTAAACATAACGCAGGGATGTCGGAACAGCAACAAGGTTATTTATTCCACACGAACGTAGTAATTCCACACAAAACTTCACAACAAGCACACGCCAGGCTTGTCAGTTATACTTCGACCTCCGTCACTCTTGTATAAACACAGTCTTCGCCAAATATCCAAGTAACCTCTCTATTACACTTCAACAAACACGACCTCTGTCGACGCTTCACACGCGACTTTCTTCACACTTCAGTAAACACTACTGACTCACGAGATAATTCTTGACAGCATAAGGTTCTAGAACTTTCCAGCTCTACTAAATAAAGTATCATAACGATATTAAACTATTTACAACAACATACGCAAACAACTAAAAAGAATTGCTGAATCACGGTGATGCGATGCTAATTAAATATACAAGAGATTCAAGACTAAATTAGCATATTCAGTGATCTTCTAAGTCATACAATTATCTTTCGTAACATATATACTCTTTTATATCTTCTAGCTTTTCAGTGCCAACAGTGACAGATACCACGTTGTTACACGTCGCTTTATAAAACCGTTCAAGGCTCGCTTTGTGAGACTTCATCCAAAATCCTGGTACAGTTACATATCCTTGAGAATGGAGCTGTATGGCTGTAGACACGGTGAGTTTTAAGAAAGGGATGCTCTCATCCGTTGACTTCAAGTATTATATTATGAACGAAAGATTGTGTATGACCCACGAGAAGTGAGTTAAAAAACAACCGTAGCGGGGTACCTTTGACTTATTTCGAGTTGTTTGGAAATGTGTTCAAACGTTGTCTTGAGTGTTTGATATATCTTTTCTCAAACTCATTAATAATTCATCAAGTTAAAACGAAGGAATTGAAATCACAACCGTGAAGGTGGTTTGGATACCCGGTCATAATTAGCATAGATTTTGACGATTTTACTTCTCCGTTTACTCCTTAGTTTTTGTTTCGATTGAGAAGATATATCAAACACTCGAGACAGTGTTTCATCGGCTATTCACACACCTCGAATTTCGTTAGACATTCTCCCCTGCGCGTCATATTTTCAACTCTCTTCTCGGTGTTTGGATATCCTGATGAAACACTGTCTCTCGTGTTTGATATATTACCTCAATCAAACTAAAACTAAGGAGAAAATGGATATCCAAACACCCTCATGGTCATGAATTCCTTTGTTTAAACTTGATGAACTATTAATGAGTTTTAGAATTATAGATTAATTTATGGAAAGTGCGCGCGTACGGCACTTACGCACGCGTTGTTGACGCCTCAGAAAACGAACGAGTGAGTTTTCTCCTACAAAATCAACGAGTGCGTAAATACCTTACAAAGCACTTTCCATGCTGTAATTTGCTTATTTTATACTGAGATTTGCACCCTCAACCAGATGTTCACCCTTCCGTGGGAAAACAATTTTTAAGTTATGTTTTCATTCTGTCTGAGTGCAAGCACTTTGTTGCTTCTTCAAAACCTAGTGCAAATATTTTTGGTACAAAATGTTTACCTCGTTAATTAGTCAACGCCTCAGCTGCCTTTGATTGGTTTTCCTTGTCTTGCCTTTTTTGTTAGTCGTTTGCTTCGAGCAGTAAGTATATGAAATAAATTACGATACAACAGCTTCATTCTTAGGGAGAATAAAACCAAAACGTTTCCTTGACCAAGTAAAGCTATACACTTTCTTTCAAGCTGACACTTTTCTTCCGTTGCAGGCCCTTTGTGTAACCAGCCAATGGGAATGCAGAGTGGACGGATTGGGAATAAGAGAATCACTGCCTCATCGAACTGGGATCCATACCATGCTGCTTTTCGTGCCAGGTTACATCATGCTAAACATGGGCGTTACATTGGAGCTTGGAGTGCAAAAACTAACAACCGACACCAGTGGCTTCAGGTAACGGGAAACTATTTAATTAATTAAGTAGATGAGAATGTAAGCTCGCTCTGTTAAGACCTGGTTTGTATTATTCATTCTTAGAGACATTTTTTATAGTAATTGCACCTGATCTTATGGATATTAGTATAAATCTGCTAGTGGAGCGCTTAGGTGTTTCGTATTTTCCGTTG
>CM042757.1:5797645-5825976 GCA_022496165.2 Catalaphyllia jardinei | reverse complement strand
AACTGTTGACTTCTAAAGAAGAAACCTTCTAAAGAGGAAACCTCGAATCTTGAAACCTCTGCGCCCGCTTTACGTTTTACTGTACCGTAGTTTACCACAGTTTTCAGCCTAAAAAATACTTGAGGCGCCACGCACCTCTCGTAAGGTCTAACAGGATTGGCCGAGAAAACAATAGAATAAACAACAGAAACAATGGCCCTAGTCCTGAAAACAATAGAGGTGGATGACTCCGGGAGCAGATAAAATTAGAGGTTCCGAAGAGGTGCGTGACTACTGAAATACTTCTCTTGCTCTCTTCTAACTAAAATCGACATGGGACGATAAATTCTTTTCATCTTATCTAAGAAAATCTGTAGGAGAAAGCGGCCTTTGATGAGCCACTTTCGCTGAGCGGGCACTATCGCCCGATAGTCGCCTATGGCATACTATTGACAGATAGTGCCCTCGCGAGATTGTACCACGTGATCAGTTTTGACCAATGACGACAAAGTAAAATTTATTGGTGAACTATAATCTGTCAATAGGATGCTAAATAAACTCCTGTCGTTTTCAGTTTTTGAGGCATGCCGCTACGAGAAAATTTAGTGGTGAACAATAAAGACAATAGAGTGTTTATGTCTCGGAACTATCGGTCTGATAGTTGCCCCTTGGAAATTTGATGTTCTTAAAACTGGCATATTTTCACAAAAACAATCAGATTATTTGCTCTCGATTTCTATGCGTAATAATATGCCAGTTTTAAGAACATCAAATTTCAGCGGCCAACTATCAGCCGACAGTTCCTCGACAGAAACGTTCTATTGTTTAAATAGAAAATTCGTACTCATAATCTCATCTTTAAATAGTGATTTTCTACTTACAGTCGCCGGAAAGAAATCAGGCAAATACTTTGGTTTTGGATTTGGTTTTGATTTTGATTTTACTACTGTTCGAAATTGGCTGAGTGGTCAGTAACTTTTGGTTTTGGTTTTACGACACTCAGTTGACACGACTCTCTGTTGAAAACAGCTGTGGTAAAGCAAAGACTATTATGTTCTGTGTCCGTTGGTACTAAGGTTAATTCAGTGATGTTTTTCTCCACAGGTTGACTTTAGTAAGTCGGTTATTATCGTAAGGGTAGCAACACAGGGAAGGCAAGACAGTAGACAATGGGTCACTCATTATTATTTGAGATACGCCCTGGACGGAATTCATTTTGTCGACTACAAGCAAAAACACACGAGAAAGGTTCGTATAAAGCAAAAGTCCTCTTTTACATACTAACAGTGCTGTGCAAAAGTAATACAAATTAGTAATTTTGTCTTAATCATCTTGTCATTCGTTCTAGTGTAAGTCTACAACGGGCCTTATTTCGCGTTCTTTCCCTTACAAACTGTATTAGGCATATTCACTCTCAAACACTCAAAACATCATAAGATTTCAAAGGTATTTTGAAAAACTTGAAGCGAATGTATAGGACCTGCCGTCGAGCGAATTTTAGAAAGAAATTTCGTTGCAAAATTTCAGGAAGCCAAGCGCGAAATTTCACAAAATTTCGAGTCTGTAGAACATTGAGTTTCCGAATTTATCAAGAACCTACTTCGAATTCCCCTTCAAAATGAAATTTTGTTCATTATCGTCGAAAACTTTAAATATTTGCGAATTTTGTCGAATTTGGTTTGCCTTACCTTTGCAAAATACTGAAAGAACCATTTTTGCGTTGGGGCTGAAAAAAAATCGTATAGCAACGTTGAAAATAGGAAGCCGAACGTGGCTGTTTTCTATGGAAAATGCACCGTTATTGTCATCTTAGGTATATTTTTGTTTATTTTTAACAGTATTTCCCAGGAAATCGAGATCAGAACACAGTGAAGTCATACCCGCTGGTACCAAATATCAAAACAAGGTACATCCGTATCATGCCTTGGCACTGGTATGGACACATCTCTATGCGAGCAGAGTTCTATGGATGCTTTGCAGGTTAGTAGAAAGTGTTCACATCATAGACCATTTTATGGTTGTGTTTTCAGTGTCCTTGTCTATAAATGCAAACGGGGTTGGGGAATAATATCATAAAGATTCTTGTTTTTCGGCCATTTCAATTTCAATAGAAAGAGAAAACAAACAGCGGTTACAAACATAGTAAAGTTTCGCATGGTATATTATACTTGACGTTTCGTATGCTACAACATACATCCTCAGAAGTGACGGTTATAAAATATGACTAAATTTAAAAAGACGAAAAAAAAAGCGAGGTATTGGTAACTACCTAGAAAACAATGGAAAAAGAAACTACATCCGGTGTGAATTAATACAGAAGAAGATTTTCACCACCGACGTTTTCATTAAGGGCGGGTTTCAAGTCCCGTATTAACAGTGTTTCTTTAATTTTACATTGTAAATCACATTGACCACTTGCTAAGATCTCAAAATGGACCCTTTTGATGTTGTGACCATGCGAAACTTTACTATGTTTGTAACCGCTGGGGAATAATCCTGCTTTGAGAGGAAGCTCTCTGCTTTTTTCATTTAAATGCAAACTAGTCAGCATTGAAACAACTTGATTTACACAACAAAAGTGGAGAGGTCTGTACCAAAACAATGTCACATCCAGCCTCGCATTTTAAGGCCAGATCTCCGGCCCGACAACTGTAAAATGGCCTATTATAACTGCGTCTATGTTTTAAAAGTGAAAATGTGGTAGCGAGAAACTCTTTCTTTACTAGTCTTTTATGTATTTCCAGCAGACTTTGATAAACCTGTATATTATCAGTTTTTCCAAATTGTCTTAATTAGGTTCCAATCTTTCTCTTTAGCATTTAAATGTTATTGTAATATGCCCAACCGTCACTTCTGAGTATGTCTGTTGAGGCATACGAAACGTTAAGTCAATAATCATTTTTTTTTTTACAACATGCGTTGTTTTGTCATGTTTGTAACCGCAGTTTGTATATTATTTCTGTTTACACAACCTGATCATGGCAAGGTACCAATGAAACATTTAAAAATCTCTTTCCTTTTAAGACCATTGTAAGATGTCTCTCGGCTTGGAAGATTACCGTATCCCGAGTAGCGCACTAAGTGCTTCTTCATCCTGGAATTACGCCCACGGCCCAGACCGCGCTCGAATCAACCAGCCGAGCGGGCACAGCCGAGCAGGAGCCTGGGTAGCTAGAGGCAGAAACGCACATCAGTGGCTGCAGGTGGAATTGTGCCGGCCGGCCAAAATTACAGGCGTGGCTACACAAGGTCGACACGATGCCCACCAATGGGTGACAAGTTACACTGTTAAATATAGTTTAGATGGAAAACGGTTTAGAGCTTATATGGAGTATGGAAGGAATAAGGTTTGTTGTGATTCTATTTTTCTACTTGACTCCGAGTAGTCACAGCTTTCGTTTATTCCGTCGAGCGTGATGTGATAAAAAAAAGCGCGCAAAAAAACGGCTGCGTCAAATCTGGGGCCAGAAGCGTTTCTTTCCTCTTGCGTTCGCTTCTCATTGTCAGATTTCGCGCAGATATTTTTCTCTCCTTTTTTTTCTTCCTGTCATGTTCGACGGCCAGTGCAAAAGAAGGAAAACCCGCAGTCTACTTTTCTATTAGTGTAGGAAATAATTTTTGTTAGGAATTTTCTGTTTATTGGAAATCCAATGAATCTTATTCCCCCCAACTTAGCCTTTTTCTCTCGTTTATTTTTGTGGTTTTTCGCCATTCAGTCTGACGATCCGAAAAGAAAACAGTAAAAGTTCCTTTCTGTATACAATTGCCTAAGTTATGGGAGGATGCCCGCGACTACCAAGGCATGATCGAGGCGCGCTAAATGTAGGACTTGAACCAATTCAGCCTGACAGGCTAACTATGTATGCAGTGAAAATAGTGTGTACTTTTACTTCCTTACAAAACATTTCTTTCCTTCCTTCATTCGTTTTTAGGTGTTTCAAGCAAACTTTGATCGCTATACAATCGTTGAGCATGAACTTGCGCCTCCGATCCGAGCCAAGTTCATTCGATTTCATCCCAAGGCTTTCCGAAGCTATGTTGCTATGCGAGTAGAGATCTACGGGTGTTACTATGGGGGAGGTAAGTGAGGGAATTTCATTCCCTTGGGTTTTAATGAGATCTCTCCTTGTTTTCTAGAATCACTGTAAGTGAAGGAACCTAAAGGGATAAAATGGGAACAGAGATTGAGATTGGAAAATGTCATTTGGGTCACTTAGACCGGGAATTACAAACCAAAAACTGTAAATCAAGAGAATTGGGAATTTATTCGCCCCTGTTAAGTTAAGGACTCTCTAAACAGCAGTTACTTGAAAAACAGAGTTAAAAATAACAGAAATAGGCAAACGCTTTAGCTTAGGTCATGTTCTGACGAAATCGTCGGAAAGGCAGCTTTTACCTAATATTTCTTACAAATTTTTCCACGGAGATTTGGATATCTCACAAAGTTTTCACTCTTATGGATCTTGCCCTCAGAGTACTCCTCCACCGATTCCAAATAATATAGAGATCAGTCAAGCGACAAGCTCATAAACTTTCTCGACTCGCAACTCGATCCTCGCGACTCGAGACTCGCGACTCGATACTCGAAACTATCGAGGATCGAGTCTCGAGGCTCGAGGCTCGAGGGACTGTCAACTTACTTTCGAGCCGTACTGTAAAGTTAAGTCTTCATTTTCTCGTAAAAAAAATGTTTATTTACATATTCTGTGGAAAAAGTATTAACTTTCCAGGAAAATGCCACTAAAATGCTCGAAAAATGCTCAATGCTTTTGCCTCACTAAAATGCTCGAAAAAATGCTAGCATAATGTACAAAAGCCTAGACCTCATGGACTTTGTCACGGAAATATCGTTCTGTGAAACCCCGGTTGCTGATGAAAAAAGGCTGGTTTTTAGAGGTTGAAAGAAAACTAGGGAAATCATTAAAGGTATCTGTATAAAGGTTTATAAGGCGTCGAACGCACTCTCATAATCTTTGATTACTAGTTTTAAGAGTATTTTGATGGTTACCTATTCTATATAGATGTTATTCAACTACTGCGAGGTCCTTATTGTGTTTATGGCCAGCCGATAACTAGATCCATAAACTTGCCAAGCGACAGCGAGTTTCTAGCAACAACATCATTAACAAAAACAACAACACCAATGATAATAGCATCCTTTATTTACATTTTTTTTTACCCTTTTCCTTGTTCCCCAGAAGCTGTACACGCTTCTACGTTCCATAAAGGAACGTGCCCATTATGGTTAAAATGCTTTGTTGTTTCGTTTTACCGAATAGCACGTTTCTGTACGAGCCCCGTTGGCATGCAAAATGGACGAATCAAAAACCGAGCTATCACTGCCTCGTCTTATCACAACCATTTCCACGCTCCATGGCTCGCCAGACTTCACCGCCGAAAACATGGTCGCTTCGTCGGATCGTGGGCGGCCAAGTACAGTAACCACCATCAGTTTCTACAAGTCGACCTTGGAAAAACAATGAAGATTACTGGAATTAATACCCAAGGAAGGTACGATGCTAGCCAATGGGTGACGGCCTATTATGTTCTCTACAGCTCGGATGGCATGTACTTTGCTAAAGTGAAACACTGGTGGAACGTTGTAAAGGTTTGTGACTAGATTAATTCATGAAATGATGTCCCTATTTGAAAAACTGAGTGTTGAAGAAGCAGTTGTTTATTGGTTAGCACGCTGGAATCCGGATTGCGTGGTCTGGATTTGAGCCTTACCTGGGGGACCCCTGGGGCAATTGTATTGTGTTCTTGGACAAGACAACGGCACCACCACAGACCCTCTCGTACCGGAGAATTTAAACCTGAGGGGAGCCCTGCGATGGACTAACACCTCATCCAGGGGGAGGGGGGGGGCAGTAGGAACACTCTTAGTTGCTGATTACAAATGCTGATAAAGCCAGAATTTGATAGGTCAATTAGACTAGAAATAACAGAGCGTGTTTAATGTTGTAATTGTGATTCACACTACTAAGCACTACTTTCAACACTGGTACGACTACTTACACAATTTACAATAGTAATACAACTACTTAACCTTGTTGCGATACTGACTAGCGTAAAGTCCCTTATGTTACCAACGGATTCTGCTATACAATGCGATTACTTATACACTACTTACAATGCGATACGATTACAGATACTACTTCGTACAATACTACAACTTACTCTACGTACTCTACGATGTAAAACGATAACTTATCCTACTTATGACACTAATACTAAGGGCCGGTTCATGCGTCGCATTTCTTCCGTGTCGAATGCAATTGAGACAAAAGATAATGAGATGATTTGCCTCATTATCTTTTGTTTGAATTGTATTCGACACGGCAGAAATGCAACGTATGAACCGGGCCTTACACTACTTACAATATATTACCATTACTGATGCTACTTACAGATAATCATAAGTGTAGCTTTACGTTCAGTGCGTGACTTTGCTAGCCTGCGAAAACAGCCGTCCTTCTTCGCTCCCGGCCCGAGTGGCGTTTCGCGTGAAGGACGACTGCGTTTCCCCACATTGCAGATTGTTATCTGATATACGGTATTTGTAATTTTGCAGCAATTCCAAGGCAACTTTGACAGGTATTCTGTGCGCACGCACGCCTTCAGGCCAGCTCTGTATGCTCGGTACGTTCGTATTCAACCAAGAGGGTGGAGGTCGCATATTTCGATGAGGATCGAGTTGTATGGATGCTCTTGGAGTAAGTGGATATCTCAATAGTTTTTGAGCAACAATTCAAAACTAATGACCATGGAGGGAATGAATAGCTTTCACAAATCTTTCTATTTCTTCCAAATATCCATTGGAAATAGAATTGTTTGGGATTATCCCCAAGCAAACTGGAAGTCAGGAAAACATTCAAATTTTTCGAGGTGTTCTACTGCAACTGGAGAAATTGAGTCACTTGGACAGTATTTTCTATATAGTACAATTTTTATTCTGAAATTCCTGGGTTCGGTGGTATTTCAAAGTAGGATCTTCTGACATGTTAAAGTAATATTGCTTTCTTAAAATAGCGGTGAAGGTTTCTCTGAAAAAAGCTAATGGCCTGGGTTGAAATCTTGTTTCCTCTTGCTTCAGAAACATTGCTGTCTTATTTATCCTTTCACATAATATGTCCTTATCCTTCTCTGTGAAGGCAAAAATATCCCTACTTTTTTAGCTTTATATAAACAACAGTCTTCATTTGGCGCGAAAATATGCTCAGCTGGGTAGCATATAATGTCCAAATGGAAGTTATTGTATTTACTTTAATTTCCTTCGTCTATTTTTTGTAACAGGCGCAGTTTTGAAAATTGGGGAGTATCACTCGGGTATTCCCCAGTAAAAGCTGATACATGGTCAGTCACGTTACGTGTTTAAACCAATCGTGCGCAAGCGAAAATATTTAATGGATTTTATAATTTTTTCTTTTCAGATCGCTGTGACATGCCTCTTGGTCTCGAAGACGGCCGTGTTCCAGACCCCGTCATGACTGCCTCCTCATACAACAACATTTACGACGCGCCGTGGAACGCTCGACTTAATAGAAGGCGCTACAGCCGCTTCGGAGGAGGGTGGTCTCCAAGAAGGAACGACAGAATCCGGTTTTTGCAGATAGACTTCCAAGCGATGACAAAGGCGACGCGTGTCGCCACGCAGGGAATGCACAATGCTAATTACTGGGTGACGAAGTATTACATCAAGTATGGAAAAACTAAAAACAGATTGGCTCCTTACCGCGAGGGTAGATCAACAAAGGTACGGTTATCATTGGTACGACTAAGAGTCAGGTTTCAACTGGTAGTATCATTTGAACGTTCACTGCGATTCACTACCTAAACTACCCCGACCTGCTCCCGTACTGGCCTCGTAGCTCAGTCGGTAGAGTATCGGAAGATCTAATCCGGAGGCGTGGGTTCAAACCCCACTGAGGTCAAATTTTCTTTGGCCTGTGGGGACTCCTAAATTTCCTTTAAAGAGGTAATAACTAAGGGGTATTTGGTGTATCGGCAGTATTGCCTACTTCCGGCACCCAAACATTTATTGAAAATTATAATTTCCTATTCAACTGGTAGTAGTCTTGCTTTGACTGATACTACTGTCTAGGGCGTACAAGATCAACAGGTTATTTCCGAGTTCCCTTGTGCCTCTGTTTCAAAACGAGTCTTCAAGCAAAATCTTTCATTTAAAATTAAGTTTGAGTTTGCATGAATCTGTAGGTGGAACCCATCTTCATATGAATGGTTTCGCACTTACACTCGTTTTGATACAAAGACAAAATGTAACTCGGAAATGGCCTATTGTTTTCGGTTGTCATACAGTTAACTCGAGAAAAAGCGAGCAAGGCGAGTGAAAGAACCAACGTCCTTTGCCATTTTCACGCGCGATTAACGACAGAAACGGAGAGAGCACTGGGGCGAGTTGCTTATATTGATTAGATTGAAAATCTAAACATTTCAACCGAAACGTTAATGAATAGAAAGTTACCCGACCAAGTTGAAGAGTTTTCAGCGGAAAATTGTCTAAATGGAAGCCTTGCAAAAGTTGCAAAATTCCATACAAACCCTTACAATTTTGTCTACCCAATCCATACAAACTCTCTATTTTTGGGTAATATTTGAAGAGCTGTCATTTTCCTCCTCCAAATACTTCTATTCGTGGTAAAGACTCTCAAATCTACTTCATTTGAATTCTTAGTTTTTCAAACGAACGGAAAACAACCATACCCTTTCCCAGTCCTCTGACGTTTCTGCAATGGCCTACTGTAATTTGCCTTATTTAGTTTCAATTTTCTGTAGTAGTGATACATTGGAACAATAAAACGAATCAACTGCAATCGGTTTATTTGTTGAAATGGTTTTCCAAAGCTGAAGAGATGCGAGATTTACGTACAAGAACAATTCTTGCTTGCAGATCTTCACAGGGAATTACGACCGATACATCATTGTTCAGCACAAGTTTGCCAAACCTCTGTATGGAAGGTACTTTAGAGTTTATCCTGTCGCCTGCTACTCCTGGATAGGCTTGAGAGTCGAATTTTATGGATGTGTTTATGGTAAGAATTTAATTCATAACATCGTGTTATTTCTTATTTCATCAAAGGCAAAAATGTTTAAATTCTCAATCAGCAATTTTGTTAGTGCTTTTTAATTGAAGGAAACCTGAAAATAGTATTTAACTAAAATAGAAAAACACCAAAGATATAATAATAAATCATAAAGGAACAAGGATGGTTAAGGATGGAGAAGATTAACACGGATTATAAACGAAGAACTTGAAAATTTAGGCTAATCAAGTTGCACATGCTGTGACCTACCTTCTTACTTAATGATATGATATAAATGAGTGTATAGTAAGAATGACAAGATTACCATAAGTGTATAATAATCTTAGACTTCTTTAAAATGCAGGAAAACGTTGTAACCAGCCTCTTGGAATGCAAAACGGTCGGATAAAAGGACGGCAGTTAGCTGCCTCCTCGAGCTGGGACGGAAATCATGGTCCATCCAATGCCAGACTTCACTGGCGGCGGCGCGGACCACGCACAGGGGCCTGGTCAGCACGTCATAACACTCGTTACCAGTGGCTTCAGGTTGATTTTATCCACGCCATGCGAGTGGTGAAGATCTCTACTCAGGGACGACAGGACGCCGCGCAATGGGTGACACAGTATTATCTTACCTACAGTCAAGATGGAGCACATTTTGCTGAGTTTAAAAAGAATAGCAATCGAAAAGTGAGTGTTAGCCTCCTCTGCGTTCTAACAAAGGTGCGATCTTATCGCAAAAACGTTCACTGCTTACCTGTTCTTGTTAAAGAGGTCTGTAACGCATACATTTTTGTGCACCTCATGGTAATAAAGCACGTTTACCTGACAAATTCTTCTACAGTTTATCCTGTTCGATTGGCGCACTTGAAAAATAAGATTTCTATGCAACAAATTCTGTATGCCGTAATTATAGTTGTTGTGGCATAAGACTGCTCTTTGTAAGCCCCTTTGAAAAGATAGATAATGCGACTTTTCTAGTGTTCGGTGTAGGTCATTGCACAGAATACTGTACGCAACGATGGCGTGGTGTTTTCTTTAGCTTGTTTGTCATCCAGAGTACATTATCTGATTTTTGTATTGCTCTTTTTGTTTTCGTCGCAGTACTTTACAGGTAACAGAGACCAAAACAGCGTTGTACAGCACCGTTTGTTCCCTCGTATCAAGGCTCGCTACATCCGTGTCTGTCCTTGGGGCTGGCACCGACACATTTCCATGAGGGTGGAGTTTTACGGATGTTCTGCAGGTACTGATTTTAATCTTCATCTGATAGAGCGCTTTTCTGAAATCACGTCTAAACGCAGAAAACTTGAGCTAAGGCTCATCTGTGTTGTTCAAACACAGTTTGGTATCTGCCAAGTGATGGTTGTCAGTGTTTAAGGGTAAAGAATAATTCGACACAGTGTTCAGAAATTCATAACAGTCAGACTTGGCATGTTGTCCAGTGCTTCTAAAATCGGTATTCTCATGCTGGTGTAACGAAAAAAACCCCGATTCATTAGACTATTTCTCCGTCTCTTTACAGCTTTAAGTCGACAAAATAGAGAGTCAAAGTTAAATAGAAACAGAACAATAGCTTGTGCGTGTCAGCATCGTAGACACATAAGGCGTGCAAAGAGCTTTCGAAACCTGATTGTGCAAAGAGATCGTAGGCACCCAAGGCGTGCGTAGGATATTAGACTACATACCCTAGACAATACTTTTTAAATTACACTTTCATGTCGATTTTTTCCACACAGGACGCTGCTCGCTCCCTCTCGGTCTTGAGGACAAGCGTATCACAAACGGACATTTTTCGGCATCTACGTATTATAATCATCATCTGGCACCATGGCATGGCCGCTTGAATCATCGCTGGTCATGGAGCGCTAGAACCAGAAATCACAATCAGTGGTTCCAAGTGAGCTTTGTGAGCGTTGTCAAGGCGACAGGAATTAGTACCCAAGGCAGGCAGGATGCTAATCAATGGGTGACGAAGTATATTGTATCTTACAGTCCGGATACGACAAACTTCCGGTACTACTCTGAGGGAAGAGGAACCAAGGTAAGTGTCAACATAGTTATTAGTTTCTAAAGAAACTGCAATACTGTCTTGGCAGGCGAATGAAACACTTTGCTATTTAGCAACTTGAAGTTGATTAAGGCAAACAGCCATAGCCAGTATGGTAAGAGCGGTTTGGTCTTTGACTTAACAAAGTGTTTATGAAGCTCGCCGCCTGAGGTTAGCACCAGTTTCACTACAAATGAAATAACAGCTGTCATCAATACATCCATCAAGCTTGAAATATCAAGGTAAACAGCGTGACTGCGTTGTTTAGGGTGTAGGTTTACTATATCAAACACGAAAGACCGTGTTTGATCACATTTCCAAACACGAGAAGAAGTTGGAAAATACGACGCGCAGCGAAGCATTTTTGGCGAAGTTCGAGATGTTTGGACATTAGCCTGAGTGTTTGATATATCTTCTCAATCGAAACTAAAACTAACGACAAATAAAATCTTAAAGATCTTCACCGTCTAGGTCATGGTTTCCTTTGTTTAAACTTGATGAATTATTAATGAGTCTTGGAAATTAAATTCGAGATCAAATCTTCCACCATACTGGTAACTGTACTGGATTTGTTCTTGACAGTAGAGTTGAACTCTCCCACTTTCACTACGAACTCAGTGGTGATTTAGACGCTGACAATTGAATTATATAAGTTTCTTCTCAAGCTTGATGCCAGGCTATCTCTCGAGGAGAGAAAAAAGGGAGGGAGAGCTTGGGAAGAAAGCCAATTTCTTAATTTCATTTTTATTCTATATATTTGTAATCTTTTCAAGGAACGGAGAATTCAAGTAAATATATTTGCCTTATATAGTTTTAGGAGTCGAGGTATAACTTGACGAACTCTAGATCTATCAATGTCGGTTCAATTGTGTTTCCGCCAACTCACCATTGGCTAAACATTTGAGTAGAATAAAGGGGTAAGTTTCTATAGAAACTTTGGTGCTGTGTGGTTGAGGAGTATTACAAGATAATTTGGATTTAACAACTGGGTTGATAATGTGAATTGGCCACCGCAAAGAGATTTGAAAGCTGACTACTTTTCGAGCGTTAGCCTTACGTTGGAAGGAATGAGGAGCTGTGCGTTGTGTGTGGTTTATATATAGAAAGATGGAGCTACGCTATTTTGGGTAGAATATCAAGGTTGTTTTACAATGCGGTATTTTCACTCTGAAACAGGTTTTCACTGGAAACAGCAACAGGCACACGATCGTGTACCACGATTTTGTGAAACCTTTTAGCGCTGTATACGTTCGCATCTATCCAAAGGGCTGGTACAGTTGGATATCTCTGAGGGCAGAAATCTATGGTTGCTATGGTATGTTTCAGTTTTTCGTCTGCAAATCTCTGTAATGGGCGTTATTTTTTACGTAGACGAACAGTCAATATTTTGGTGGTGAGTGTGTCAGGGTGATTTATTATGTGAGTAGCGTGACTGCCTCAGCAGCGTGACATAACAATTTCATACTGCCAGTAGCTTGACTTGACTGCCCAATAGTGTGAGAAGTGTGACTTACCAATTTTATGGTGTGAGAGGCGTGACTAATTCAATATAACGTGACTAACATAATTATATCGTTTTGTAGCGTGACCTAAGTATTTTAACAAGAAAGAAGAGATCCCCTCTTGCAAAATAAAAAATAAATAAGTACATGCATTTTCTCATGTCCTCGTTTCAGTTTCCGTGTGTAGTAATCCACTGGTTAGAAGACTCAGTAATTCCAAGATTACCGCATCGTCTGAGTACAACAGACATCACGCAGCTTGGCTGGGAAGACTGGGCCGAGTACGGCGTGGATCTTACGTGGGAGCCTGGTGCGCAAGACACAGCAATCACAACCAGTGGATCAAGTTTGAGTTCCCTCGACCAATGCGTATCAATAAAGTGGACACACAAGGACGGCACGACGCTGACCAGTGGGTAACTCGTTATATGCTTTCTTCCAGTTTGGATGGAATTCACTGGCAGATCTACAGGTTTAAAAGCCAAGATAAGGTCAGTGAGAAAAGATCATTCTTTTTTTTCAATTCCCAATAATTCGCTGTTTGCACCCTTGCCCCCAATTTTTGTATAAACTATTGTTGTAAAATGCTTTTGGGGATATGCAGACCTCTCAAGAGCATTTTAAAAAGAACAGTTTATGATCTTTTTTTCTTTGGAAGGTGGAGGGGGGGGGGGGGGGGGCGGCAAACGTAGTGAATTATGAGGAATTAGAAAATAGAGAATAGGGTCATTTACAGGCTCATACCTGTACAAGGTTCTAAAGAAACTAGGACCTTAGGCCTATACGACGGCGACAGCGAGGACAACCCTAGTAGACAATGTTTCGCATTTATTTGCAACTATCCCGTGTGTCTGTCGGTATTTTCCACTTCAGAAAATACCATAATATTATTTGTTTGTCTACCCAAATTTTGCATAAGCATTGTTTCCAGTTTCTCTTGGGACTTCCAATGGTCCCAAGAGAAAACAGAGACAATGCCTAATCAAAATTTTGGGTAGACACACAAAGAATATTATGGTATTTTCCGAATTGGCCAATTAAAACTTGCTCCCGCTGAATATGCTACGAATGCGTCTAGTTCCAAATCCCAGGTTCCAAATAGAAATACGAAAAATTAACCGCTGTGGTTCACGTTTTTGAGACAACGCAGAATTTGGACTTGCACTTGCACATCTATTGTTCTGCTCATTAAACCTTTTGTTTTAGTAACGTTCTCGTCGCCGTCGTGTTTTGCGTAAAGTCCCCACTAGTTGGGCTGCGACGGCGGACAAGTGAAACACTTAGCTACTTGCCAATTCGAAGTTGGTATCGGGACATTAACCGCCATATCCAGTTTGCGAAGCTGACTTTTCGAGCGTTAGCCTTTTGCTGGAGCTCATTCCAACTGTTTATCACTCACCAATCTTTGCAGTACTTTCAAGGAAACCGTGACCGTAACAGTGTTGTCACGCAAGCCATCAATCCATCTATTTTGGCGCGATTTGTTCGCTTGCATCCGAAGGGATGGAGAAGCCACATCTCTATGAGGGTCGAGTTTTACGGATGTCGAGCAGGTAAGATTGCTTTTAGGCAATTTTAGGTCTAATTAAAGTTCAAAACCCCTTTACGTAAAAAAGAAACAATTTCGCCAAAGCAAGAAAATTAAAAACAATTTAAATTTCACGTGCACCTTTGCATACAAAAATAACAAAGATAAGAATAGTAAAGATAACGCTTTAGTTACTTTGACTTCTTCTCAAAGAATTCTGGGTTTACATTCGTCGTGTCCAACACTTTTTATACGAAATAACACAACTATTTTCCTACCTGGTGAAAATCGACGAACAACGAGCGAGTTGCCGGGCTCGAAAAACTCATTTTTGCTGCCAAATGAATAGCTTGGAGATAGAATTATAAACCCCTTTTTGTGAAGTTTCAGTGCCGTCTCCATTGAGAGAAGTTGCTCTACTGCAATGCCTTGCCTCTCAACATACATTTGACGTTGGGACAGCACAGTTTGCTTAATCTTGCCCCACTAATACCACACAGGATTGCCACCGATTGGTTAGCTAATGAAACTCATGACATCATTTATAATTCACTAAACAGATCCGTGCGATGTTCCTTTGGGAATGCAAGACGGCCGGGTTACCAAGGGAATGCTTACTGCATCCTCCATGTACAACCACTACTACGGTCCCTGGAGTGCCAGGCTCCAGGCGCGGAACCATGGCTCCACCCGAGGGGGGTGGATTGCTAAGTATCGTAACACACATCAGTGGCTGCAGATTGACTTGGGAATTACGGCAAGGGTAAAGAGGATCGCTACACAGGGTCGGTATGACGCAAATCAATGGGTCAAGTCCTACACAGTGTCATATAGCAACAATGGAGTGAGGTTCTTTCCTGTCAAACACGGAAGGAGAGTCAAGGTAAACGTTGCAGAAAACTTGAAAGATCGCGAGAAACACTAATTTACATTCTAGGAGGGCTATTTTTCAGGAAGCTTTGATAGTACAGGTGCAGTGGTCAAAAAGGGATCGAGGAAAATTAAGGATTGTAATCACATGTTTTTCATAAAATCTGCTTTCGGAAAACTTCGGAGGTTTTTGGGTTACATTCGGTAGGCTTCGAGAGGCTTCGCTTCTACTTCAGAAATTGTCGGGAATCTACGAACCAGCTAGTCTTGGAAGACATTCTCGGCGATCCTCTGGAATGTTCGAAGTACCATTCCAAGTTAATTTCAATTTTTACCCTCCTCCTTATACAAGTGAAATTTTTAAGGAAACTGTTTCCGAAACGAATTAGTACAGTCAAATCTGAGGGAAAAATTCTTCAATGGCTCGAAGAGACTCGAGAACTACAATCAGGTTGGTTGGATACCTGGCGGATAAGAAAGGGCCTTTGACTTACAGACTCCCACAAGAAAATACATTTACTAATTAATTCTAAAGCCATAATACGGTGACTTGTGCATTTTTGACACACGCAAGTGTCCCTTCATAAAAGTCTTTTTTTCTTTTTTAAACTTCTAGGTCTTCCAAGGTAACATGGAAAGAAATCTCGTTGTATTTCACAAGTTCCGGCCTTCATTGAAAACACGCTACATTCGTATTCATCCCAAGACTTGGTACAGTTATATTTCTATGAGAGTGGAGCTGTATGGTTGCAGATTGGGTAAGACGCGTTTCTAATCTCTATGCTCCCTTATTTATCGCATAACTTATTATTTTAGGTTATATCTTCAAAGTGGATCCAGTTCAATAGCAAATTCCCTCTATGAGACGCGCATCCAGAGATCGACCGGAATCTCAGTAGTTGTTTTCGTCAAAAAAAGGTCCAGTTCAAGCTGATGAACTACCCATGATTCCATGCAAGCACATATCATAGAAGGAATGACTTAACCTCGTTCCCAGGGCCTCTCATCTTACCACCCTCTGGGGCGAGCGAGGAAAGACCCTGGGAACGAAGTTGAAAATGACCGTCAGGCATTCTCCACTTCGAAAAATGCCATAATATTCTTTGTTTGTCTACCCAAAATTTTGTTTGTCTACCCAAATTTTGCATAAGCATTGTTTCCAGTTTCTCTTGGGACTTACAATGGTCCTAAGAGAAAACAAAGGCAATGCGTAATCAAAGTTTTGGGTAGACAGACAAAGAATATGATGGTATTTTCCGAATTGGCTAATTGACTCAGCTTCTTGATACAAATAGTGTTAGCGTGGCGAAGAGATATTTCGTGAAGTCTTCAATAAAGAGTTGGGTACGAGAGACCACCAGTTTTTCCTTCTAGATGAATTTGTTTTTGAACCGTTAACTTTGGAAAACTAGGAGAAACCATGGTCCCAGAGCTCTAGCACTTGGACCTTGTAAAAAACAGAATTGAAAACGCTGTTACATTATATAAAAAGCAAAATAGCTTATAAATTAAGACGCAAACAATAGTTTTTGTTTAGAGACACGCTAAACAGTTTACTATAAGCCGGTTTATTATATACTCAACAAAATATCTTGCTTCTGATTGGCCAATGGCGAATGCATAAATAGGTTATAGAGTGCAATCCAGGTTATAGAGTGCAATACGGAAGTTGCTATGGAAACACCAGGGAAGCGCCAAATTTGAACACCAAAGTGAAAAAAAATGGCTGACAGTCGGTTTGCTTTGTCAAACCAAAACATCGTTGAGCAACTTAAAGAAAATGCGAAAAACAAAAATACATTGAAAGCTACACAGACCTGCTTGAATGTCTGGCAAACATGGGCGACTGAAAGAAAACTAAACCCAAAACTGGAAGAATACGAGCACGAACAACTCGATAAAATATTACAATTCTTCTACACAGAAATCCGTACTAAAGACGGGTTTGAGTACGAACCTGAGAGTTGAGAATATAATAAATAAAAAATCGTATGAACCTGCTCGTGCATTTCGTGATTTATGGTCACTCGTGATGTTTTGAAAGTTCTCAAATTGCACTCGCCTACGGCTCGTGCAATTTTGAGAACTTTCAAAACATCACTCGTGCCCATAAATCACGAAATGCACTCGCGTTCATACGATTTCCTATACATATTGCATTCGAATATTGCGGTTACCTTCTGGCTGTTCTTCGCTTGTATTATCTGTTTTTAAAGCCAATATCTAACGATTAATTTCTCTGTCTAATCTCTTTCTGGTGATAGGTCCACTCTGTAACCGACCAATGGGAATGCAGTCTGGCCGTCTTAAAAATCACATGATCACAGCCTCGTCCATGTGGGCAGCGAACCACGGCGCTCATCTCGCTCGCCTTCATAACCGTCGCCGTGGCAATTTGATGGGGGCCTGGTCCTCAAAATACAACACTAGGTACCAGTGGCTACAGGTCTACTTCGGAGGAGCAGCCAAAGTTATCCGAATTTGTACCCAGGGAAGGCAAGACGCCAATCAGTGGGTGACACAGTATTATATAACGCACAGTTTGGACAGAGTTCACTTTTCAGAGTATAAAGAACGAAACAGCAGGAAGGTATTACGTGACTTTGTTCTTTTTGTTTCAATGCTTCTCCGATGAGATCGAGGCTTCAATTCTCGCGACTTGAATTTGTTTCTAAAAGTAAGAAGAAGCCAACATTAAGCTCGAGATTAACATGAGTAGAAGGTCAATTCATTGCGTTGATTCAAGTTTCTCAATTCATCACGCTGCGCGTTTCACAACTTACTTGTCCTTTAGCGCCAAGATAATATTCCATTTCCAAGTCGCTTTTTGCCTCTCTGTCAAAAAGAGTCTTCGTGTGAAACTATTCATTTGAAAATGTCTTTTCCCTATATGTCCATCAAACTCATTTTCATGTGAAAGGTTTTCTTTTATGAATACTCGTTTTAAAACAGGGGCACAAGATAAATCGGAAGTAGCCTATTGGAGCCATTCAAATACTGACTGTCTAAAGCATCATAGGTCATTCTGGGTCTTTAGAATGTTATCTTCAAACAATGAGAGATCTAAAACGTAACAATTTTTTGTCAGATAGTGCAGTTAGTGACAGCATACCCTGCGAAAGTCAACAGCAATGACAAGCAGTAAATGCAAGAAGTCCCGTAATAACGTCCCAGTTTTCGCGTATAAGGACAACAATTACGTCGCGGGTCTGGGTTTCAATTGTTTAAAGCTTCCTCCCCTTTAAAGCAGTTGCAGTATCTAACAGTATGTTCCTGTGGCGTCACGGTGCCCATATTTCGGTCTGGGAAATGCGTTCAGTTTTTGCACAAGTATTTCCTTATGTTTGGGAAGGGCAAAAAAAACACCCTTGACTGAACTATCAGACTGAATTGACGCAGTGGGCGGCAAACTATTTTTTTCTCTTTCATATTTCAGTATTTCAGTGGTAACCGTGATCGCAACACGCTAGTGTCACACCCATTCATTCCCGCCATACGAGGACAGTACATCAGAATACATCCATGGGGATGGCATGCTCATATCTCGATGAGAGTGGAGTTTTACGGGTGTCGAATCGGTAAACCTCATTAGTTTTAATATTTCAATATTTTTCATGGAATTTATGACGAACGTCAAAACTGATACCGAGCGCGCATCGAACAAAACGAGACAAGACAACGTTTATTTGTGCAGTAATTTGCAAGATTAAATATATAGTACTACCCATAGTAGCTGACCACTCGGAATACTTACTTGACTTGTTCCTGTGGTTAACACTATTACTAGCTTTATAAAGAAGGTATCATCTAATGGTTATACAACATTGTAAAAGATTGACAGGAATTGCAGCACGCAACACATCTCACATATAAGATAAACAACAACAATTGGCTTAACGCAAAAGATTTGCTTGGGGTCGTGTTTCTGCCTAAAGGTTTACGAAAAACAGAAATATGTACAGTAATAATGATACCCATATAGAATTTCAGTCACATTATCCGTCACCTTCTTGCTTTACGCTTATCGAGGTTGCATTTACGTCTAATTTTTTAATAAAAACGTTTTTACGAACTTTGGCATAGAATTGCTTAAAATTATCAGTGGAGTACCTGGATGCTGTCTTCCAAAGTACAGCATCCCGGTAGCTGATCGAATTTTTCATATAGTACGAACAAAATCGCGGAGTTCTTGGAAAATGTTCTTGTATGTCCAGTATTCAATTTAACTGTATTATCTTTGTACGAATTATTTTCAGACCGTTTCACGATGCCTCTCGGTATGGAAGACTATCGTATTCTCTCGGGACATCTACGGGCCTCGTCGTCATACAACTACAACCACGGACCTGACCGAGCGCGTCTGAACATCTATAACAGTCACGGACGAACAGGGGCCTGGGTTGCAAAGCATCGAAACACCTATCAGTTTCTGCAGATTGACTTGCGGGAGTTAAGTATCATCAAAGGAATCGCTACACAAGGAAGGAGAGAAGCTCACCAATGGGTCACCAAATATCAGATGTCCTACAGTCGCTTCGGAGCGCGCTTTAAAAGTTATGTCTCTTATGGACGCGTCAAGGTAATTAATTTCGAGAGGGGTCCCCTGCACAGATTGGGCGGGATGTGGGATGCGGGATGCGGGATGCGGGTAAAAATGGTATCGGGATGTGGGATGACAGAAATGAACCATATTTATATTCTTAGTATTAAATTGGTACTAACTTGCAATTCAGGATTAAAGTGCTTAAAGTCTTTTCTCGTTGTTTGGAAATGTGGTCAAACATGTTTTTTCGTGTTTAATGTATAATAGCAAACGATTCGGTTCACCCTTGGGTCCGCCTCGCACCGTGAATATAACGTTATAAACCGAGTTTTTCGACCAACGAGACTCTGATTCTTGCACTCACCACTTGTAATAGCGAAGATATCTGTTTACAAACATTGACGTCATTTTCGCTGACGCGCCCAAAATCACTGTTGCGTGTGGTTGGAGGAAGCTCTTTCGAGCTGGTCAAATCCTTTACTCACAGACGAATTTCCAACGCGACTTTCGGCAGGTGTCGATACTCGTTTTTTTTTAAAACTTTGACAGTGAAGCATTATCCTGATATTCTAACTTTCCTCCGGGTTTCAGGTTGAAATCTAGTATAGATGTGAAGCCACAGTCGTTTGAAGTACGCGAATTTTCTGTCATTTCTTTTGTTTTGATCACTTTTTGCCAACCATAAGTATTGTGTAACAGTGCTCGTGACGTCACTGATATCTTTGCTATTATATTGATTTGTGCCTTGAGGGGATACTCCCAGAAAGATTGGGTCAGGGTGTGCGGCCCGCTTCCCAAAAACCCTTACCTGGCATTTATCACCAAAATCTGCGATTTTCCCCACCTTATTTATGACCAACCCAAAAATTTGATAACCTATTTATGCTCGATGCGGCTGGCACAGTTGCCCTATACATAATTTATGTAAGGTTTTTGCTGGTGGTCTTATCGATAGTTATGAAAAAGTAGCTTATCCTAAAAAAAACATACCCAGTTCAAGACTAGAGTGCAAAAACATACCATATTTATGACCAAAACGGCTGAGATACCATACCCTTTTGGAAAAATCTTGATCGGAGTACCTAGAAAATCTCCGTAATGAAAAGTTTCTAACTTTGCTTGTCTTCTTTCAACATATAGCTCTTCAATGGTAACTACGACATTTATCACACAGTTTCACGTAAGATACTCCCAACAATAAGGGCACGCTACATCAGGATTCACCCCAAAGGCTGGCGCTCATACATTGCAATGAGAGTTGAGCTCTATGGAGGACGATTGAAAGGTAATAAAACGAAGAACAGCGAGTTACATATGATCCGCGGTATTCACGCTATTCCAGAGAGCTAAGTACAGGTAGTCCGCACTAAGGGGCCGAGGAAAGTGTTTGTTGTGCCATCTCAATATACCAATATATATTTAAACCAATCGACCAATCGATATATTAAAATTCACCCTAAAACAATGGACTTCAAAAAGAGGCTCTGGGGAATAAACCCCACAAGCTCTCTATTTATTCCCCAGAGCCTCGTGCCGAGGTCTTTTGTTTTAAGCTGGTCTATTAATCTAGCCAGAGTGAAATAACAATTTCACAATGATGACTTAGGTCGTTACAGCGGCTCTGACTGGTGCTTGAATTTCCCGTTAAAGTGACAACCAATTTGAGACCAGAGCGCGTTAATAGTGAATTTAATTAGTTTCACAGGCCATGTTTAATCTATCACTGGTTTAAACAACATTAACCCATTTCTCACCCTTTTATTTATTCAGAAAACTTTTGCGATGCCCCAGTGGGTCTTCAATCCGGTCGTATAAAAAACAGCCAAATCACTGCCTCTTCTCAGTGGAACAAACATCACGCACCATGGCTGGCTCGCTTGCACCGCACCAGACGAGGTCCATATATTGGGTCATGGGCTTCCCGCCATAACAACCACCATCAGTGGTTACAGATCGACTTCAGAAGAGCAATGAAAATCACAGGTATTGCGACACAAGGCCGACAAGATGCCGTCCAATGGGTGACGGCGTACTATATTTACTATGGGTATGATGGAGTGTACTTCTCTAAAGTGAGGTACTGGTGGAATTATGCGGTAAAGGTAAGAACGTTCTTGGGTTTTATTCCATCTTGTTTTGGTCTTTTTATCAATTTTTAAGTTTTTATTTGCCATAAGACCTCTTAATGAATTATTTTCCATACAAAGAATTTGCTTTTAAGACGAGTTGTTAGCTTACTTTCAAAAAGAGTGAAGGCCTAGCACCTCAGTAGTAATGCACTGAGTGCTCATGAATACTCTTTTATCTTTCGGCTTGAAGAAGGACTAACACTTGTTAAGTCAGCTTTTTCCCAATTCTCTGCGGCGGTTAATTTTAAGTTCATCTGATATAACTTGTAGAACACGATCGATAATTATTTGGAGAAACGGATACCAAAAGTACTGATAGAAGAGCTTTTAGATTGACCAAATCGGTCACATAACGACATAACTTGAAGTGCTTCAAGCCCTTGTTAGTTTCCGGCCTTTTCCCTACCAGCTTTTATTTCGCGCTATTTAAAGTAAAGATTTTACTTTAGGCAGGTTAGTGCACTCAACTCCGGAGCGAGCGGTCCCGGCTCGAGCCTTGGCCGGGGACATTGTGTTGTGTTCTTGGGTAAGACACTTTCAATTCTCACAGTGCCTCTCTCCACCCTGGTGTATGAATGGGTACCGGCGAATTTAATGCTGGGGGTAACCTTTTGATTGACTAGCATCCCATCTACGGGGGAGTAGAAATACTTCCAGTTCCTTCTTGCTACGGAAGCCGGGATAATCTCAGACCTGATTGGCCACTTGGCTCATATGCAGACCTTTTTTTATTTTAGTGTAAGTTGCTGAAGCCATTCTTTTTCATTCACCCAGACTTTCCAAGGAAATCGTGATCAATTGTCTGTCCAAACCCACCCAATCAATCCGGCAATATATTGTCGGTTTGTTCGAATCATACCACGTGGCTGGAGATCACATATTTCCATGAGACTGGAACTGTATGGAAGTCCGTGGAGTAAGTCATATTTACATGTGTCATATTTACATCTAGTGGTTAGCTGTCGCTTAGTCTTGGAGGAAATCATGCCACTGGACTTACTGGTAATAAAATTAGTATAAATTTACTAGTGTTCTATCACGAATGGCGTTCTCTTATTGCCGACGCTACTTACTATCTATTCATTTGTAGGCAGTGAGTACCTTAGCTGAGTGCGCGTTAACAAAATGGAGGCGGCGACTTTTCATTTTCGAAGTGCCAGTGAAGAGGATTAAGATGATTTTTTTGAGGGCAATTACACAATTAGATTGTTCTCTCGTGATTTCTATGCGTGAGATTTGACTCTCACCACACCATCGCCAATTAGAGGGAGATTTACTGCGCGTATGAAAAATAAACAATAAAATCAAGTGATTCTCTTAATCACCAGCCATTTTGGTTATGGGAATCGAAGGTTTTTGTTTTTCTGGAATCGCCAAAAAGTATCCAGAGACCTGGCGACTCTAAAGGCCCGGCCAAACGGATCCAACATCAACCAACATTGTTGGACGAGGTGGCCAAACGAATGCAACATGTTGGATTCAACACATGGGCTCGAGAGGTGTGGGTCCAAAATCTGCCTAGAATCCTTTGAAAACAAACGCGCGCCATATTGCATGTATTGGTTTGCCTTAAAAATGGCGCGCGATCGATGGACTGTGAAGAGGTGTTTAGCCGCTCTTGCTCTGCTTGAAATACTGGACGAGGGGGATGATAGAGTCAGAAAAAGAGGAAAGACAATGCAGTACACTGGATAGGAGGAGAAAAGGGATATTTTAACAATATTCCGAGAGAGTTAATGATTTAGGACACTTCAGGCTTACCGTGAGTTGATGTGAATAAATAAGGGAAATTCTATAAGGGTATTGAAAGCCATTGAACCTGACATAACTCCACGTCAGGTGATGGAAGGTCACAAAGTGATAGTGCAGCCGAAAGATTAACAGTAACTCTACGATTCCTCGCGACAGGAGAAACTTATCGATCCAGTACTTCGAGAGCGGCGATAGCTTACATCTTCTTGATTTCACAGTTCTCGGGTTTTCAACGACTGCTTTGTCCTTTCTTTTTCTATTTACGGAGAGATCGCTTGTACTTTCTTCGGAGAGTGATTGAAAACTTCCCTCATTCGCCTTGCACTATCTTAACATCCACTCGGAATGCACGAAGCAAGTACAAACAGTGAATCATTGCCGATGGAAACAGATACCCGCAAAGTCAGCTTAGTGGGCATGCGCGCGTTCAACAATGTTGAACAAGGTGGCCAAACGAATGCAACATTTTTGTTCACACTCGAGAACAGAAGAAATGTTGGATGATGTTGAAGACAATGTTTGATGGAAATCAAACTTTGTTCAACATCATCCAACATCATCCAACATCATGCAACATCGTGCAACATGGTGGCCAAACGAGTGCAACATGTTGGATTCAATAATTTTGGATGATGTTGCACCAACATGTTGGATCCGTATGGCCGGGCCTTAAGACAACGGGACGCTATATTGATTTTGCTTAATAATTGTTTTTTCTTTGTCTCAGATCGCTGTGACATGCCACTTGGTCTCGAAGACAAGCGCGTCCACAATAAAATGATGCGTGCTTCCTCGTACTATAACTACTGGTGTGGACCTTGGAATGGACGACTGAACGGCCGCAGACATCGTCGATACGGAGGGGCCTGGTGCGCAAAGAGGAAAGATAGACATCAGTGGCTTCAGATTGATTTTGGCGCGCTTACCAAAGTGTATCGTATTGCTTCTCAAGGAAGACAGAACTCCGCCCAGTGGGTGACGTCGTATTCTCTGTCATACAGCAAGAACGGATACAAGTTTATTACTTACAATGAAAGAGGTCGAACCAAGGTTAGGTCGGAAACAGTAGCAATCATGCTTTTCCGTAAAGCACCGGACAAATGAATCTTTAGGGGGAACTCCCATGAAGAGCTTAAGAACCTCTTGTTAGCACGGAGCTCTATTGCTTTAGGGCCAGGGTGCATTGTTACTATTGTTGAGAGCAATCTGGGCGTGACTCAAGCTCCATTTGCCACCTAAACAATACCACTAGGAACGAAAAAGGCATGATTACCAGCCGTTGTTCCCATAAGGGTGGGCTTTTGTACATTATGCTATCATTTTTTTCGTGCATTTTAGTGAAGTAAATACATTGAGCCGATTATTTCGGCATTTTAGTAGCATTTTCCAGGAAGATTTATATTATTTCCACAGAAGATAGACGTAAAACTAAATGAAGAATTAATTTAACCTCTTCACTTTAGTATCACTGAAAGGGGACAAAGTATTAACAGAACAGATCATTTTGAGAATTATCTTCTGGTGTTTTAAGACTTTTACATACTATGTTGTTATCTTGTTCTACAAAGTAAACGTTTTTGTTAAGTACTCTGAACTGTTAATGGTGTTGGGACGTTAAAGTTATGAAAATTTAAAAACCCCTATGTATAAGCATTAACCGAGCATTTTAGTGGGGAAATAAAAGCATAATGTACAAAAGCCTACATAAGGGGCCCTAGCTGGTAGAACCTACCCGACAGATTCATCATGTCTACGCTGACAGGAACATTTTTAACCAATTCTCAGCTGTCAGTTTAATCCTACCCAAACTATTATCCTGAGTCGGGTTTCTTGAAGTCCTGCATGACGTAATGGAGTTTTATTTCAGATATTCCCAGCCAACTACGATCAACACGTGATTGTACGTCACAAACTCCGTCACCCAATCTTAGGACGCTACTTCAGATTCCACCCAATCACGTGGCGCAGCTGGATATCAATGAGAGTGGAATTATACGGTTGTGTTGTCGGTGAGTTGGATATCATCACTTAAGGCTGCTGTTTTTTTCCTGTCCTGATTACAAATCTATCAATATCACGGGTGACATCAACAGCATGGCGCGAAATTTCAACGTTAATTTGTAACTTTACCTGTGAAATTAACAGAATTGCTATGGCAACGTTTGGCGCAAAATACGGTCTCGATACAATGAAATAAACTAGTCAAAAGCCCACGATTGTAAGGGTAATTTATCATCTAAGATATTAGAACGTAATCAAATGGTATATTCGTAAAATTAAGAAATAATTTCACTTTGCGATTTGTCAAAGTTCTTATAACTTCTCTTGCCTGAAGTCTCAAGAAATTAGAATTTTGACAAAACACATAGAATATTATTTTCTAATTTCATTTGATTTCTAATCCTTATCATCAATCAACTTCTGCAGCCTAGCAAATACATCTTATTTTCTTTCAAGATCGAGAAAACACAGTGCGATTGAGAACGAACCGTCAAAACAACAATTTCGAGCTTTGACTAAATTTTAGGATTACGTTCCACCCAATTTGGAGAGATCATGCATTTTTAACTACTGAATTAGTTACTGCGATTTTTAAAAGCAGAATGTTTCTTGAATTAATCAAGTTTCTAACCCCGTTGTTTGACAATGAGATTAAATTGCCCTGCAAGAATCTGATATAGATTTATAAATACTTAATTGTGGTTTAAACAAAACCTAAGGGCTGCAAACCTTTTTCACATTTCCTTTATTGAAGTTCTAGCCAAACTAGCCGTAGGTCGATAGCTTGAGATCGACTATCGTTATTCCTAGTTTTCATGCAAAAATGGTTATTCCTTGCCTAGGTGCGCGATGCAACAAGCCTTTAGGAATGCAAAACGGCCGCATTCGGGCAGCACAACTTACCGCTTCGTCCAGCTGGGACAGAAACCATGCTCCTAACAGAGGCAGGCTTCATCTACACCGTGTTGGCGCGAAGATGGGGGCCTGGTGCGCACGCCACAACAACCGTCTACAGTGGTTTCAGGTGAACTTTCATCGCCCGACAAGAGTGGTGAAGTTCGCTACTCAAGGACGACAGGACGCCCGTCAATGGGTGACTCAGTATTATCTGACGTTTAGTCAGGATGGAGCGCACTTTGCCGAATACAAGGAGAACAGCAATCGAAAGGTATCTACTGCTTATGCGTAGATGTTTTCGAAGGTTTCTGGTATATTTCGGTATCATTTACCCCGGTTTCAAACGTTCCAAAATGTTTGGTTGAACAAAAAGCGCCTCTGTTTTGAGTTTGGACTCTCCTGGCCTTATTTTTGTAGTAGGACCTGACCGTTTTCTCTTACTCCAGTGCAAATGACTTAAAATGAGTGATTTTTTTATAGTGAATTTGACTGCAAACTATAAATTTAATTAGGCTTTGCCCCAAGCGAGAATTAGGTCTCTGACTAACTAGACAGACATCGCAAATAGTGAACATTCATAAAGTGAAATTTTGTCTGGAAAACTCATTGCGCAAAGGTTTTCCTATGTTCCCTACCTGAATTATCCCTTACCGAGTCAAAAAAAAAAAAGGCAAAAACACTTTTCTGCCCCCTATGAGAATCGAACTCACGGTCTTCAGAATTCTTATTTAGATTATGACAGGCATCCGTTTGAGGCGTGAGGATTTTAAATGATTTTTTTCCTGTGAGTGGAAATTAAGAAGAGAACTATAAGTCTGGTTCATGTCATTATTCCCTTGATTTTCTCTGTTTGCAGCTAAATTTTTAGCTTTGACTTCTGGTTGGTTTGTGGGTCTTTCTTTGATAATCTCTGGTTTAAATTGTACAATGATTATTATGGCAGTTTAAAACATACTTACTGACTTATTCTCGGCAAAAGTAGATATTTTATTAACAAATAAATTCTACTATGTACGTGATCGTTGTAAACAACAGAGTGACATTCACCAAAGAAATTATGGTAAATTTGAATAGTGCCTCTTTGCATGCTGTTCTTTCCTTTAGTACTTCCAAGGAAACAGAGATCAAAACAGCATTGTTCAACATCGACTTTTCCCTCGAATCAAAGCCCAGTACATTGAAATTCATCCTTGGGGCTGGTACAGACATATTTCAATGAGGGTGGAGTTCTATGGATGTGCTGAAGGTTTGTTTATCGATATCATTCTTACACGTAACATAGTAAATGGTTTGAATCCAGGAGTATCAGTAGTTCGTATTGTGTGATCGTCCGGGTGAGAATAGTTCTGAAAAGAACTGTTGTTGGTGACTGACGTTTCGACAACCTGAGCGGAAGTCATCTACTAGCCGACAAAAGACGTGTGACTGTTGTTATGGACAAAACTGACTACTTTGACAAAATGGACGCACTTGTTAACGACAAACAAACTTACAAAGAACTTAAACGCGACCCGACGCCAGCACTTCAACGTAAACTTAACAGCAAAATACTTACGCTTAAAAAGACTGACGCTATTGACACTCAACGCTACTATCGACTCAGGTGCTCTGTACCACAGCCACCTAAACTTTACGGACTACCGAAACTGCACAAACCTGGTATACCTATGCAACCTATAGTCTCATTCTGTGGGTCCCCTACGTATCAACTGTCTAAGTACTTGACGAACATACTGCAACCACTAACTGACAAATCAAGACGCAAACTACACTCGACGGAGAACTTTATTGACGCTATTAAGACAGTACAGATACCTGACGACTACAAACTTGTGTCTTTTGATGTGAAATCACTGTTCACCAGTATTCCACTTCAATTGGCGTTACATTGCACTGAGAACGCTGTACAACAATCCACAGTTAAACTACCGTTGCCGACAGAAGACATTATGGACTTACTGAACCTTTGCCTTACATCAACTTACTTTCAGTACAACGGTAAACACTACAAACAGTTGCATGGAACAGCTATGGGG
>CM042757.1:5754436-5787645 GCA_022496165.2 Catalaphyllia jardinei | reverse complement strand
TTCAGCTGTTGTCTTTCTTTTTTGACGTGTCTAAGTTTTTATTCCTCTTGATAGTCTTCTGCCCTTGGTTACTATTGCTCAGTCCCAGTATTTTGACATATTTTTTCCATGTACAAAATTAGCTTTACATTGAAGAAAACCTGATAATAAGAGTTTACTAACAAAGAAAAACACCAACGAGATAATGATAAAACATAAAGGGACAAGGATGCTAAGGATGGAGAAGATTAACACGGATTACTACAAATGGCAAACTTGAAAAACGCAGGCTAAACTTTTGAGGATGCGCAAACTGTGACACGGCTCCTTTAAGTTGACATTTGCGACAAAACGTTGACAAACTCACGAGGAATGTTTAATGTTTCGTCCAGATAAAATTTTAATTTAAAATTAGCTCACTACTTAAAAATAGTGAGCTAAAAGAAACCCTTAGTCTGCCTCGTTAGCGCAGAAGGCGGCGCGTCAGTCTCATAAATGTGATACCTCTGAAAGTCTTGAGTTCGATCCTCGCACAGGGCACAGAATTTAGTTCTGTTTTCCAAATCTATAGGAAAGAAAACAGCATATGAAAACTGTACTGAGAAATAAAATGTTAGTATGGCCGGCTACTCGTTAATGCTTGGGCAATTATAAATTGGTCGTTCGAGGAAATTTCTTCAATTACTTATTGTTCAATCTCCTGCATTTGCCGTACCCAAGTGTTATTCACAGGTGTTGATGAAAAATTAGGAATTTTTAACAGCAATAATAATGTTCAACTCTATACTTATTAGATCGTTGCGATGTACCACTTGGAATCCGAGACGGTCGCGTTACTCGCGCGATGTTCTCCGCGTCCTCTATGTACAACCACCTCTACGGACCCTGGAGCGCCAGGCTGCAGGCGCAGAATCGAGGCTTTACACGTGGAGGCTGGATTGCTAAGTACAATAACAGGCACCAGTTTCTTCAGGTTGACTTGGGAACGACCTCCAGGGTGAAGAGAATTGCAACCCAAGCACGTTATGACGCCAACCAATGGGTGAAGTCGTACACTCTGTCTTATAGTAACAATGGGGTAAGGTTCTCTCCATACAGACACAGAAAGAGAGTTAAGGTAAGTTGTCTCCACTGTTTATTCTCCTGGTCATCCAAAGCAATCACTGGTAGAAAAATGATGAATGAAATTTTTCAAAGCTATTTTAAATGTTTTTGATCGCGTGACATTACTAGTTGTGCGACGCCAAAGCAAAATCTATATGCTACTGCAGCACAAGCAGTTTTGCGTCACTAACCGCGTGCGCGTAATGAGTGTAGTACGTGAGATACGCGGTAAAAGTTGGTGTTTCCTACCGCATGGACCGAGCACTTAACCTAACCTTTTTAAAAGACTCCTGACTCCAGCAGAATCAAGTGCCTTGTGGGTTACTGGTTATGAGAGATTGGCCAGCACTTGTTTCTAAGTTTATTGTTAAAAAGCATCATTTTCTACTGGATAGTTTAGAAAATCATTTGACATCTTTTAATTTCCAGGTATTCCAGGGTAACACCGAACGATACTTTGTGGTTGTGCACAGGCTCCGCCCAACCATCAAAGCCCGGTATATACGCGTACATCCCAGGACCTGGTACGGGCATATCTCCTTGAGAATGGAGTTGTACGGCTGTAGACTGGGTAGGAGTCTCAAATGTATACATTTTTATGTGGTATTAACATGTTAATACATGTCTTCGTTTCGTAATGTACAATTTATAATCAGTTTAATTTAAGTGCCCTCGGGCGTAAGAGAAAGAACGAATCCAGCAACAGACAGGTCAAGCAGTCACCAGTTTGGTTTCTGCGGTCTTAAATTTGTTCCTCTCCACACATGCGTTTTCCGTTTTCTCGAAATGTCATACGTCTTAAAACAATTTTGAGATAGAACTTACTTATATTTTTAATTTTCTTCACTTCAAAAGAACAATAAAGATACTCCGTTTATGTTAATGAAACTTTGCAACGATCAATCAAGCATGATTGATAAACTACTTCTCCTTACATTTTCAATTCATTATTTAGTAGCGAGATAACGAGAATCCAGAAAATCGTCATCTAGAGATATCTATATGCAAAATCCTCAGAGCTAATTTCAAGGAAATGTGTGGTGACAGTTGGGAGATCTTTTATTTCGATCTTAGAACTGGAAAGCGCTGAACACTTCATGTACAGTCAGTTTACTTATCTCTAGCAACTTACTTTTCATCTTCAAACGTCCTCAGGTGTTCTTTGCAACCGACCAATGGGAATGCAGTCAGGTCGTATTAAAAACCACAAGATAACAGCAGCATCCTCTTGGGATCGTTACCATGGCCCTTACCTTGCGCGACTCAACGGAAGGCGTCGGGGACGATACATGGGGGCCTGGTCAGCCAAGTACAAAAATCACTTTCAGTGGCTCCAGTGTGATTTTGGAAAAGCAGCGAAGATTATTAAGATGTCGATACAAGGGCGACAAGATCTGAATCAGTGGGTCACGCAGTATTACGTGACCAGAAGTCTTGATGCAGTCCACTTCATGCATTATAAAGAACGCAATAGCATTAAGGTTTGTAAAATGCAGTGAGTGGTTATCCTTCCATACGCATATGCATAAAAGATGTTTTTGAGATCTCATTTTATTGAGTTTCCGTTTGCCCGACCGTTTCTATATCATCATTTAGGTCGACTAGATTGAATTTTGGCAAGTTTTTGATTTGCTGGCTTGAGACCACAAATGTTAATTACATTTCTAGAACAAACTTCAATAAATCAGGGTTCGAAGTTAACTTTTTTGTCCACTTACAGAGTTTTGCTAGTGAGATTATTTCCACTAGCAAACTGATGAGACCACTAGCAATTCTTTCCAAAACTTTCGGAGGCATGGATCATTCTAAATTGCAAACGTTTGCCAGTGGATATTTTTCTCAGTGTACGTTATTTTATCTAAAATCCTTGCTGAGGAAAACACGAAAACTTTTTTTCTCGTTTACTTGTGGAGGGAAGAAAAAGGCCTAAATTCTGGGAGGACTCCCGGATTAAAAAAAATCGGTTATGCTCGTCCGAAAATTTTAATTAAACACTTAGCGAGAAAAATTTGGGTGTGGCTCGATTCTTATTTGAACTGCCCAAAACATACGACGTAGGAAACAGAGACAGACTTTTTATCTTTTCTCCCTAAAATATACCTTAATAACGAATAAAAATAGTGGAATTTTGTCTGAACACTAACTGAGACTACAATCCTTGATTTACACTACTAAGCAAGACGACGAGAACCCCCCCCCCAACCTTTTCACTTTGAAGCTTCCCCCAGGGTCAAAATGCAAAGAAAAATCGTCAATTTCTTTTAAAGGTGATTAACGAGTTGAAATAAAAGGATTGTCTATTTAACATTGAAGGAAAGGTTAACACTTTACCTCAGTTATAAAAATAAATAGACAGTTTTCTTTTGGTGATTGATTTTTGTGTTATCTATTATAGTACTTCCCCGGAAACCGTGACCAAAACACTGTTGTCACGAATTCCTTTGTTCCTATACTGCGATGTCGTTACATCCGGGTTCATCCTAGAGGATGGTACAAACACATCTCCATGAGGGTGGAGTTCTATGGTTGCCTCACAGGTGGGTATCAATCCATACCAGCTATCAAGTAACAAGAAGGTATAAGACATAAGGAAGTGTAAGAATTGAGAAGTTATGGATCAAACACTAAAGACTGTGTTTCACCACGTTTTGAAACACCGATGAGAGAGAGTTAATTAAAAAATACTAAGCCCAGAAGAGAACTTTTGACGAACTTCGAGTGTTTGAAAACGTGGCCAAAATTGTCGAACACCTTTTACTTCTCTTTTTCGTCAGTTTTAGCCTTTATCAAACTGTATGTAAACGCTTTACATCACTACAAAAAACTAACTTAGAATGAAGTTTAACAAGTCACGTTTTTACTACGTTCTTTTTGTTTAGATCGTTGTGTTATGCCTCTTGGTATGGAAGACTATCGTATCCTCTCGGGTCATCTTCGGGCCTCATCGTCGTACAACTACAACCACGGACCTGACCGAGCACGACTCAATATCTTTAACAGCCATGGACGAACAGGGGCGTGGGTAGCAAGACATCGAAATACCCATCAATATCTGCAGATTGACTTGGGGCAGTTGAGTATCATCAAAGGAATTGCTACACAAGGAAGGAGAGAAGCCCATCAATGGGTGAAAAGTTATAGTCTCTCATTTAGTCGCTTTGGAGTACGTTTTAAGGCCTACGTGTCGTACGGAAGAGTTAAGGTAATGGCTAAGAGCTGTTTTTTTTATTAATTTTTCTTATCTAGGGTACGTCAACCTTGTCTGAAGTGTCAGCCATATTCATATTGTCGTCCTGTGACGTCATACTGTAACTCTCTACACTCCGACAACACTATGTAAAGTCAGGGTTTTAGTGTGATTGCTTTTCTTCGGTATTTACGCGAAAACATATCGAATTGTTCTAATTTTCCTTCAAATGTGGTAACAATCAAATCAAACCAAATAGGATGACTCCAAACGGTTTTGCTCCTACCATAAGCTCAAAGGTCATTCCCGAGTTCCCTTGTGCCTCTGTCTCAAAACGAGTCTACGCGCGAAACCATTCTTATGCAAATGAACCTGTAGGTGGAACACATTTTTACATGAATGATTTCGAACGAAGACTCGTTTTGACACAGATAGAAGCACAAGGTAACTCGAGAATGGCCCATTGTAATAGTCCATTTTATTTTCCTCGCTCTCCTAATTAAGCTCTATAAGTGCAGCCAGTAATTTTCTAGTTGTATATCACCAACCTCGTTCCCAGGGTCTCTCATCTTCACACCCCCTGGAGGTCTCTCCTCTCTCGCTCCACGAGGCGGGAATATGAGAGACCCTGGGAACGAGCTTGGTATATCGCTAAGTTTCTTAAGTAACTACTCAGTATATGCTTTATGTGATGTTGAAGTAATTCGCCATTGTGATCTTTGTGTAGATCTTCCGAGGTAATTACGACATTTTTCACACGGTGGGCCACAAGATCATGCCAGCAATTCGAGCACAGTTTGTCCGAATTCACCCGCGGTCATGGCGTAGTTACATTGCTATGCGCGTGGAGCTTTATGGATGTCGCCTGCGGGGTAAGTCTTGATATGGCTTTTGTTGCAGGCTATGGAATGTTCATATCGCAGGTTATCCAACGTTGCATGTTGCCTCAACTAACTTCTCGTTTGTGTCTCACATTTCATGTCTCTCATTTTTCCTGAACACTGTTAGAAACGTTTAACTATACACATTATTTTTACACTAACCCAACCTCGTTTCCGTGAAGAGTTAGGAGCCTGGGTAAAAAAATGACACTTAAACCGACCAAAAATAGCTTCACTATTTAGCGTTTCACTTTAAACCAAGCTCTTAATCAACTGGGTTTCTATCGGCATCCTTTACAAGACGATTACATGGTATTGAGATAACTTAACAGCTACAATTTTGAATTTGAATCTCTTTTCTGCCATATAACTGGGCGAAACATCGTCGCTTTCTGTTGTTTTAAACCTATGGAGCGAGTAGAAGTTTGGTTGGCCGCATTTGACGCTTTTCAGGTTATAACGTCTACCAGACGTAGTAAATACTAAATACCTTCTATGGAAACTTAGTCTAAAATAAGGCTGAGTGGTATAAGAGTCTTGGAAAAAAACTACAGAAAAGTACTCCTGTACATGGTAGACAATTTTTCCCAAAAGTAAACTTGAATCTATTTTGTTTCAGAACGGTTTTATGACAGTCCTGTTGGAATTCAAAATGGTCGTATCAAGAATTCTGCCATGACAGCCTCATCTCAGTGGGATGCAAAACATGCGGCCTGGTTGGCCAGACTTCACCGTACACGCCGTGGTCGGTCGATGGGGGCCTGGTCTGCCCGCTATAACAATCATAACCAGTGGCTGCAAATTTATTTGTGGACGTGGATGAAGGTTGTTGGCATTGCGACTCAGGGGCGACATGACGCTGACCAGTGGGTAACGGCGTACTATGTGTATTATAGTTCGGATGGAGTCAACTTTGCTAAAGTGAAGCACTGGTGGAATTACGTCAAGGTAAAGTTTTATAGCTCCTATTTCCATGCTATACATATAGTTTTCGTTGTATGGAAACTCTTCAAGTTTTTGCCCTGAAAGTTGAAAGTTGAAACAACCTGAAAATTAAGTTTTCTGTTAATAGACCATTTTACAATTGCCTGCTTGGTGACCTGGCCTTTGAATAGCAGTGAGGCTGGAGTTGACCTTGCTTTGATACAGACCTCTGGTTTTGTCATGTAAATGCACCTAGTTAGCGTTAGAACAACTTTATTTACACAACAAAACAGTGAGGTCTGTATCGAAACAAGGTAACATCCAGCCTCGCTGCCATTCAAAGGCCAGGTCTCTGAGCAGACAACTGTAAAATGGTGGTGAGGATTTAGGGTAGTAGCGGCGCCGGACTTGAAATCCGTAGGAAGCAGGCTTAACTCTGATCATTGGCTGCACTGTTGCTTCACGCTTGGAAATAGCCAACTGGTCCTGGCTTTTAACCATGTTATGTTCATTTGCATTATTTGTCTCCATTTGCCCCAGAGCCCCATTTGGGGAGTGATCAGTTAATATTTGATTTTCTTGAGTGACAAGACTTATTTTGGTTTTAATTTGTGGTCTTTTCAAACCATCATTATTAAGACCAGTTTGAAGCTTGTAATTGTTTCAAATTACACGGAAACTAAAGGTTTACTTTTGTTCCTTTCCAGACATTCCAAGGAAACCGAGACCGAATATCTGTCCAGACACATCCCTTCGATCCACCAGTCTATGGACGGTTCATTCGAATTATACCACGTGGATGGAGGTCGCATATTTCCATGAGATTGGAATTGTACGGAGGACCATGGAGTAAGTTGTTTAGCGTACATGCGTAGTAATTTCGTCTCCATTTACGAGAAGGATGTATTTACATTTATTTTATTTTTGCATTAAATCCTTTCTTATTTGAGTGAATTGTAGGCACTTGCAACTGGTCACGTCAGCAATTGACGAAGCTATTATGAATACAGTGACGTTTAAGTCAACTTATTCTCTCTCTTGTATAGAAATGTTTTTCACTGCCTATGTTTTGTGTACGTTGGGATTATTCAAACTCAATACAAGAACTAACATTATAAACAGAAAATCTCATCGAATAGTTCCAAAACTTTATGAAAATTCTCGCTAATCATGGGTTAGCTGAATTGGGGTTTTAGCAACCCGGCCCAGATGTAAGATGAATGCAATTTACAGCGCTGTGCGTCTAATGGAATCTCTCATAGTCGAAATCCGAGTGACTAAGACATATAGATGAGATCTAAAGCACGCAATAGAAGAGTTCATCAGTACATATAGACACCGGTCTCGACATGGATATTTTGACTAAATGGTTAACAAACTGCTTATCTGACATGTTATAGATCGTTGTGATATGCCCCTCGGTGTGGAAGACGGCCGAGTTCCAGATCCTCTCATGCGTGCATCGTCGTCCTACAACTACTACTGTGGACCGTTCAACGCCAGGCTCAACAGGCGACGTTACGGTAGGCAGGGAGGGGCCTGGTGCGCAAAGAGGCGGGACAGACGTCAATGGCTTCAGATTGATTTTGGCGCGCTTACCAAAGTTTGCCGTGTTGCGACTCAAGGAAGGCAAAACTCCGCGCAGTGGGTTACGAGTTACTATATATCACACAGCAGAAATGGATACAAGTTTATCCCATACAGGGAAGGCAGGCGTACTAAGGTAACACTTTCCCGTTGTAGCTAGAGAGGGGGCATGGGGTCAGAATGTGATGTACGTTTTCAATTAAGCTAGCACTGTAGGATAAAAATTGAAAAGCAAAATTGATTTGTTTTCACTTGAAATATCACCTAGAGGATGCATAAAGTAGCCTCTCGATTTCCCCCAGACCTCCCTGAGGCTTGTTCCTTTGGCACTCAGATCTGTGTGAAACAAGTCATCTAATCCCTAAATTAATTAGAAGCTGTTGAGGTTTCTCTACGTTAAGTATCACTTCATGACGACAACCCTGAGACGTCTTGTCTTACTTTGTTCGTGTCATAATTTTCCCGGATTCTGTTTTAGATATTCCAAGGCAATTATGATCAGTTCATCATCGTGCGTCACAGACTAGCCAGGTGCATCACTGCACGCTACTTCAGAATTCATCCCGTCACCTGGTACAGCTGGATCTCAATGCGAGTGGAATTTTACGGCTGTGTTGTTGGTGAGTGTTCAATCGTTGTATTGCATAAATTGGTCACGCAACGACTTACCATCATAAGAGGAGGAAGGTGGAAGTAAAGATGAATCGAAAGGAAAAGATCTCCACCCATAAGCTCAAGAAGTGTTTGCCGCAGCTAAAACTTCTTTAGAACCTCTGATTTCATTCGCTGCGTCCATTCACACACCTCTATTGGTTTGCTGTTTCCTTTTTTGTTTATTTATTTGTTTTCTAAGCCAGTCCTGATGATCCTACCATCTCGAAAGGGTTTGAACAAAAGTTTGAACGCGTTCAAAATTTAGACTGATTTATACAAAATGGGCAACAAATCATTGTAATTTTTTGATAGATTACGACTACTTTAAAATCTCACTTTTAAGGGCAATAAGCGACAAAAATGCTCTTTAGGTACTTTTCTAGTTAGAACAAATTCGTTTTTTCGGTAGGAACAATTGCCTGCTTGTCCATAACATTTTTTGTTTGTTGGAATATGGTTCATATCTCAACAATCTGCCACTTAAAAAAAATTCGTCCTGGTTATGGCCAGTTACCTTCTCTTTTCGTGCTGAAGGCGTACTCTTGAAAAACGTAGTTTAATTCATCGAGATATGAAATTCTGATGAAAAAATAGTGACGTATTGGAATCATTAAGGACCAGTTCAGACGCCGAACTTTTCATAATTCGAATTTGAACCAAACCAAATTATCAAAAGTACACCTGTTGATTCAGACGTCTAACTTAATTCCCCGAACTTAATTTAGTTTGAACCAAAACACAGCGACATGTCAAAGTGTAAAATGCTTATAAAATACGTTACGATAATTTATTATGTACATAAAAAGATCGACGTCTGAATCAAAGCCATTCCAAAACCCAAATTCTCTGCCGAGCTAGGCCGAAGGAACAGATGAACCGTTCCGAAATCAATTAGCCTTTCTTAATTCATTCAGATGCCGAACTTTTCATGGCCTTGTACGTATTCAACGTATTATGTCCGGCTCATCAAAATTTTACGTATTCAACGTATTATGTTCGGCTCATCAAAATTCGGTGTCTGAACTGTGCCTGACTTTCACTTCAAATTTTTAAAGGACCAGGCTGCAACAAGCCCTTAGGAATGCAAAATGGCCGCATCAAAGCAAACCAACTTAGTGCTTCGTCCAGCTGGGACAGAAACCATGCACCGAACAATGGCAGGCTTCATTTGCGCCGTGTTGGCGCGCGAATGGGGGCCTGGTGCGCACGGCACAACAACCGTCTACAATGGTATCAGGTGAACTTTGGACGCCCTACAAGGGTGGTGAAGTTCGCTATTCAAGGACGACAGGACGCCCGTCAATGGGTGACCCAGTGTTATTTGTCGTACAGTCAAGATGGAATACATTATGCAGAATTTAAGGAAAACAGCAATCGAAAGGTAAGGGTGGTAGATTATTTTTAATAATTACAAGACAAGTTATAAACAACGTGTGAAGCGTCAAATGTGTGTAGCACGGTTGTGCTAACTGGGGACACTGCAAACAAATAAACAAACATTGCAAATAGAACATATACTATTAAGAAACCCAACTGGTAGGAGGCTGACCAGTTGGCTTCTAACACGACGCAGTCGAGGAGTTGAACTCGGGACTTCCGAGAACAATTCCAGATAGCGATAGGGTGGAGGATTTGAACCAAAGACTTCCAGATTTCAAATCCAGCCAACCTCGCCAGGGAAAAAGCCCTGGGAACGAGGTTGAAATCCAGCGTGCTAAACCACTCCGCCACGCCGACTCCGCATCAGGCTCTAATTGTTCAGACGACCTCCAAGAGTTTAAGCTACAAATTTTAAAATCCAATATTCAGCATTGCAGGAGAGAACAGCTCAAAAGGTTTATCAGTTTCGCAAACTGTAAAGCTCTTACCACATGCGCAGTACACATATATTCCTGTGTTGCCAGGAATCAGCACGGGAACACACAAATTGATCCAGCAGCTTCCATATTGTTTAAAACTAATTACCATAACTTTATGGAGGAACAAAATTCTAAGTATGCTTAAATAAAAATATATCTATAATTGCTTAATTTCCATTTAGTTCTAGGATCACCCGTGAACATTTTAGAAAACTTAGACCAGGCTTCTTAAACCCCAGCTACAACTCTCTTTCACAGCTTTTTTTTCACTGTCTTACTTAAATCCGTCATAAACTTTTTGAAAAGGCCGGCTTGATAAAGCTTCTTGCTTTCAATTAACTGAGGCTTCTTACTTTGTATAATTTCATGTGTGGTACAGCTAATCAATCAAAAAACGTGATGTTTCTAAAATTAAAGGACTGATTAAAATGTTATCATTATAGTTGTTCGACGTGTTGATGTTTCAAACATTCATTTAAAATTAATGCCAAAAGCTTTTACCCATTCTTTGTAAATGAAATCAAAGAGAATAGCGCATTTCCGGCCAGGACGCGATCTTCAGCATTTTGGTCACCACCAATGATTGTGTTTGCACTGTGGAAACCCTACGACGCTGGAGGAATCTGACTGCATTATTTTCCGAATACATTGTTAAACCGCTAGTACCGACAGGACAGTTCAATCCGAAAACCAAATCACCAGATGATGTTGCTAACATCTAATGCGACGAATTTAACAGCGCAGGCACAACAGAACTCCCTCTGTATCGCTGTTGCTTCTCCTGCAGAGAACATTTCCAATATTTGCGTGTACTGCCTCCTTTTACTGCTGAGTTTCTTCGGGAACGTCTCCATAATCATCATCGTCTTAAAACACCGAGATTTACACAAGACTGTCAACTACTTCATCGTGAACATGGCCATCTCAGATTTGATATTCGCGCTGGTGGTATTCCCTTTTCAAATAACTGGATTGGTGATTGCCTCATCATACTGGCCCGTCAGGGGAATCTTAGGATCGCTTTTGTGCAAGTTATTCCATTTTGCCAACCCTGTGTCCATTCAAGTTTCGGCTCAAAGCTTGGTGTGGATAGCAATTGATAGATTTGTCGCAGTCATTTTCCCAATGAGAATTGGCCTCATTTCAACCAAGATTCGCGCCATAGCTATCACATCCTCTTGGATTTTTGCAGGCTTGCTCAATTCGCCAACGCTGATAATCTGGGAACTTGTTCAACATGGCGACTACGAGTTCTGCAGCGCCGTAAGATCAGTTTTCACTAACCACCAGGCCAACTCAGTTTATGTCTGGCTTCAACTGACTTTCTTTCTGTTCTTTCCGTTATTTCTAACAAGCGTTTTGTACACTGCAACAGCAATTGCCTTAAAAAGACAGAATAAAGCTCTAACGGATAGCGCGCCCAATGTACAGCGACTTTCCTTGAAGAAACGAAGACAAGCCATTCAAATGATGATTGTTATCGTAGTGCTGTTTTACATTTGTGTTATTCCACATTCTTCGCTGCATTTCTTTCCCTATATAAATTGGAAACCTTCTTGTGCTTTTATTAGACTGTTTTACTTTTGGGCGTTTTTCGTGTACTGCTCGTCTGCTGCTATCAATCCAATAATTTGTCTGTCGTTTGTTAAAAGTTATAGTCGGGGATTGAAAAACATTTTGTGTTCCTGTTGTGGAAAGCGTGACAATCTGATGTCGAAACGCGGTCAAGTAACGTTACAGGGAAGGAAAAATGTGCGTGGAGGAAACTGTCCACGAACTCTCAATAACAGCTTAGAAAACTACGAAGATAGTTTGAATACTGCATTATAGAGATATTGATGTCACTGCCTAATACTCAGGAAATTCAACCTTAACTCGACGGACCTTTATTAGTCTTTATGAGTCAAATTTAAGATAAGAGTGGAACGTAGGGAATTATGGGAAGGTCGGTCTGTCTGTCTGTCTTTACCTATTCAAGACCTATATTATTGTCATATAATATTAACCGAAGGCTGAGAGTGGAAAAGGCTTTATTAAATTCATTTCTAATGTTATTTACACGCGCCTTACGCAGTTTACATTCGCTTTACGATAGCTTGTTTCTGAAGAGATCTACGTATGTATGCCGATATCTTCTATTATTTTTATGCAACTCGCAACGTGAAATTACCTTTTCCCTGCGATGACAAGGAATTACTTGTTTGCAAAACGAAAAAGTGAAACGTACAATATTTGACTAGATACAATCAGAAAAAGCCTCTTCGAATTGAAATTTCTTATATTCTCCTGCCTTTGCATATATTGCTCTCGTTATTGATTTGTAAAAAGCTGGACTTTAATTATATCAACAATAATAGACATGCCAAACGTCCATCGCATGAGTTTCAGGGTGGAAAAGCTAAGTTATAGACCTCGAAGCGGTCGTGTGAAGGTCCCGAAGCGGCCAAGCGAGCGACAAATTGGCATAATTTGTAATGAATAAACAAGACGAAGGACTTTTTTGAAAGTCTACGCTATAATAAAAGGATAAATGAATAAAAACTTTTGAAACCATCGGAATTGGATTCATTTTCGAATTCATTGCAACAAGAGTGCGACAGCATAGTTGAAGATTAAAGCTGTAGAAAACAATGTCAGCGACATCTAAAAGCGACGATTTTAGATTTCCTCAGAAATCTTCAAAACCGTGGTGTGCATAGCGAAATATTTTAAAGTTGTTATTTTTTTGTTTATAATTAGCATCCCTCTATAAGGACTTTATCTCTCCCTGCAGCTTTGCCATGTTGTAAATATAATATTTTACATTTATTGATGTTGATTGTAAATCCAATTTAGTAGTTGTTTTGTTGATTTAAGACTATATATAGATAAAACATCTTCCTGTAGTCAAGAATGTATAAAAATAATTGAAGTCCTCAGTCCAGCCGACAGATATCAATCTCCTTATTTGAAGTGGTATTCCAGCTTCGTGTTGCCATAACTCCATGTCAAGTAGCCACAACACTAATTTTATTGCTGTAGCTTCCTCTCTATGCTCGACGTGGGGTAAATAACCTGTTTTTGTTTAAAGGTTGACAAATAATCATAATATACTGAACACAGTCTCTATTTGTACAAGTTCGTACAAAAATTAAAATCATTCATTGGACTTGACACTTGTCATTCCATCGGGTCATAAAGCGTGTTGAAGAAGGCGAAAACGGATATGAAATTTTAATTGTGGCATCTTCATTTATTCCGAAGTCATTGCTTTAAACTGATGAAGTCCTTATTAATTGTTCCAAGACTGCTGGTGTTTAGTCAGAGCTCATTGTTTTATTTCCTGTGAATTCAGGCTTGCCATAATTATCCATTGTAAAATTCTTGCATCTTTTTCAAGCCTGTGAATGAAAAAAAGGAAAGTCAATAACGTTGGATTTAATAATAAATCACTGCCCTTGAATGACAGCTTGAAGCCTATTTAGCAATTATTGAATGAGGCTGAGTAGGATACGAAGAATTCTGCAGATCAAGGAGAGTGTTATCCACAGAGGCCGAAGGCCGATGTGGATAACACCCTCCGAGATCTGCAGAATTCTTCATATCCTACGAAAGCCGAATTTAATAATTGCTTTATTCATTCAAAATATTTCAACGTTCTTAAAGGAGTTTCGTCATTCCGCTCTTTGCTTTTTTCGCTCACTAAAACTAACACAATCTCGTCCCCAGGTTTTCTCGGTCAACAGTTCAATAATCTGCAGCGGGCTGCATTTGACGTCATTTTGACGTCATCGGTTCAATAATCTGAAGCGGGCTGCACTTTTGACGCCATTGATTCGATATGGCGAAGATTCTTCCAAATTTGGTGAGCAGCCGGTTATGGTAAATTATGCGTGTGGTTTTAATCAATCAGAAACAGGGAAATATTTTGAATGAATAATAACGTCAATTATATAAGGGTGTGTTTTTGAAACGTTAGCACTGTTAGTATGGTTGCTGTACTGTACTTAGATCATATCGTTGTGGAACAATACAATGGACCAACTAATTCCTAGCAAATCTGCACAGGATCAAATGAACTCCACGTGTTCCTTGGTGGATTCGTCTGCGGACAGATTTTCCAAACTTTTCGCATTTTCCTTTATTTTACTGGGCAGTTTATTTGGAAACGTATTCATAATCATCATCGTCTACAAGAATCGAGATTTACGAAAAACAATTAACTTTTTCATTGTAAACATGGCCTTGTCAGATTTAGTTATAACTCTGATTGTATTCCCAGTTGAAATAACTAGGCTGGTGACCGATTCATTGCATTGGCAAGTCAGTGGAATGTCAGGATCAATTTGCTGTAAGTTGTTTTATTTTGCAAGCTCAGTCTCTCTTGTTGTGTCAGCTGAAAGCTTGGTGTTTATAGCAATTGACAGATTTGTCGCCGTAGTTTTTCCATTGAAACTTGGACTTATTTCAAGCAAGATTCGATCGATAGCTATCGTTTCTACCTGGGTGTGTGCAGGCGTTTTCAGTTCTCCGCTGCTTATAACTTCGAAGCTTGTTGCACGTGGCAATGACACCGATTGCGGAGCCTATATGGAATCACATCACTTAAACAAGAAAGATATCGTGGTGTATATTTGGTTTCAGTTCGCTGTATTCATCTTTGCTCCGTTGGGTGCAGTAACCGTTCTGTACACTGCGATAGCAATTACCTTAAAACTGCAGAAGGAAGCCCTCGCGGGCACTCCTCCAAATGCACAACGAAATGCCATGAAGAAACGAAGACAAGCTATGAAGATGGCAGTTGCTATCATGGTGCTTTTTTACCTTTGTGTAATTCCACACACCTTGCTGTATTTCATTTCATACTGGGGACCTTCTTGTGCCATTCGGAGAGTAGTGTATTTGGTTACGAGTTTCTCGTTTTATTTGTCTACCACTGTCAATCCAATAATTTGTCTGTCATTTGTCGAAAGTTATCGTCGTGGATTGAGAAACATTTTATGTCCCTGTGTTAGACATAAGAACAATATGATGGCTAAACGCGAGCAAATACGTCTGAAGAAAATGAAAAGTCTCCTGGATGAATAGTGAGTTCTTTCGCTATTAAAGACCCATAATCCCTCACGTCTCCCCGTCTCATAAACTTGCCATGTAATAGTACCTGAAGGCTAAGAAGTTAAAAGACGTTATTAAATAAATATTTAAGGGTTTTTACATTTTTCAACGCGCTTTACGCAAGTGAAATTTGCAGCCTTTCGATAGCTCATTTCTGAAGATCATCCACGTATGCCACAAAACACAAAACTAAGCTTTTATAACGCCTTACTGCCCGGCTTCACTTCCTCACATTTTGTTTTATTTTGCGAGGAAGTTTATTTGGAAACATATTCATAATCATCATCGTTTACAAGAATCGAGATTTACGAAAAACAATTTACTATTTCATTGTAAACATGGCCTGGTCAGATTTAGTTTTAACTCTGACTGTATTCCCCGTTGAAATGACTTGAACTTATTTCAGGCAAAATTCGAACGATACCTATCGTCTCTACCTGGATGTGTACAGGCTTCTTCAGTTCTCCAGCATTTAAATCTTCGATACTCTTTGCACGTTGCAATGACACAGTTTCTTCCGAGACCAATTCAGAATAATTTTACTTTAAGAAGGTGGCTAACGTGGCATATGTTTGGTTTCGCACTTTCTTTCCTTCTCATTGCTCCGTTAGTTGTGATAATCGTTCTGTACAGCGTGATAGCAGTTAAAATCTGCAGAAGAAGGAACTTTCCTGTGCACAACGTGACGCCACGAAGAAACGAAAACAAGCCATAAAATGATGGTTGCTATCGCGGTTTTGTTTTACCTTTGTGTAACTCCACACACATTTCTATATGTTATTCCATACTGGAGACCTTCTTGTGTTACTCAAAGAGTAGTATATTTTGTGACGACTTTCTCGTTTTTCTTGTCTACCACTGTCAATCCAATAATTTGTCTGTCTGTTGTTGAAAGCTACCGTCGTCACGGTGGACTGAGAAACATTTTATGACCATGTGGTAGAAAACTTGATTGTAATGTGACGCCGAAATGCGGAGATATAAATCTAAGGAAGATGAAAACTCGACGTGGGGAAAGCTTTCGATAGCCTTTCAAGAACACAAACAACTACAACAGAACATTGGACACTGTTTTGTAGAGATATAGTTTGACACGAGGCGCTCTGTTCCGAGAAATGCAAATGCTAGAGCATGCACCTGAGCAAACTTCGGCAAGCAATGTCTAGGAAAATTCAGGCATGCTTAGGAGTAAGTACCAAGTTAAAATGTCTCATTTTTAACCGGGTAATCACGGTCTAGGTTATTTCAATGGTAAAGTCACAAAGCTAGGATTTTATAACGATGAAAACAAGGCAGGTTTTGTTCAAATTTACAACTGAAATCATTGTAGTCAGTTATATATTGGGAATTTTGGAGTAGTGTAGAAAGCACTCAGGTAGTTGATTTAGCCGTAGTCTTGGATGTAATGCAAATTATTAGGTTCGCAAGTTTTTTTATGAAATTAAATAATCAAGGCAAATAATCTCAGTTCTCCTTCAGTTACATTATCTTTAGAATTAACGATGTTCTTCTCGCCTTATTGCTTCCTTATTACTACTCGTGAACAAGCACCTGTCTTCAGTAGTTCTAGTACACATGCCACAATAAAGACAAGAGAGTAAACCCAAACAGAATCAAGTTTAGATAACACAGCAAGTTCGAGATGTCAATAGCATCAAACAACGCAGAAAGAAATCTAAATTTTTACTAGAAATACACCGCGCAAACAGCTCTACAAGGCTATCCTTGTTTCCCTTGAAATGATCCAGTTCAGACCGAGGTTATATGATCCAAGGAGAACGCTTGTCTCATTTTATTTAAAGAGATGTGCGGCTCAACTAACAGCGGAGATTTGCGACGCGCTATACCAAATCATTATGACAGCTTTCTAATTTGAAAGCCCTTGTAATCAAGTGCACCAGATTACAAAAGGTTCTAAGGTTGTTTGCATTGATAACTGAAGTTCCATTCGTCTTATCGTAAATATTGCTCAATGACAGCAGGAAGTCCGCTCCGCAATAACTGATATCAGTAATTGAAAATGAATTTTAATATTCGTAAGAGCTTGATTTGGTTTACAAAACATAAGTTTTACCATTTAGATTTACTTCTTTTCAGCCTTCTATTTCAAACAAACCATTTTCTTGACCTCTTAGAGAGGAAGCAATTTGACATTCTGAGTAGTAAATCCTAATCAATACCTGAAGATGCATTCCCTTGACCTTCCCACTAGTGTGGTAGAAAAACATTAGATTTTTCCCAGCACAGAAGCCGGTGAGGGATATTACTGGTTTCATGTGACCCTTCGTTTTATTGCACCATTATTCCTGGCAACCATTTTGCAATTTCCTTAAAAAGACAAAACAAAGCCCTGGCGGACATCTTTCAAACTGCATCTGAACAACATTACCTTAAGAAGCGAAGACAAGCTACGGCAAATGGCGGTTGTGATCTTAGTACTTTTTTACCTTTGTGTTATTCCATACACTGCACTTCATTTCTCAGCATGCTGGAAACGTTTTTGTTGCTTTTGGAGATTATTTCAGTGCCTAGCTATTTTTATGTTTTTCACGTCTTCCATTGTTAATCCAGTGTTAATTCAGTCTATCATTTGCTGAAGCTTATCGCCGTGGATTGAAAAACATTTTATGTCCCATGCGGCAGAATGCAGAAAAATAACTCGGTGACGAGGCGAAAGCAAGTGACTCTAAAAGGGACGAAAAACGTTCGTGAGGAATTACAACAACAAGCTTCTAGAGACACCTACAATTTCCAAGAAATATTGGATAGTGCTGCAAACCTTTAGTCCCGAAAAATGTTAATATTCCAGCAGCACATTTTATTGGAAAATTGAGTTAACATTGAGATTTTTTTAATCACTGACTTGATTTCTCTCTTCGATACCATTCTGTGGCATTTCGATAACATTGAGAAAAACTTAAGAACCAAGACTAATTAAGAATACTAGACAATGAAAGCTTTACGAATCAAAACATGACAAACAGAACAAGAATAGACTCCACGCACTTCTTGAGTTCTGTTTTACGGTGAATGAGAAATTGATTGCTATTTTCTAAATCACTTTGACCACGGAAATTCTCGCAATTTCCGAATGGAACCGAACGCTCCCAAGACGGGTATCTATATTATTCGATAGTAATTCATTTAGAGTGTCATTTAGCTACAGAAAATAATATTAACTTTGTCTTAGAACCTCAGTAAAGCTTGGCTTGGGTGATTTTACTGTTGCTTTATGAACCGCTCCGGCTTAATCAAGTGGAATGTACCTAGACCAACAAGGGCTCGTACCATATCCTACCCTGTCTTTCTTTTGACGGAAGAGCAGGAAAAATTTTCCTTCTCTTCCATAGTAATCGAGGATGAAAATCCCTGCTTACCCTCCTCTCCCTTTTTGTATTACATAAATTTAAAATAGTATATCAAACAAAAAATTGTCGATTTCTTTTATTTGTAATTTTTCTCTCGGAAAAATTAGCTTCTAAACAGCTACTCTTAAATTCGAGAAAAAAAACTAAAGTTTATGTATCTATGTATGTAACATGCGGGTCTTACCGTATTTTAAACACCAAGAGGGGGGTCGAAAAGACGACGTGTAGAGGAGTATTTTTGACGAACTTCGAGTAGTTTCAGTGGAAATGTGGTGAAACAAAGTCTCGAGTGTTTTATATGTCTTCTCAATCGAAACTAAAACTAAAGAGAAAACGGAGAAATATAATCTTACAGATGTGTTAATTACGATTAGACACCTCATACTCATTAGCTATTTATTAAGTTTAGTCATAGCCATTACGACCTGACATAGAGCGCTTCCGCTCCTGAACTTGAGGCTGATAATTCGCAATCACGTTGCCATTAAATTATTCACCGCCCTGATCGAATTTAGGGGGCTGGGGCCCGTTTCTTGAAGCTGCCGGTAATTACTGGCCCGTTAAACTGTTTTGCTTTCCATTCCAGATGGGAGTTTGAAAGGTTTGAAATTATACAGTAAAGTCATCAGCTAAAGAAACAAAATGGGCGTCATTAGAGGTCAGAACACACCCTACTTTTCTTGAGACTTTGATATCAAAATATGATTTCGGGCCCGTTAAGTTGCCGGGACATTCGAGAAACGGGCCCCTAATGACACATATAATATAAAGCATAGGAAAAGCCGAAAGTTTCCGATCTGCTTTTAAACATCATGCCAAGTTTCTCATTTCCCGTTGATCTTTTTATCTACTCCAATTTGATGAACATTGTTATTATGGTAACTTATTAAGTTTTAATGAAGTCTTTTTGCTCGGATTGTCAAATTACTTCCTCTCTAAGGGGTCAAAAGAAATTACTTGTTTGCAAAAAGAAAACTTGAAGAAAAAAGTAGTAAAACCAGTTATAGAGCATGTTTCTCCCAAAGTAATTGTGTTGTTTATGATTTAGCACACGAATAAAGTACACAATCATGTTATCTTTTTGAACCTTTACTTTTAGTTTGTACATTTAACAAATCTCTTGACTGCTTCAGACTTAAAACTCAATTGCAATGGCTTTTAAATTAAATCTCTGACTGTTGACATTAAACCGGCAGAGTTAAAATTCATTTCCTATTAAATTGTGACGCAGGATGTCATCTGCTTGTGATCTAAAACGCTAGCACTTACAGCACGCGACTGAAAAGCAAAAGAGGAAACCATGCCATTGACAAACAACACCCAACTCCCGGTAACTGGGAATGGAACTACACTTAGGCAACAGACCTGGAAGTGTATCTTTATTAATTCGAATGCAGAGAGATTTTCCAAACTTTGCGCATATTGTTTTATTTTGCTGAGCAGTTTCTTCGGGAACATCTTCATAATCATCATCGTCTACAAGCATCGAGATTTACGCAAAACAATCAACTATTTCATCGTGAACATGGCTGTGTCTGACCTGCTTTTATCGCTGATTGTAATTCCTGATCAGATAAATCAAATGGTTGCTGATTCATTTCACTGGCACGTCAGTGGAGTGCTAGGATTGATTTTGTGCAAGCTATATATTTTCACAACCTCAGTGTCTCTTTTTGTTTCTGTTCAAAGCTTGGTGTGGATAGCAGTTGATAGATTTGTCGCTGTGGTTTTTCCAATAAAACGTAGTCTTATTTCAAGCAGGATTGGCACAAGAGCTATAGTTTCTACTTGGGTTTTAGCAAGCGTTTTCTATTTTCCATCGTTGATAACTTTTGAGCTTCATGAATTCGATAATAACACGTATTGTAGTCAGGTAAACATAAAATCAATTTTTCCCAACAAGGAAGCTGGTGAAGGATATAACTGGCTTCATTTGACTATCCGCTATTTTGCTCCTTTGTTCTTAATAACCGTTTTATACACTGCGATAGTGATTACCTTGAAAAATGGGAAAAAAGTCCTCGGAGACGCCTCACCAAACATACGCGGACAACGTTATTTAAAGAAGCGAAGACAAGCAACTCAAATGGCGATTGTTATCTTAGTGCTGTTTTACATTTGTGTTATTCCACACACTTTGTTGCATTTCGTTTATTTATGGAGACATTCTTGTGCTTTTCTGCGATCATTTTACTTTATAGCGATATTTTTGCTTCTCTTATCTTCCGTTGTCAATCCAATAATTTGTTTGTTATTTGTGGAAAGTTACCGTGGTGGACTAAAAGACATTATGTGTTATTTCTGCGGAATGCAGGATAATAAGAGGGCGAAACGCGAGCGAATAACTTTGAAAAGAATCAGGAATCTCTCTGGTGAAAACTGTGAAAGAACTTTCAAGGATTCAAACAACTTCAAAGAAACATTTGATACTCTTCAGTAGGTTCAGTAATATGAATCATGCACTGCTTTCAATCAGGTCTAAACTAAAAATTGAAGACATGGTTCTTAGAGGAAGGGCAGTAAAAATGTCTTAACAATCTGGAAATTTATGGATGCTTCGTTAGCGCAGTAGGCAGCGCGTCAGTCTCATAATCTAACTAAGAAATCTCAAGATCGTGAGTTCGATCCTCACACGAGGCACAGGTATTTAATTTTGATTAAACGTAGCTTTAACATCCGCCTGGCAATAAAATTCTTTTGTTTTGTCTCAGGTTGAGAGCATCATCGACATCCTTTTTAGTTTTTTACTGATATGGAAAACTTTTTCCAGTACGATTTTAATTATATTGCTTCCAATTTGAAATGTGCTGATGACTCTTCCAGTAGTTGCCGGAATGACATGGTGTCTATATATTTATGGCGTCTCACAGCAATATGAACATACATTTAATTATACCGTTAGCCGATGAGTTGGCAAACAGATTCCTCTTTCACACTTATGTCCATGATTGAACGCAAGTATTGTTTAGTTAGTACTTCATATTTGGTAGGGTTATTTGACATTTTCATATTACTTCATATTTGACATAATTGTGTGTGTTTTGGTGACTTTTTACCAATGAGGACACTTTGTGATGTTCATCATAAGGAATCTGAATCTCATTAGCGTTCAATCCTGGACATATCTGCTCTTTTACGGTTGTTATCCATTCCGATGAATTTGATTGGATGGAGAGGGGTTTTCAATTGAGTGTCGTCAAACAAAAACCAAGGTAATCATTAAGCCAGCAAAAAACACAGCTAATGCAATGAACCAATCAGAGCTCGAAGTAAATACGGAAAGCGCGGGAAAACATGTGTGCACGAGTTATGATTGAATGAAGTTTAAAAGTGGCGCGAGGTTTTCAAGCCAACATGTAGCGCAGCACTCAAGTGAAACCCACTGTGACATCTGTGACACGATTGTCGTCACTTTTTCCCAGATTACGATGAGAGATAATCTCAAACGGAGGGCTGGTTTCCAAACGAATTCATTGTATTCCTTTGTTGATTGGACTACAACAAAAATTTGCAAATTTTGCTCAAGAACGGTTTAGTTGAATGTGTAGTTTTCCGGAAAAAAACCGAAGTTTGTAAACACCATCGTTTAAAAAACAACGATGTTTCCAATAAAAAGCTTCACAATTTGTTCTACATGTGGCTACGTTGCAGTGTGTACACACATGGAGGCGCAGAAATTAAGTCAATTAACTATTCATTGTCACATTTGTAATTCCAGGAGCGGTGAAATAAATAAATTGGCGACCAACGCATGGCATTGGAGTGTCAGTTGTTCCACTTTGTCGAGAACAGTATCCTTCCCAAGTCTCTGTTACGCTAGGAGTACGTTATTCGACATTTCAGTATCCAAAAATGTCCCATAAATTTGTCAAAAAGTTGCTTGTGAGTTGATCAAAGAAAACTTCGCAAAGTTGTAGTTTTCATATGAAGTTAAAACATCTTTGGATCTTCCCTGCAAGTGTTTGGCAATATTCAAAAGTTTTCCTAAAACCACGGTCGGAAATATGAGAAGTTACCAAAACGTTTCTGAGTTAATTGTGGACAATGATGATCTTGCTCACACGAAGCTGGGAGCAAGAGAGCTTCTGTTTGCAGGAAGCACCTTTACCGATTTGTTTGCGTTTAATACGCAGAGCGGATCTCGAATTTGATTAGTGACAAGAAAAACTTCAGTCAAGGTGTTCATGGTTAGACCACTTCTAAGCTTTGCTTTCAAACAAAACAGCTATATTACATGCAATCGGAAATTGATTCCTTTCTTAAATGGCAAGAAAATTTTTCTCTTGAATAAAGGTAGAAACCTGAACTTTAAATTTAGAAACTCTGTAGAAGAAGGACTCATAAAACAATAACAATAAAATGGTATTTCTTATTCCGACTGTAGTAAAGCTGCTTCGAACTTATTAATAGATTGGGATGAAAGCGAACTTGTTTGACCTGCACCTAAATCGGTTATTTGTTCGTCTGTTCAGACGCTGGGTGACCCAAAATTAGATGTTTGGCATTTGATTTAGTTTGAAATTATAAAGTATTCAGTAACTATTATCTTTTGTAAACCAGCTGGTCTGAAAAAGAAAGAATCTTTAACGTGCACCATAACGTTTTCTGTTTTTTTTTCTGTCCAGGCGTGTTTCATTGATGAACCGAAATGAGATTTTTTTGTATTTCATTTATTTTCAATTATAAAGTATCCAGTGGCTAATATCTTTTGTAAATGAGCTGCCTTAAGAAGAGAAGGAATCTTAATTAAGCACAAAAAGGAATTAAAGCTTTGTAGCATGTTCTGAGAGAGAACTTTTAGCCAATCAAGGGCACAGATAATCCAATCTAAGTTTTAATATAAAGACGAAAGAAGGAAGCTTTTAAAACCAGTAGAATTGCATCTCATTTCTTAACAAAACCTGCAAACAGATGTCCTAATGCATTAAGAATTGTGCTTCTGAAAGGTTACCATCGACAGCACCGTCGTGTTTTTGGAAAGCAAAACATCAGACCATGTTACTAACATCGAATTTGAGGATTCCTGTTATTCGCAACCAAAGTGCGCTTGGCCAACAGAACTCGACATGTATCTTTGTTGATTCGACTGCAGAGAGAATTTCTAAACTCTGCGCGTACTTTTTTACTCTACTGGGCAGTTTATTCGGTAACATCCTCATAATCATCATCGTCTACAAGAATCGAGACTTGCGAAAAACTATTAACTATTTCATCGTGAACATGGCCGCGTGCGATCTGCTTTTTTCGTTGGTTGTATTTCCTGTTCAGATAACTAAATTGAACACCGGCTCATTTCACTGGGACGTCAGTGGAATCTTAGGATCAATTTTTTGCAAGCTATATATCTTCGTACGCTCAGTGTCTATTTCTGTTTCTGTTCAAAGCTTGGTGTGGATAGCAATTGATAGATTTGTCGCCGTGGTTTTTCCAATAAAACTTGGACTTATTTCAGGCAAGATTAGGACAATAGCTATAATTTCTACATGGATTTTTGCTGGCGTTTTCTATTTTCCGTTGCTGGTGACTTCCCGACTGGCTAAAAGTGAAAATAATACGGTTTGTATTTTAGGAAGCAAAAATTCGATTTCTTTGAATAAGGGATTTGCTGAAGGATATTACTGGCTTCATCTGACTATCCGCGTGTTTGCTCCGTTGTTCTTAATAACCGTTTTATACACTGCGATAGCAATTACCTTAAAAAGAAGAAAAAAAGCCCTCGCGGACACCTTGCCAAATGTGCCCGAACAACGTTATTTTAAGAAGCGAAGACAAGCTACTAAAATGGCAGTTGTTATCTTAGTGCTGTTTTACATTTGTGTTATTCCAGACACTTTGTTACGTTTCGAAAAGTTCTGGAGACCTTCTTGTGCTTTTCAGAGATCATTTACCTTTATGGCACGTTTTATGTTACACTTTTCTACTGTTGTCAATCCAATAATTTGCTTGTCATTTGTGGAAAGTTACCGTCGTGGATTGAAAAACCTTTTGTGCTATTTCTGCAGAATGCATGTTAATAGGAGGGCGAAACGAGGACAAATAACTCTAAAAGGAATCAGGAATCTTCCTGGTGAAAACTGATGAAACTGTCAAGGAGCTTCCAATTAGTACACAAACAGCTTTCAAGAAACATTTGATACTAGGAAGAGGTTGTAATCATGGGCCTCCTTTCATTTAGGTCGAAACTAAAAAAAAATAACGTATAATTCCTGGAGGAAGAGCATATTAACTGAATTGTCTTCGTTACTAACTCCATTACCTGTAAAACGGATGAACAAGGAAATATGTTACTCGTTCAGTAAAGTGAAAGTATATATTAAATTAATAGATCCATTGAGATACAATATTCAGCATTTTATTAGGCAGTGATTGTATTAAATACTTCTAGCTACTATCATGAGTGATTAGAGCTACTATTAGAGACCTTTCTTTAATTTGTAATATTATAATGTTGGCGATGTAACTATATTTTAATTTTTCTTGTTAATCTAAGGTTGCCTATTATATTAAGTTCAATTATAGTTCAAATAATAGTTTTCAGTTGAACTTTTATTGACGATTGACTCTTTACGTTATATTAACCTGATTACCAAACTTAGCTGAAATCCGTTTTTCAATAGTGTTTTGTATTGGTTGTATTCACGTTCGTATTTTGATCGAGCTTACTTAGCTCTTACGCGCAACGTTTGTAAAAGGAGTGTTGATTGATCGATTGATTTATTCTTTCCTTTAAAATTTGAATTGGAATCCACTCTGAGCCAACGAAATAGCCTGTTTGTAAAGGAACTATAAAAAGAATGAACTGGGAAGCGTGTTTCTCTCTGCGTGTGGCTTTGTACCACAATAGGAATAGTCATGAGAGAATGAAGGATTGCGGCTAATCACCTTTTCCAGTCCCTCTCAAGTTATTTTTTGAATGGGACCCGGTTATTCCGCGGATAATACTACCACGCGCGTTGCGTGGATATCGTGGATGTCCCGGAGGCTGAAAAATGCGCGCAAAGCATCTTGTCACAGGATTGGCTATTTCTAGACCCTCCTGGGGTTTCTGAATCCGGGAGAGTTCTAAAGATAACTCCGTGTGGGATTACTTTGAAAATAGAGCGGTTTTTATCTGAGTGTCGAAAAGTAATGGGTTTTTCATCCAGTATGCTACACGAGTGGCTTAAGGTGATTCCTCAGAAATGAAAAGTTACCGATAAATTCTTTCCCTACCAAGCACTCAGTTCGAAAAAAAACAATAAAAATGATAGGTCATCGTGCTCCCCTAAGAGATGTGATAAGCCAATCTTACACCATTTATGCCTGTACTCGTGCTTATCACGAGCTGGAAGCATGGTTTATTAAACGTTAAACGTTAAAATTTGTCGAAAAATCACACGATTTAAAACGACGTGGAAGGAAAGTGTTCATATAGTCGTTTTTTTCACGGTTATAATTTACATCCCAAAGTAACGGTTTTGTGCATGCTTTCGCTTATGTCTTTTTTCCGCCCGATATATATATTTTTGTTTTATTTTTAACTCAAAGAGGATAATATGTACGCTATTGTTATGCAATAAAAATATAGGTCACCATGCTAGTTTAAAAGAAAGCGAAAAGTTATTTCGCTATCGAGCTTAGTTTGAGGGAAATTTCTTCGTTGTGTACGTGCACGCGCTCGTTTACGCTCGCTAATGACGCGAAAATCGTGCGCAGTAGGTATGTGCAATGCAATATTGAGGAATCACCTTAAAAACTCGCGCCGCTTTTTCATCCAATCAGAAGTCAAACCATTAGTGACTTGTTCGCTACGTTTCTCGCGCTTTGCGTCAGCTACATGTAATTTTTTCGAGTTTTAATTGGTTCACTGTATATACTGGATTGTTTTAATTCTATTTAATTTTATTTTTTGATTATAACTGTTATTTTTTTTCAGATTAAATAAAATAAACATACTGATAAATAAAAAATAAGTACAAGACATTGAATATATAACTAATACACTACTCCAATACAATATGAAACTAATACTGAAACAAATGTTTCAAACTATTTGCATAATTATACAGTTGCCTGACAAAGCAGTTCACTCCAACTCTTGTCTCTTTGGTTACTTCACATGATGTCTCTAGTACAGTTGTCAAAATATTTTTATACTTCAGCTCTTGACTGTATACTACAACTATTAAAACTACTACTTCAGCTTCAACAACTAGGAGCTAACTCATCGCGTTCCCTTTAAAGTGACAATCACTTGGTTCATCAAATCAATGTCAAACTGTCAATTACGCTAACGTAATGTCATGCGCAATTCAGACAAGGCCTAAATGCGACTGCGCACTAACCCATTTAGCATATTTTCCTTCGAAGCCATCGGGGTTGACTGAAACATTTTCTATCTTGATTTTAACCGACTATCCCTAAATGGTTGACTTAAATAAGGTAACGTGAGCAATATAAAAGTCACGAACTTGATTTTTATCGATTAAACGTTTAGGATGTTAAATATTTCGTACAACATATGTGCCACCAACTAAACAATGGCTCAATTCCAAGTTCGTGGGCTGGCCTTTCTCAATCGTAAGCCCGCCTAGTCCATATCATTATCTCTGTACGTGCTCTTGAGTTCAAACATATGCAAATAGGCACCTTAGCTCTGATTACAGTAAGTGCACTTTTTCTGGCCCTTTTGTGCGAGGTATTAACAACTGAAACGAATTTTAATTAGACAACCATATTTCAATGTCCAAAAAGAACTACTAAACGAATAATGTTTGGCGAAAAAATAACGCAGCAAAATCATTATAAGTTATAGAATCCCGAATGATTATTTCCAGGAAGAGTGTTTCCAAAATCTAGACATTAATTTTATTTCATTATCTCGATTGACGCCAAAAATGAACTAACCATAGTAACGGTAACGCTGCTGAAAAATCCTTGACTAATGATGATGTTCAGTAGAATATGAATAAACTGAAGTTTTCTTTCTTTTAGGCAAAACTACGTAAGATGAAACTTTTATTTGATCAGTAATGAGATACAAAATCAAATATCCCCATTTTTTAATGCTCCGAAATATCACACGATTATACTACCCAACGCCAGAGAAGGCTTTCCCTTAACAGTTTAACAACGAATGAGAATAATCACAGAATATACTCTGGCTTGCATTTTATTCTCTAACAATAATAATGTAATTAAATGGCCAGTGCCCTGAGCAAAACACTGACACGCAGGAAGCAAAACGCGAACTAAGCTTGACGTGAATTCAACCCATTGTAAACAGTACTGCTAAAGTGCTAATTAGTTTCTTGATGAAACCCAGACCTTGTCATGGTTTAGGATGGCAATTAAGTCGGTCGGCAGACACCTTAAAATAGCAAATACGTCTCTAGACATTTCCTCAGTATTGATTCAGCTGCGAAACTCGAGATCATAAGCTATCGAAGGCTGCCTCAGTTAAGTTAGTTTGAATGTACAATATTAACACCACAACAATCGTTTAAATCATAGCCGTGAAACCCTTTTACTCCTGTATGACCGACAATTTTAGTGCATCTCCTACTCAAAAGTGACCACAAAATTAAAATAGCCAAAGTCCTCTATCAGGTCAGTTTAGAAATCGTCGAGCTCGCAAGAAAGGTGTTAAAAAAATTACAAAACCCAAACATATTTTCTCGCTACGAACAAGCTATTTAGCTAATTCAACATCGTCTCTGAAAACGGTGAAATGGCTTAACGGCGTCTAGAGATGCTAAAGTGAGAAAAGCCAAAAAGGAATTCTACTTGACCAAAACTCCCAGCTTTCAAATTGTAAAAAAGTAACCAAAATATCATTATATTCGGTTCTGAAAAGTTCAGCTGTTTTATTTTTTTCAGTTCTAACTTCCACCACTCGTGAACGGTTATAAAGAAGTTGCTTCCTTTCTCGAAGGATTTTGTGCTTGTTAAGCCAAACAATGACACCCTACGAGTTTCACCACCAAACAGGCATCTAATGTTTCTTGTTTGCTTTCTAAGTCACCCTCAGTTTCCATCAAGAATATGTCTTATTCTTTTAAGAGTTATTTCCTCGCATTTCGTCACCTTATTGATCCGCCTTCTGCAGTAGGAACACAAAATGTTTCTCAATCCACGACGGTAACTTCCCACAAATGACAAAGAAATCATTGGATTGACAACAGACGACGAACACAGGGCAAACATCGCAATGAAGAAAATAGATGGTCTTGAAAGAGCACAGGAAGGTTTCAAGCGGGATAGAAAATATACTAGCGTTGGAGGAATAAGACAAATGTAAAACAAAACTACGATAGCAACCGCCATTTGAATAGCTTGTCCTCGTTTCCTTAGGGAATGTCGTTGCAGACTTAGTATGGTGTCTGCGAGGGCTTTATTCTGTATCTTTAAGGAAACTGCTATCACAAAATATAAAATGGTTATCACAATTAGCGGAGTGATAGATACAAAGGACACATGAAGCCAAGTATATGCAGCAATAGCGTCCTGGTTTGGAAAAACTGGTCCGGCCATGATCGCCTCACAAAACGTGTTATTGCCGCGTTCCACAAGTTTCGATGTTAATAGCCATGGGATGTTTAACACTCCTGCAAAAATCCAGGTCGACGTAATAGCTATGGTGCGAATCTTCGTTGAAATTAGTCCAACTTTCATTGGAAAAACCACAGCGATGAATCTATCCACTGCTATCCACACCAAGCTTTGAGAAGAAACATGGAGGGAAAAATCACGCATAAAGCAATAAGACGTGCAGAAAATCGAGCCTACGATTCCACTCACGTGCCAATGCCATGAGTTAGTTATTAGTCGAGTGATTTCAACAGGGATAACATTCAGGGGGTACAGCAGATCTGACACAGCCATGTTCACAATGAAATAGTTCACTGTCTTCCGCAAATATCGATGTCTGTAGACGATAATGATTATGGAGATGTTCCCGAGAAAACTTCCCAGTAAAATAAAACAGTAAGCCAAAAGTTTGGAAATTCTCTCGGCAGTCGAATCGACAAAAAAGTTGGGGCAGTTGTTTTGGCCTAGTGAAGTTTCGTTGCGACTTAAAGTAATGGTCATATTCGATGTCAGTAACATGATCTGCAGCTTTACTTTGCCAGCTCCACCGTAGTGTCGATGCTAACTCATTAGAAGCACTTCCTTTAATGGATCAAGAATTTATTTGACACTTCATTTAGAAATTGAATGCGATCATGCTGGTTCTAAAGCTTTCCTTCCTTCATTAAATTGGATTCCCCACTCGCACTGATTGGCTAAAAAATTCCTTCCGTCAGAGCATTATACAAGTTTTTGGGTTCATCTCTTTGCTAGACTGCGTTTTCTTCTTTGCTTAAGGCAGCTGGTTTACAAAGGATAATAATTACTGATGACTTAACTAGCATGAAAAAACTAAAATGTGAAATGCAGCTGAACCGGATGAAAACAATCGTTGACTTTCTCATTGATCATGTAACAGTTACTTTTAAAATTACACAACGTAAATTTTTGACTCAGTGACGGGAAACATATCGTTCCTCTTTCAATTGCCTCACCTACGAAGCTGCAAACATGATTCTACAGTTATTTGATTAGTAACTTAACATATGGAAATCGAATCCCGGTATTTCGGACTTTTGCTTTCCCACAAAAATGTACTTTGCCACCTCCAATTTCAACTTGCTTCCCCTGGAAGAGGTGAAAGAAATTTATTTCCAAAAAGGGGGCAGAGGAAACTAATGATAGAGACTCAATGAAAAAAGATTCTTGAAAGAGTTGCAATGATAAATTTCGTCTTGAATTGATTATTTCAACCGTCGCTGTGGCAGTGGTGAAAAACAAACCAAAGATTGTTTAATGTAATACTTGTACTGATTTTACGCCATCTGTCTTTCTTAGCAGATGGGAGAATTTAATTTGTGAACTGTAGTGCAACATTTGGTATTTTATTTCACGATAATTGTATTTTACAGTGTTGAAGTCCTCAGTCAGAGTTAGCTTTTTGTAAACGATTCAAACACTGAATTAACGATTTCATAGTTTTTCCTCTGACTTCCCTGTTCAAATTAATGGAATTATTCTTGCAATTTATGACTTTTAGTTAGCTAAGGGTATTGAAAAGTTTGGTGTGTAACCTGGTTCTACATGCTTTTTCTTTGTGTCTGTTCAGATGAATTTCACATGCAGATTGAAATAAGATGAGGTGCGAGTAATTATCATCTTTTGTAAACCAGCTGCCTTTAGCAAAAAAGAATCTTAAATTAGCAAAACAGTCGAAGCCAAAGCCTTGTATCATGCTCTCAGAAAAAGCTTTTTAAGCCAATCGGGGCGCTTGATGGACCAATCTAAGTTTCAATATGAGGATGAAAGAAAACCAGAAAACCAGAAAATTAGATTTCATTTCTCAATAAATTGAGGTAACAGAAGTCTTAATTTATTACGAATTCTGCTTCTAAAGGGTTAAGTATCGACAACACGATTCAGTTTTTAAAAAGGAAAACATCAGAATATGTTTCTAACATCGGATTCGACGATTTTCGTTATTCGCAACGAAAGTGTGATTGGCCATCTGAACTTCACATGCGTCTTGGTTGATTCCTCTGCAGGGAGAATTTCTAAACTTTGTACGCACTCTGCCATTTCACTGGGAAGATTTTTCGGAAACATATTTGTAATCGTGATCGTTTATGTTGAAAACTGAACTGAGTGTCACCTGGATTTTCTACCCCCAACGAATTGAACTTTGGACTCTTGATGAAGAAACTATAGAAAAACAAATGAAGAATACGTAAAAGCTGTCTGGTATATTGTTATTCTGGAATAAAGTCTTTATTCGAAGTTGTCCTGTTGTATACGTTTAATTTTATACAGTTTACAAGAATCAAGATTTACGAAAAAACTATCAACTATTTCATCGTAAACATGGCCTTGTCAGATTTAGTTTCAACTCTGATTGTATTCCCTGTTGAAATAATTAGGTTTGTGACCGACTCATTGCATTGGCACGTCAGTGGAATGTTAGGAACGATTGTAAGTTGTTTTATTTCGCAAGCTTAGTGTCTCTTCATGTGTCGAATCAAAGCTTGGTGTGGATAGCAATTGAGGGATTTGTCGCCGTAGTTTTTTCAGTAAAACTTGGACTTCTTTCAAGCAAGATTCGAACGATAGCTACCGTTTTCTACCTGGATGCTAGAAAGCTATCGTGGCATATGCTTGGTTTCAGTTCTCTTCATTTCTCATTGTTTCGTTAGTAATGACCGTTCAATTCTGTACACCTGCGATTTCAGTTACCTAAAACTGCAGAAGAAAGCCCTCGCGAGCACCCCTTCAAACGCACAACGTCACGCCACTCAGAAACGAAGACAAGCCCTTTAAATTTCAGTTGCTATGGCGCTCTCTCCCCTCCGCAGAGGTTCAAGCGTTCGTTATATCAATCCGCAGGCACAAAGTCGAATGGATCGATCAGGCGGAGAACCTCTGTCAGATGTATGTTGATTTCTCGTACATCCTTGTCGTTTTCTCGTACAACGATGGATTTCTCGACTTTGGCTAAATTTGACAGCTTGAAACTCACAGAAACCCATTGCTAATTGTGTGGCTACAGTTTGCATTTGTTTTTTTTAAAGTATAATTTCATATTTTCTAAGAAACGAAGCAAAGTGTTTTACTTTGAAGCCCCCCTCCCCCTATCCCCCCGAGACCCGTGGGAGTAGTTGCGCATTGTGCATGTTGTCTTTTTCTCTTGGAATAACAATAATGTGGCGGTCGATTCGGAATTTCACTGTTCTCTTCAAGAGCTCTATCATCACCATTTATTGAACATGTGAAATAAATTTCAGTTAATCAACAACTCTATTTCTATTTTGAGCTATGAGCCTGGCTAATCATCCAGTCATCGACCTTGGATGACCTCACGTGAAAATCCTGAAAAACCATCCAATCAGAGCGAACCTTAGCATTCTGATACGTGTTTGCTAAATTTGGCCAGTGTCTTTTGCTCTCACACGAACAAACTACAGTGCGACATTTTGTCAAGAATATTTCTATTCCCTCCCACCCACCCACCCAAAGCTCTTGCTCGCTCATGGTCTTCATAATATTACGGTTTGCTAAAGGGCTATACAACTTAAATCATAGAGCAACCCCAGTTTTACACCTAGGTTGCAATGTACACTATTATTAAAAAAACTTCTGGCAAAACATGGACACCTTGAGGGTTTAAGCAACCCCTTTTATTTGTACTTAATAGCTGCGTTACTTGTTAAGATAAGCAATGGGACATCTTAGAATGAGTACCTCTTGGAAGTTTCCTCGTATACACTTCAATTTAAGTTACCGAATGAACGTTATAATTCTAGAACAATTCCATACCACGTTTGAGGTGGTTTAGATCTGTCAATCTACTGAAGGGTCATTACGATTCTCAGAGACACTTAAGTATGTTACTTGTATGAACAGACTAGGGAAGCGATAACTGGTTATGCAACAAAACTACTCTGTATTAGAGTCCATATGGATTTTAATACAAATCTGTTTCGTAGGTCAACACGGAGTTGACCCACTCATCAGTTATCCTCCATACAAA
>CM042757.1:5678243-5750610 GCA_022496165.2 Catalaphyllia jardinei | reverse complement strand
ATGCCTTTGATGATCTAGGTTATACAGGAGCCAAAGAGAACCCTTGCCACATTTTACTTGGAAAGATATACGGCCCGCGTAACCTCGGAAATTAGCGATCTGTTATGGTAAAACATCATGAAAGCTTTCTTATTTCCGTCAGACACCGTTGTTATCAGGTGTACCAGATTACAAAAGCCTGTAAGATTGTTTACATTGACAATTGAACATCCACCTGTCTAATCGCAAATATTGCTCAATGACTGCAGGGAAAGTCAAATTGCGTCCTTTGTAAGAGGTCAAGGGAAATAGTTTGTTTGAAAAGAGATGCAGAAAAGAAAATCAATCTAAATGGTAATACTTCTGTTTTGTAAACCAAAAAAGGCCTGTTGTGTATTTAATCTTTCTTAATCAAAAACGAAAGAAAGAGCGAAAGTTGATTTTAAGTTGCTCTCAAGTCAAATCTTTGATTAAATGGTTCGAACCGGAAAAATTAAAATTCATTTCCAATTATATAATTTATTACGAAGTTAAGAATGCATTCGCTCGCCCTTCGCTCTAACGTAACGGCACGCCTCTGAAAAGCAAAGCAGCGCATCATGTCATTGAGATACAACACAACCATCACTTTAATTGGGAACGAAACTGCACTTGGCCAACAGAACTCGACATGTATCTCTGTTGATTCGAATTCAGAGAGAATTTCTAAACTTTGCGCATGTTGTTTTATTCTGCTGGGCAGTTTATTGGGGAACATATTTATAATAATCATCGTCTACAAGCATCAAGATTTACGAAAAACCATCAACTATTTCATCGTGAACATGGCTGTGTCCGATCTGCTTTTCCCGCTGATTTTAATTCCTGTTCAGATAACTCAATTGGTTACCAAGCCATCTCATTGGCACGTCAGTGGAATCTTAGGAACGATTTTTTGCAAGTTTTTTTATTTTGCAAGCTCAGTGTCTCTTCTTGTTTCAGCTCAAAGCTTGGTGTGGATAGCAATTGATAGATTTGTCGCCGTGGTTTTTCCAATAAAACTTGGGCTTATTTCAAGCAAGATTCGCACAATAGCTATAGTTTCTACATGGGTTTTAGCGAGCGTTTTCTATTTTCCATTGTTGATAATTCGGGAGTATGTTAAATCTGACAATAACATGGTTTGTATCGCTGTATGGAAAAAGTTTTTTCCCAACAAGGAATCTTATGTAGCATATTACTGGCTTCATTTGACTATACGCTCTTTTGCTCCGTTGTTCTTAACAACCGTTTTATACTCTGCGATAGCGATTACCTTGAGAAGGGGAAGAAAAGTCCTCGGAGACGCCTCACCAAAGATTTGCGGACAACGTTATTTAAAGAAGCGAAGACAAGCTACTCAAATGGCGGTTGTTATCTTAGTGCTGTTTTACATTTGTGTTATTCCATACACTTTGTTACGTTTCGTAGATTCCTCGAGACCTTCTTGTTACTTTCTAAGATCATTCTACTTGATAGCATTTTTTATGTTCTTTTTTTCTTCTGTTGTCAATCCAATCATTTGTTTGTCATTTGTGGAAAGTTACCGTCGTGGACTGAAAGACATTGTGTCTTATTTCTGTGGAATTCGAGATAGTAAGAGAGCAAGACAAGAACGGGTAACTCTAAAAGCAATCAGGAATCTCTCTGGTAAAAACTGTGAACGAATGTGAACGACCTTCCAAAGACACAGACAACGCCGTATAATTGATACTGTTAAGTAGGTCAGTTATTATGAGCCATCTTCCTGAAGGTCTAAACCGACAATTTAGCGTATAATTCCAAGAGAAAGAGCAGATGAACTGACATTATCTTCAGAAGATTATCAAAAATTCAGGTATACACATTTTAAGAGGGATCTCTTTCTTGCTATGTTTAAGTTTTCCCAATTCCTTACTTACTCCTAATTGACTGTAAACTTGACAAATGAACAAAAAAGCCGTTACTCTTTCAGTAAAAGTAAAAGTATATATTGTATGGAATGTTAATAGTTCTGGTTGTGCAAATGAAAGTAACTAATAGATCCACTGAGATACGCAAGCAATAGACTACAAGTTTCTATGGTTTATAGGCTGATAAACCACGCAGGATGTTATTAGAACACGAAGAGAATTCGTAAATCATGAGCCGCATTGTTCCAGTGTTTTTCCAACATCCCAACTGGTTTATCAGCCTATAAACCATGGAAAATTGTGGTCTATTGCTTTTACATAATAATTCAGAAGACGCGCGATTTTTCCATAAGTTTTCTGGCACAATAAACTATAGCTGATTGACCAATCAGAGCGCGCACTTCGATCTGATTATTACATAAAGTATAATATTCACTATTTTATTCCACATTGATTGTAAAACTCATAGCTACCGTTGGAGATCTTTCTTTAATTTGTAATACTACAGTATAATGTGGGGATGTAAATCTCTTTTAGTTTTTTGTTTGTTATTTTAAGATTGAATGTTTTAATAAGTTCAATTATTGCTCAAGAACTCTTAACAACGATTGACACTTATTACATTATTTTCCTGATCACCAAACTTAGCTAAAATCCGCTTTTCAATAATATATATATTTTTTTGCATACACGTTCGTATTTTGATCGAGCTTACTTAGTTCTTAAACGCAACGTGTACAGTGGTTGATCCAGAGGTGGCCCGGTTTTATTTCACTTGCCCAGACGGCTTTAATTCCTTCAGTCATTTCTTCTTTTTTCACCCCAAATAAGGGAGGGGCCCGGGCCCCTTGGGCCCCCCGGGTCCCCCGGGTCCCCCAGACCCCCGGGTCCCCCAGGCTCCCGGGCCCTCCGGGCCCCGTATTGATTGATTCAGGCCTTATGTAATCACAGTACGAGGGCAGCATCAAAATCCTTAATAACTCCATGCTGAGAAAAGGTTTTTTTTTCATATTGAAATGGCAGCCACTCTATGAGCCAACGGAATTGCCTGTTTATAAAGGATCTATAGAAAGAATGATCTGCGAAACGTGGTTTCTCTCTGCGTGAGGCTTTGTACCATTGTAGGAATAGTCAAGAGAAGATAAAGGGTAGCTGTAAATCGCGTTATCCCCTCAAGTTATTTTAGACATGAGACCAGTACGTGCGTGCGTGATAATGTGATAACCCTTTTTATCCTGGTTACGCACTGATACGGGTGCTTAATGGTCGTGCTCTTTGTACCACTTCACCAGATATTCTTAGTAAGGAGATGGTAGAGCAAGGATAGATCTATCCGCGCAACGGTCGGTTTGGATATTGACGGCATTCTGGCTTAGCAAATTGAAAAACAACGTTATCGGTTTTGGTGCAAATGTGATGGTAAAATGGCCATTTATACTTAATAATTGATCAAGGTCCCATTTTTAGGCTTTGCGCATAATTATCACCCAACTTTTTAAGGCAGCCAGACATTCTAGTGTCCCCAGAGCCCACGATCCTTCTGACCTGTGGCGGGGATCGAAGGCTCTGGTTTAACCCGAATTTATGAGTATGTGCAGAGTATTCGGTTCGCATTCTCAGCCAATCAGATTTGCTAGATTTGACGGGAAGTCCGTGAATCGCAGACTTCCGGTGTTGGGCCAAACCAGAGGACCAGAGCTCTCGATCCCTGCTATAGGTCAGAAGGATCGTGGGCTCTAGGGACGAGAATGGCAGCCAGAAAAAATACAAAGCGCAAAAGGTAGGTACAGTAAAAAGGGTCGAGAAAAAGGAAAGAAAAAGGGCAAGAAAAAAAATTTGGAATCAGCAATCGCAAAAAAAAAAAAAATGGCCTATGGGCATGCTCCTTGCAATTTACGCTTTTTGAAAAACTCAATAGTGCAAATTAATTCTAAATTGAACTCGAGACTGTATGATTACCTATACAAATTGTGTTGGCAGATGTCTTAATTTATCAAGAGTTGTGCTTCTTAGGGTAAGTTTGGGTTTGCTTTGCAATTTGAAGCCTCGCACAATTTTATCAACATCTAATTTGAGGATTTCTGTTGTTCGCAACGAAACTGCTCAAGGCCAACAGAACTCGACTGTTGAGAGACTGATTTCTAAACTTTGCCGGTACTGTGTCATTTCACTGGTTTTATTTTGTTTTTTCGGAAACATGTTCAGAATCCTCATCGAAGTTCTTAAAACTTTTTACCTTCTGTAGACCAGCTGTTTTAATAATAATAATAGCATTGCCTACTATTAAATAAAGCTTTGCAGTCAATCACAAAACTTGGAGAATGTGATATGGGGATGGTAAAAGAAAAAACCCCGACCGAAATTACAGTTTATTTTGGATTAAAATTGCTTTCATGTTGACAGATGTCTTAGTTTATTTAAGTGCGTTTGTTCCTTGGAGCGCTACCACCGATGATTTCGAAAGCTAGTACACTGACATCATGTCACTAACATTCCGATCCTAACTTAAAACGACATGTATCTTTTCAGTGGTTCGACTGCAGAAAAAAATTACCAAGCTTTGCTCGGTTTGTTTTATTTTACTGCATAATTTTCGACGAATGTCTTCACAATCGTCATAGTCTACCAACACCAGAAGAAGAAAGTGTCTGGTATAATATATATCTGGCATTAATAAAGTAATTTTTTATTTTTTATGTTATTCATCCTTATCAATAAAGTTCTGTTTTTCAAGCCTCGATCACATTAATTTTCGCGGGTATTTCCTGAAAGTGGTCATGGGAAGTAAACCATTACAACCTCATTTGGAAAGTTTATACCGGAAATGATCGTACTGTCATTGTTCTTTAGCTGTGCATGCAGGACCTCGCTAGTGCGAGGAAATTTTATCGACAAAGGGTGGGATGAGTTTGTCTGCTAGACCTTAAATTGCATCTGGTTTTGTCGCCAAGACTATCAAAGACCTTTGAGAGCTTTTAAAGTTGCTGGCTGAACTTACAAAGCGTTTAAAACCCTCCTATATACTGTCCATTTACTTTGCGATTCAAGAAGGCTTGGGCTTACACACAGTCTGGAGAACTTCCGTAACTTGGGACGTCCGGCCTTTGCTGTCTCTGTACTGTATGTATTGCAACGCTTATCCAGAGTTAAAAAACTGAACCAAGTGGAAGGCTAGGGAAGCAGTATTTTGTTCTCCCTACATGCATATCGAAGCTTGAATGTGATGCACAAAATTTAATGCCACGCGATAAATTTTACTGATCGATCAACTTCAGCTAACAGCTGAGTTTCTCTGGATAAGGATGGGAATGGTTTTCAATTTTTATATTCAATCAAAGCATCTACATTTACAGGAGCAGACTTATTTTGCCAGTAGAATAAAGCTTCGGTAGGATGATATGCACCTCTTTTACTAGGGACTTTCTTTTGTAAACAATTGTGAAGGGGTTGTCCGAGTTTCTGACTCTGTGATTTTGAAGATCACTTCCGCTCAAATAGATTAAATTTATTTTAATTCAGTCACCGAAAAACAGTTCTTCAGAACTATCACCCGGACGATCACACAAGACGAACTACTTATGGTCTATTGTCGAAAGAAACAAGCTACCAAAAAATTTTTTGCGTCTATAAATTTGTTTTGGCTTCTTAGCAGTTCTGTGAAAACACATTTGCTCTGTTGTTCTATCTGTTGGATTGCATATCTTTATGCATATTCATGAAGTTTAAACTTGCAAAGTGCGGCGGAAAATAATGTGGAAAATGATTCTGTGGCATGCAGTAAGTTATATAGACACGAGTGTTTTGCTAGAAAATATATTACTCGTAGAATTCATAAGAACTACAGTCCAGGACCCGAGTGGTTTATTTTCCATAATCTCACACGTGAGTTTATCGATGATTTCATTGATATCAAGTTTGTCTCTTAAATTGTACTTAAATTCGTTGGTGTATATTCGAAACATCTTCGGGTCTTCCTCGAAAGCTTCGGCAGTCTTCGGAAATCTTCAGATATCTACGGACATTTTTGGAAATTCTCGGAAAATGTTCGGGAACGTTCGTCTGGCCTTCGGAACAATTTTGGAAAATCTTCGGAAATCTTCGGAAGGTGGTCAGAAGTCTTAGGAAAATCATCAAAAACGCCGTCATCAGTATGTCTATATAATAAAAAGAACATTACACGTTAGCTCGAAGATATGAATTTTATGTTCGCTGCGCTCACTCATGAGATATTGTTCTCGATCACCACTCGAACATAAAATTCATATCTTTTCACCAGCGTGTAATGTCCTCTATTTATATCACTCATAAAATTCATACAAAACTATATATGGAACCGGTTGAATAGTGTATGTCCCATGACCTGCCCTTTTCACAGTTGCTTGTAGAAACAGTCAGTTTGTCTATGTTATAAAAAGAGAATAACATGGTGGCTGGAAAATATGGATTTATTTTCTAGTGTTAAAAGCAGTCATATTTTACTCACTCTCTGCACTCTCGTTCATAAGATAATTTATTGTTTCTACCACTTGAAAATAAAATCCATATCTTTGCACTTCCATTTAATAAATCATCCTCTATACATGTGTGTTATCCCTGGTTATATTGTCATTCCAACAAATCCCACATAAGCCTGAGATGATTATTTGGTCATTTGCAAACTGTAGAAATTAATTTTGAATTTGGATAGTATAGATCAGTTACTTAGACTATATGCGTTGTATAATAAAATGGGGCATTTCATCAGTATCCAAAGAATGCTTTATCTAAGTTTGTGAGATTGCATGAGACTTCTATATCTGCATGTAGTCTAAATTATTTATCCTAACACCATATTTGATATCAACCTAACTTGCTGTGAACCATTTCTCCAGTATTTCACAGCCAACAGAGATCAGAACAGTGTTGTCCAACACGGTCTTTACCCACGGATCAAGGCGTATACCATCCGTGTTCACCCATGGGGATGGTACAGGCATATCTCCATGAGAGTGGAGTTCTATGGATGTGCAGAAGGTGAGTGAGTGAAGGAGCATCTTTATTATGGGATTGATGGGTCATGCCTGCTGTATAATTTATGGCTTGAAAACTGTATTTTGGTACCATTTTCCTTGTCAGATTTATTTAATTTTTCACAATTTGCAAATTATTATGGTACCTGTTATGGTATCTTTTCATTTTAAAGCTTTTACTATTAAAACACTAGTTGATGTAATGAAAACTTCTTGAAGAGCTGTGTCATGTTGGTGAGAGGCAATTGGAGAAGGACTCCACTTATTGAGTCATGGTGCCCTAAATTATGCTTTACAGTATTATATAATTATAATTTTACTTTTGTTTCTGCTTCTTGTTAATCAGTTGGCATGAATCATTCCCAGAGGAGTATTAATAAACAATGTCTGGGTACAGGGGTGCCCCAAGGGTTTGAAATCCTGATCCTGTTTAGGACAGTAATATGCTCAAGACCCTGCCCTGTCTAGGACAACACTCTTCCATCAATGACCAGTAGATTCTGCCTCAAGTAGACAGTTGTTATAAGTTTTACTATTGTTGATACAAAATTAGTGTTAATGAGTGCAATTTTGCTTCAGATCGTTGTGCCATGCCACTTGGTTTGGAAGACAAGCGTGTACCAAATGGTCACCTCTCTGCCTCCACTTACTACAACCATCATCTTTCCCCCTGGCATGGCCGACTGAACCACCGCTGGTCATGGAGCGTGCGGCTCAGAAGAGTAGGACAGTGGTTTCAAGTGAACTTTGTAGAGTTGATGCGCATAAAAGGCGTGGCCACTCAGGGAAGGCAGGATGCAAATCAGTGGGTGAGAAGTTACACGGTCAGCTACAGCATAGATGGAATGAACTTTGTGCCCTATAAGGAAAATCATCGTGTGAAGGTAGGTGTTGAACTGGTCAAATTGAGAGTTGAAATAATATTCTGTGAAGTTCGTGTATGTATGAATTCTTGTGTTTACTTGGTAGAAAATGCTCAGTTGTTATTCCTTAGTTAGTAAGCAACATTGACGATTTTTTCAAAGACCCTAAGATGGTCTTCATGTATGATAATCAAGTGGTACTGGTCAGTACTGTAGTGGTTCCTTGAAAGAATTTGATAAACACCTAAAAGAGATTTTTGATCTGAACAAGGATCCTAGTATAGAGGTTTTGCACGGCAGCCATCATGCAGGAACAATGAAAATATTTTGCATATAAGAATTAAAGAACATTTTTTCCCATAGGAAAAAGAATCTATTGTTCTTGCCATGCAACATGGCTGCTGTACAAAACCTCTATATGTCCCTGTAAAGATCTTTAACATTTGACATCCTCAAGACTTCTCAATTGCATAATCCTTGTTGGTGCTGTAATTTCTGAACGCCAGACTAGTCCGGAGCCAGCTCGATAAAGTTGTTCGCTCTTCTTTCCCGCGGCGTCCTGAAGATTTGCTTTCCCTTCGGCAAAATATGTAAATCCTCGCAGCCAAACACGCCATCGTTCACTTAATTCCGATTTAGTGTCCGTAATATCCATCGGTTGAATACTTGTCGCCGCCATTTCACTAGAAAGGATTATTCTCGCAATCCTTGTCGCCAATGTAATGTCTGAACGCCAGACTAGTTCTCGATGCAAACGGATGACATACTTCACTTAAACACGCGCACGTTTTCAGACCGCCATCTTTATTGCTCTCCCACAATGCCCTGGCGCTGGGATTACACAGGCTACCCAGTTACAACACTACAGGTCCTTGACATAGAATTTAAAACATTTTTGTCAAACATTTTAAAGATCCCTCAACTTTCTGGAAGTCAGATCTTTAATATTAGGCATTGTGCAGTTCCAGAAAATATCCACACTCCCCCCATAGAGGGGATTCAAATTTCCTGGGGGTGGGGGTTCTGGAAGACCAAAACATTCAAGGAAATTTCTGAAGCTTAAAATAACTGGACGTATGGATATATTATGGAACTACACTTTGTCAATGATATGTATTAGTTGCACATTTTGAACCTTTTGCTACAATTGTACAGTATAGTCTCCAGTGAATGACTACATGATTTCTGAAATTCTATATCATATTCTCTGTAGCTCTTCAATGGTAACACAGACCGTCACTCAGTAGTTTATCACCAGTTCATGAGACCATTCACTGCCATTTATGTGCGATTATATCCAAGATCATGGTACAGCTGGATATCAATGAGAGCTGAAGTTTACGGTTGTTCAGGTATTGCTTTTGAGTGGTTGAGAATATTTTAATTTGTACTTTCTCTGTTTTACAGAGAGAGGCTTTAGGCTAAGGGCCCAGACACACTAGAAGAATTTTGGTTTATTTTGCAAAAAGATTTGTCTTAGTTCAGAGCCAAAGAAATCTTGTCAACCTAGTGAGTCTGTTACCTATTTGATTTCTTAATTTCTTTTCTGTTAGACAACAGATAAAGTATTCAAAATTTAGAATTATCTTAAAAGTTTTGTGGTTGTGATCTTTCAGCTACTAGACCTCATCCATTGATGGACTAAAAAAGGAAAATATCACTAGTGAATTTACTTTGTCAAACTTGCAGTTAATTTTCCTTAACATTAATAGCTATTAATGATTCATATCGCATAAAACATCAATTTATTATTGCTGTACACTAGGTTACTGTACTCAAGTGTTTCCCAAAGAAGCAATATATCTTAGAAATTTTGTACCACGATTCTTATTTCAATTAATTAATTCAGATTTATAATACCTGTAAGTTTAATTTCTATTACCTTGCCAATTCCAGTATCACTGTGTAACCGTGCCCTGGGAATGCAAAATGGCCGTATCCGTAACAACCAGATAACAGCATCCTCAGAAGTAAACCATTACCATGCCGCTTGGCTTGGTAGACTGGGACGAGTGAAAGCTGGTCGTTACATAGGAGCCTGGTGTCCCAAGCACAGGAATCACTATCAATGGTTCAAAGTTGACTTCCGTCGACTAATGAAAATAACCAAAATAGCCACGCAGGGAAGACAGGATGCCGGTCATTGGGTTACATCATACTATTTGTCGTCTAGTATGGACAATGTGCATTGGGCAATATATCGCTTCAGAAGTGTAAATAAGGTAACCAGGCATACCATAGTTAATGGCAGAAATGCTTATGACACCTGGCCAAATATAGTGTATGCTTTTGTTTTGGCCATTTAAGGGGTTGGCTCTGCACAAAACTTGCCAAAATACAAAGGCTGGTGTGTGTGCTTATACAACTAACCAATAGAAACATTGCAATAATGTAAGCATAGTCAATGAACATAAAACAAAAGCTGTGCAGGGTCAAGGTAATCTAAGCTTGTTTGCCAGGATTCTTAACCATTTCCTGTATTAACCACGATCATACCTAATACAATATTGCGTTTACTTTGTTCATCAAGATTCAAGATCCAGTTTATTTGCTTTTTACCTAATATATCAATCCTAGCCCGAAATTGTCCTTTTTTTACCTCTTTTCCCTCCTCAAAGTTGGAATGTCCAAGAAAAAAATGCCTGTAAACTGTGTTATGCTGAAAACTAACACCGTGTTCAGCAGTCACTTTACATGAATGAATGGTCCCAGATTAGTAAAAAAGACACCTTTAAAAATGATATATATATATATTTTTTTAATGCATATTTATTGAACATTTTTCTCAGCTCCATTACTTACAATGTGGTAATTATGTTCTTCTTATTTTTCTACTTAAAATAGACTGTTCGTTTAACAATAAATAATTTCAACCCTTAAATTTTACCTTTCGACCATACAAAGAACATTTACAAGAAGCACTACATTACAACATTATATTTACATTAATTTTTTATACTTGCATAATCATTGAATGCAGAAGTAAACATTCCTTTGGGTGACCCAAAGTCACTTTATACATTCAATGATCAGGAAGTACTTAGAAATTGTGGAGCTAAGAAGAGAGTGGAGGAGACATCTTTCGTTTCTCTTATCAATTATGCTTCGATACGTTCGATTCTGTATTTAAGTGAGATTTTGTTTACAAAATCAGCAAGTAAGATTGGACTAGTATGCAGTTTGTTAGTGTAGATATAGTATCTCATGAAAAGCAATGTGTAGTTAAATTTCCTCGTTACACTTTTTTCAAATTGTTTAGATGTAACACCAAACAGTTTCTCTTCCATAGACGGATTGAAGTGAGTTTTGTTCGTTAAATTGAACCAACTAATAACCTCATGTGAAAATTTTTTAACAAAAAGACAGTCGCTAAAAGTATGGTCAAGGGAGTCCTTTTCGCCACAATATACAAATGATATTGAAGGTTTTGCAATTGGCTGCAAGACTTACATGTAAAGGAATTAACACCAAACGTTATATTTAGGAGGAAAATGAATTAATAGATTTCTGTTACTTAATCCTCTTCAGTGTTGCATTTTTAGTATTGAAATTAAACATTGTCTTCCCTAGTGACCTACAATCTGGCCAAGTGTACAATTCACAGAACTCGCAAATCCAAGATACACCCTTATCCACCCCAGGAAATGTCACTTAGAAATACTAAGTGGGTTACAGTTGTTGTTTATCCATTTTTTACAGTATTGTGTATTATAAAGCGTTAATTATGTTATTTGTCACTTATTTTTAAACAGCTCTTCCAAGCAAATCGTGATCAAAACAGCATTGTCACCAATGCAATTAATCCATCTATCCGAGCGCGCTATGTGCGTCTTAATCCCCGTGGCTGGCATGGTTATCCATGCTTGAGGGCAGAATTTTATGGATGCCCAGTTGGTAGGTAGTCAGTGAACAGAATATTGAGTTAATAGCAAATTGTTTAAATTGTTGGCATCGTTATTGGAAGGTCTATAGAGCCTTTATGTTGGCCAGGTAGCATCGTCTAGTCATTAAGGGCACTGGATTTGTGATCCAGAGGTCTTGATTTGAGTGAAATCCTCCTTCTTGCCACTAGATGGCTTTGTGTTTGGTGTTTCCAGACTCAACTCTTCCACTGGTCAGCATCTCATCACTTGGGGTTTTAAACGAGTTTCTGTTCAGTTCTCAATTATTATATTTGTTTGCCTATTCAGTGTCCCAACTAGTACTGACAGTTGTGCTAAACACTTCAACACTTAAATAAAATGATTTATTTTATTTCTAATTATTTATTTAAACCCCTATTTTTACTCTCAAAGATCGATGTGACGTTCCACTTGGAATCCAAGATGGCCGCATCACAAGATCCATGTTCACGGCCTCATCCATGTACAACCACTATTACGGTCCCTGGAGCGCCAGGCTGCAGGCGCAGAACCGAGGATCCACCCGAGGGGGCTGGCTTGCCAAATACCGCAACACCCATCAGTGGCTGCAGATTGATTTAGGGGTAGTTTCAGTTGTGAAGCGTATTGCTACCCAGGGTCGGTACGATGCGAATCAGTGGGTTACGTCATATACTGTGTCTTATAGCAACAATGGAGTCAGATTTTTCCCTTACAAGCAGGCGAGAAGAACCAAGGTAAGACAATTTCATTTTTTAAAGCACTTCTGGACTGGAAGTCGAACAGAAAATCTTTATTCTATAATTATAGTGTAATTATAGCTCTTGTAAATGAGGCAACGACAACGACAACGTCGCCAGATAAAATGCCTAATAAAAGAAACACTGGATGTTCACATTTGCTTTTGTACATTTTGAAATAGTCCTTTACAAATCAACAACTTTAAATGACCAATTTCCAAGTTGTCTGGAGAATCTGAACCACTATGGGTATTTTTTATTTTGTACTAATTTCTATCTGGACATGAATACATTCTTCGCATACTCGGCAAGGGCAAGTCTATAACGGCAGAAACAGTAAATAGATAAAATGAACTGCAAAATTGTGAAGAAAAACAGAAATATTTTTTCGAATACACCTGCAGGTTTCGTGATGTCCATGGCTCTCGTAGGCGCATTAAGTCCGTAACAAATCTCTTTTCTTCTGCATTGTACTTACAGCTCTTCCAAGGTAACAGTGAGCGGTACTTTGTTGTGGTGCACAGGCTACGTCCAGCCATCAAAGCCCGATATATACGTATAAATCCCAAATCATGGTACGGACACCATATTGCCCTGAGGGTTGAGCTGTATGGCTGCAGACTGGGTAAGTAACCTGACAATCAGGCATGTTTTTGGCACGACCACACTGATGCGTTTTTGTACGAAAACGCGTTTTCACCTAACATCAACAGTTAACGACGGAAAACGCTCATGAAAATGGGGCTTTCGCAAACTGTCTCAAAAATGGAGCCTTTTGAAAACACAAAGATTTGAAAACGCCTCGTCGTTTCTAAGTTAGATCGGTGAAAACGTTGCCGAAAAAAGCATACTGTTGTTTCCATCAGTGTGAAAAAAGTGTACGTTTGTAAGAAGGACGGCATTAGTGTGAACAAGTGAAAACAAACCGAAAACGCTAGTGTAGGCGAAAATATTTTGCTGAGACGAATACGGATGATATTAAAACTCATTAGTGAGGTCGGGTCTATGATCATGATGTGAATCAAATCATCTTGATGCCAAACTAGCCAACGTTCATCAAACTCCCGGGGGGGGGGTACTCCCTTATATGGGCTATATAGGTATGTGCGGCCCCAAAGGGTATGGTTTTTCAGAAGTTTTGGTCATAAATAGGGTATCGATTTTAGCCAATTTTGGCCAGTTTGGTTATAAATGGGGTATGTTTTTTGCACTCTAGCCTTGATATGTGCATGTTTCTAAGAAGTCACTTTTTCAGCAAAAGCCCTTCACATTTATGTTTACCGTCTGGTCGGAACTAAGAAACTAATTATAACGCAGCTCTGAAACAGGGTTTTGATTTAAGTCATAAATAGGGTGGGGAATATCACAGATTTTCGTCATAAATAGGGTAAGGGTTTTGGGAAGCGGGTCGCACACCCCCACTCAATTCTTGTGGGTGTACCCCCCGGAATCAAACTAGCCTCCAGCTTAAGGCTTTAACAGAAACGTTGTTGCCTTATTACCAGTTTTTCTATTATATACCATAAACTCCGGCTGATGAACCGCACCTTTTTACTAAAAATTCCCATAACGAATCGGAGATGTGGCTTATCTTCAATAAATACCAGAGGATGATCAAACATGTGTAAGTCCATAAACATGGTATCCATACAATTACATGTACAAAGCTGACTTTTTGAGTGAGTGTTTGAAGTATTCTCTGTTTTCCATGTTAGTTAAATTACGCGGGTTCTCAATGGCGCAACTGATGTTTGTGTAAATGTTGCCCATCTTTTTAAGACTTCTTTATTCATTTACCTTGATTTCGTTCCAAAGACGTTTTCCATACAAACAAGTTGCCAAACTCGGGAGTGGCTTATCTGCGAGTGCAGCTTATCTGCCGGTGTGCAACAGGCTTTTGGATTTGAAACGGCACTTTCCCATTGCCCAATTACGTTTAGCTTTCATCAGTGCCTTTATTTGTGGACCAAAATATTCCAGTACTCAATTCCACTACTAAAGTAGCTAATGTTTGTACTTGCAAGTTTTGTTTCTCGTACTAACACTGCTTTCAAACTGGTTTTTCAAATGCACATTTAGGACACTTGTGTAACCGGCCAATGGGACTACAAAACAATCGATTGAAAAATCACCAAATGACATCATCATCTCGATGGGATAACTTCCATGGTCCCTATCGGGCACGGCTTAATATTCGTCGCCACGGACGCCACATAGGAGCGTGGTCATCTCAGTACAATAATCGATACCAATGGATACAAGTTGACTTTAGAGGACCAGCCAAAATAATCAGGATTTGTACACAAGGGCGACAAGACACGAACCAGTGGGTCACGCAATACTTTGTGATGCACAGCTTGACTGCTGTTAATTTTGTACCTTACCAGGAAAAGAACAACATCAAGGTAATTTGGTGCACATCTTAAATTACAAGGCACTGGTAAATTACAAGGCATTGGCTTGGCTCCGTTGATTTCCCTTTCGTAAACGGTCGAGGCCATTTTTATAGGTTGATGCCATAATTGGTAACCAAGCTTTTCGGAATGGACGATGCCATATCTGCTCTAGTTTAGGCCTAGACTGGGTTGAAACTGGTTATACACCCTTTTAATAAGTCGCGGCACCATTTTGAATATTTAATGTATGACGTCATTCGCGGAAATGCGCTGATTTCATTACGTTGATCGCTGGTCATCGTCTAAAGAAGAGTACAAGAAAATAGGCGTTCAATGACTACACGTGGCTACTGCTGGTATTATTTAGATCACTGCAGTAGAACAAATCATATTGCAATAAAAGGGGTTATAAAACGAGCTAAGACGAAAACGGTTTGCACTCGTAGCGTATTAAAAACATGCCGACTTGTGTTTCTTGCACCGCGCAAAATATGCCGATTTACAAAGATAAGACTCTCGGTAGTTTGAATTTAATATCTTACCTCTAAGTTAGTCGGCTTTAGATAAAGGGTGCAGAAAAAAAACACCGTGATTTTGAAGTAAAATTGAACGGGAAAATTAAAACTTCGATTGTGCGGGTAATTGTGCGAGATTATTGACGAGCCAATGTTCTTGCCAAGTTCTAAGCGGGAAATTCTGCATTGACAATAGTACTGCCAAATTTATTTCACTAGTAGTTCAAATATACTTAGCAGGCTTAGCAATCGCCAATTCTTTTGAAAAAAACTGCGCCTGACTGCTAAAGAAAATCATGTTGCGTGACACGAACTAGACAAGTGAAGCCAAAATAATAGCAAAACAGGCTGCCGCATCTTCGTTTATAAATGAGCTCCTTTTTAAGAATACTCCTGCCTTGATTCAATAAAAATATGTAGCCTAATTATTTCTTCGGAAACTGCGTTAGTAGTCCCAAATTCTTGGAAGTTATTTTCAAACAACACAACTTGATAGTTTATGCAAATCATGTGCAATGTAATTTGACTCGTTGCTATTAGACTGTTGTTTTCACGAGTGAGTTTAGTCCAGTTTATCATGATTCGTCGTGGTTCTCTCGAAAGAGATTATTCGCTCTTCAGAAGAGTTATAATTCTTGGAAAGGGTTCAAGATCGCAGCACTGCAGATATGGCTGCACAATTCACTTGGATCGCCACGACCAGTAAACGAACTCCGAACAACCTGACAATTTCTACTAGCATAGGCACAGCCGGAAAGTGTTTTTAAAATACTACATACATGCATACCCGGCAGTCTGAAGTTAATATAGATTTTCCACGGAAAAACTCCTCCTTCTAAAAATGGAGATCTTTGTTTAGAAATGTCAAGCGATTTCAATTTTAATTTTTGCTATGTCCGGTTACCAGTCGAGCAAAACCGAGAGAACACCACAAAGTTTAATACGGGAAGGCTCCGCCCCGAGGTCCCACCCCTTACCCTTTTATATACCATTTTGGCAGAAAAAGTACCCCTTTTATATACCTTTCACTGAAGAAAGGTACCCCTTTCAGATACTTACTTTAGGAAGTCTTGTTCTCATTTTCATGTAGTGCTTAATAAATATACTGACAAAGCCATAAGGGGCGTCTATTCGAAGTATTATAATTAAAGGCCCTTGTAAATACCTAAATGACCGATTTCCCTACCCTTTTATATACCTCATCTTGTGAAATCACTACCCTTTTATATACCTGAAGGGTGAAAAAGGTACCCCTTTCGGGCGGAGCCTCCCCGTATAGGCCATTATAGGGAGTACCCCCGGGGAGAACACCTACTTTATAAATTCTAGTATTCATTCATTCATTCCGAACACTGGATCGATTTTTATTCGATTATTCGTCACAAGGACCGAATAGTTCCAAACTTGGACACTGTACCTACTTACTTACGCACACGATAGCATTCTGGCTACAGCTGCTAAGCAGAAGTAGCCACAAAAAGTCAGTATCTTTCTTAGCACCTTATAAATATTACCCGAGATAAAACTGAGAAGACAATCTTTTTATTAGGCTCAAATGGTTGCAATTGTGCCGTTCCTTCGTGTAATTCGTATGGGGATTTATTCGGCAACAGCTGCAAGAGGAATGTGACTTATCACAAGATACCAAGTGCACCAGAATTGAAGACATGGATCCAACGTAATGAAAACTTTCTGCGAATGACGTCATAAATTTAATATTTAAAATGGCGCCGCGTCTTATTAAAAGGGTGTATAACACGCACGAGCTTACCAAATGTTCGCACTGTTTTTTTGTTTGCATTTAGCTTTTGATTGTTGGTTAGGAGAGTACTATAGGTAAAGTCACGTTTTGTAGTGCGATTTTGCGGGGATTTGTCCGATCAACCTGGTAGTGTAGTGGTAAGGGAACAATGTTAGCATGCAAGAGACTCTAAGGTCAATGCTGGGTGGTGACTTATAACGTTTAAGTTTTCTTTTTTCTTTAGTGTAGTGGAAACAATACATTGGTCGTTAAAAAATTATGTGTGACTGTCACAAAAATGGAAACGACCATTTACCAATGCCTTGGCTCCATCATGTTTTCGCCACCCTCTTGGGTCCAGTCTAATTTAGTTCCTTCCCAAGAAGAGATTGTCTTCAGGGAAGGCATGCGCTCCTTCTCTAAACAGTGGCTAGTAATCGAGCTTAGACATTAACTTGACTTTTGATAGTCCTCAAAAAGTAAATGTACATGTACATGCATGTTGATTGCCTTTTTTTCTCTTTAGTATTTCCCAGGGAACCGAGATCAGAACACAGTTGTCTGTCATGCATTTATCCCTGCACTCAGATGTCGCTATATCCGAGTCCGTCCATGGGGATGGTACAGACATATCTCCATGAGATTAGAGTTCTATGGTTGTCTAACAGGTAAAGTCAAGGAGAGCCAATTTTTTTTGCACGGGTGGCCCAAAAAGACCTAAGACCCTTTTCGAATCTCAAAAACTGATACTTAAGACTCTCGCCCTATCTCAAAACTCAAGACCTAAACTAAGACAGAGGAGGTCTTTAGGGCTTAAATCTTAGGTCTCAGCTTTTGGGACACACCTTTTCACACAGTGGTTTTCTTTGCAAGCCTATTAACCCTAACCTTTTCACTATCAGCATTGCGGTTCTCTCGATATTTCTTTTAAGCACTCCTCGATAGAATGTCTTCTTTCCAGTTAGATAATCAGCATCTTTAGTCTCTAACATCTGCTGAACAAATAGATTTCATGTTGTCGTGCGTCTTGTGTTCAGTAATAGATCAGAAAAGACATCAAAAATGTAGTAAGAACAAAATAGTGGCACATGGGCCATTATACAAGTGTGTCACTGATGTTTGTACCGCGTTTTGATGTGTTCTGTAATCTATAACTGAACAGGTGCAGGGCAAAATAAAAGCAATTTTTTTATAACAAAGAAAATGTTAACAACCTCATCTATGCATTTGTCATCCAATAGATCATAAGGAAGAACCAATCAAAATGCGAAAATAACTTGACATATTATATAAATTTCTTATGGAAACGTCTCTCATTTGACAGGAGAGAATACTATCAATTTAAGTGTGGGCGGGTTTTTTGACAGCCCATTTCACAGTGCCTTTGCACTATCTTATATTTCTTACTACTGTACTTGAAATCATTCTTTAACTTTTGCTTTTACAGACAGATGTACGATGCCTCTTGGTATGGAGGATCGTCGTATCTTGTCGGGTCATCTTAGAGCCTCGTCATCATACAACCATAAGCACGGACCTGACCGAGCACGTCTTAATATCTGGGCCGGCCATGGAAGAACTGGGGCCTGGGTAGCAAGACATCGAAACACCCATCAATATCTACAGATTGACTTGAGGCAGTTGAGTATCATCAAAGGAATTGCTACACAAGGAAGAAGAGAGGCGCATCAATGGGTGAAAAGTTATACCCTTTCTTACAGCGTGAAGGGTCTACGCTTCAGACCATATGTAGCTTATGGCAGGATTAAGGTAATAATAATAATGATGATAATAATAATAATAATAATCACTTTATTATTAAAGTCTCAGATTTACTAGCTGAGCATAAACACTCTACTAATTGGAGAGACTAAATCAAATCAACCACAATGAAATCAAATCACATCTAATGAAATGTTCTGTTTTTGGGGAGAGGGGAAAACTGGAATGCCCGGAGAAAAACCAACCGTAGAGAACCAACAAACTCAACCCACGTATGATGCTAGGTCTGGGAATCGAACCCAGGCCACATTGGTAGAAGGCAGGCGCTATCACCGCTGCACCATCCCTACTCCTCTAAAGTGAGCTGGTTTATTCAATAGGCCATTCCTGAGTTGCCTTTTGCCTCTGAATCAAAACGAGTCTAAGTGCTAAACATTCATATGCAAATAAATTCTGCATGCAGGTTCATTTTCATTTAAATCAAACTTATTTTCAAATTAACGAATTTGCACGGAGACTCGTTTTTGAAAAAGAAGCACAAGGTAACTCGTAAATGGTGTACGGCTTAAAGCAGCTTATCAGTTTATTCTTCCCATTGTATACAGCTCATTCGAGAAACCACGGGAAAACGTCTAAGTGGCGCGGAATGTTTTGAAGCCAATCATGCAGCGTAGTTGATGCAAATCCAATTATGTTTTGATTAAATAAAAACCACTCTGTTCAGAATGCTTGAGTTATCACCAACTTAAGATGTCTGTTTTTTTTTTTCAGGTTTTCCGTGGTAACTATGATATCTACAATACAGTTTCTTTCAAGATAATTCCACCAATCAGGGCACGGTATCTACGTATTCATCCTAAAACTTGGCGCAGCTATATTGCCATGCGAGTGGAGCTGTATGGATGTCGATATAAGGGTGAGTTCAAAATCAATTTATCCAAGTCAATTACAAAACCAACACGAAAACGCGCAAGTGTTTGTGGCCACAGCTATTTAACAAATAATTATTCCATTTCTGACTTACCTTTAGCCTCTTTCCAAAGATTACAAGCTCGACATTTCTCTCACGCCTAGAAATGGAGAGCAAACAATCTGTTTGTTTTGGCATAGAGCGGTTTTCAGTTCAGTATCCTGAAACCAGAGCCAAACCAATATCTTACGAACTAGTCTACCTGAGACTACCAGACTGTTTTGCAACTGGGCTGGGAGAAGTAAACTGCTTCCATAAGTTAATATCTTTTCCACTTATTTTCTTAGAGCGATTCTATGACCAAGTTCTTGGCATTCAAAGTGGAAAAATAAAAAATGCTGCCATGACTGCCTCCTCGCAGTGGGACAAATACCATGCTCCATTCCGTGCCCGGCTGCACATGCCACGGCAGGGTCGCTACATTGGCTCCTGGTCTGCGCGTCATAACAATCATAATCAGTGGCTGAAGATCTTTTTAGGAAGGACATATAGGGTCACAGGTATTGCAACACAAGGACGGCACGATGCAGACCAATGGGTGACCGCTTATAATGTTTACTACAGTCAAGATGGAGTGCACATGTCTAGAGTCACATACTGGTGGGATTACATACGGGTGAGAAGTTCAGTCCTGTTTTGATGTCTTACTTGTTGAAGGACATATGAAAATTTGGGTCATCCCAAAAGTTCAGTATTGTGCAGCTGACGTCTCTGAAATTTACCAAATGTTTGTATTCTAAGATTTCATCTGCGTAACCTGTCATACACGAGCAGTATTCTCCTCAAAACAAGTGTTTTTCAAGGAAATTAATTGCAGAACAATAAGCGCTACAGCGCATGTATTTTAGTCAATTCTGGATGCAAACTGGGCCGATTGGAAGATTTCCGTAAGGCCTCTATATTGTCAAAGAATGTGAAAGAACAAATTAAGAAATTGTCGTAGAAGCTACGGACCCCTAAAATATCAGATCATATGTTCGATAGAAATGTTATTAATCAAAATTGTTTATGGCCGGCACAAGGGAATTTTTAAGAAATATTCGTCGTGCAGCTTTCTAAAATTGTTACTATTGTAGTTACGTAGTTTTTTAAAACTGTAATTTTAAATTCGTAATTATATATGTACAAATAAATAATAAGATTTCTTAGAAATTTTAGATTCTTAAATTTTTAGATTGTTGGCTAAATTTTATCTTTCCTTTCGTTTTGTAATTTATTTGTTTATTTGTGGGCTTCCTGCAAAGTAGCTTTTAGCTAAGTGGAGCGCCACGTAAAATAAAGTTCTGTACTTTCTGTAGTTCTGTTCTGTATGAAAATAATTACTTGTCCTATTTGCAACAAGAAAGTATCCTTTGAAGTACGTTGTATATTTCGTGCGCTGAAAACACTCTTTCAAGTTGACTAGCATTTTGGGTTTCTTTTAGTTTAAAACTTCCAATAAAGTCTTGAGAACAAGTAAAGCATTTCTTGCCAATAGACCTCTTTAGCTTGAGAGGTTTGTTTTCCCATTGTAGACCATGTGATATTCTCTGGAGAATTTCTCTTCTATCCATCTTAAAAGTACTCATTCATATATATACGGCTATTTAAAAATTTGAAAGCAACAATTCTCAAGTCTATCATCGCGTGGTCTACAATGGGAAACCAAACTGGCCAAGCCAAAGAGGTCTATTCTATTGTTCCACCACTGACTATTTTCCTTCTTTTTTCATTTAGACTTTCAAAGGAAATTATGATCGAAATGGTGTTCAAACTCACCCATTTAACCCTCCCTTCGTAGCACGATACGTGTTAATCGTCCCACGTGGCTGGCATCGACATATCTCTATGAGGGTTGAGCTGTTTGGTGGCCGGTGGAGTAAGTAAAATTATTATACTTCTCAGTTATTACGCGTGCTCTGACTGGTCAATTCAACCGGCGATATTCTCTAGTACAGCCCGCTAAAATTTAAAGCTCTTCCCGAACTGTTCAAACACACATCGCGATAATAATAATGCATAATATCTTACTAACCCTTTCTTTCTCGATCCGTACTTGAAGTATTGAATATTTCAAACACTCGAGACAATGTTTCATTGGGATGAAGAAAGTATTTTATTTTCCTAGTATTTTTGACGACATTCGAGGTGTTTGGATAGCCGACGAAACACTGTCTCGAGTGTTAGATAGTTTTTTTCTCAATCGAAACAAAAACTAAGTTTTCTGTAATTGCTGTTTTCAGGTTTCCATCAAATTGGGTAATTTTGTACGAGGCCAAAAAACTCGAAATACCATAACTGAGCTTAGTAACATTACATGTTTAGAATACCTGTAAGTGTAGGGCAGTCACGATGTAAGGACAGATTCTTTTGGCAGAATACGTTGGCAGAAATGGTTGGAGAGTAATATAATTAACATTAGGTGGGGTTGAGCAAGTGATTTTTAGGTTTAAATGCTAGTACTTTGATCAGTAAAAAAATGTATGGCAGGTTAAAAGGTCTGTGAAAGCCTCTTTTAGGGTAAAAGTAAGAGCTATATTATTTAGCTGTGCTAAGTACACTTTTTTTCATGATCATACATGTAGCTATCAGTTAGTTCGCGCGCCAGCTGTGATTGGTCAATATAACAGTCCGTAACACTGTTAAGCGTTCTTAACAGTTACATCAAGTAAAAGTTTAAAGCTTTTACTCTAGATTGTGTATTGAAACACGCTAACGACGTATAAACGATTTCAACTTGACTTGTCAGTTTGGTTGCGAGATGGGTCATAAATTTGAAGCCATTCCGCGTAAATAGAAGTCGTTCCTGAACCCGGCAGAAACACTGTGGAGATGTAATAAGTATCTTACTAACCTCATCTTTTCGGTCCGTACTGTAAATTGCGGATCTTCGTATTTTTCCCGTCGATTTATGGCCCGCGCCCTTCGCGCTTCGATGTGGGAAAAAGCTTCGTCCATAACTTACAATACGGTCCTCGAACTCGGTTAGTAGGAGGTATATATAGGAGGTTCTAAAGTCGGTGAGAGCCTCTGTTGGTGGTATATTACTTAGCATGGCTATATTCATCCCGGCATTTTCTTGATCGTGGCTATCTTATTTTTGTTTCTCTAATTAAGGTAAGTGTGATGTCCCTCTTGGCGTGGAAAGTCTCGGGGTCCCTAACCAGCTCATGACTGCTTCCTCGTATTACAACTTCTGGGGTGCACCAAGAAATGCTAGGCTACGCCAGCGACGTGTTGGACGCAAAGGAGGGTCATGGTATGTCAAACGAAATGACAAACGTCAGTGGCTGAAGATAGACTTTGGCGGACTTACTCGTGTGTGGCGAATTGCTACTCAAGGTCGACAGAATGCTGACCAGTGGGTCACAAGCTACTATGTGTCCTATAGTGTCAAAGGGTTCCGCTTTGTGACCTACAAAGAGTACGGAAGGACAAAGGTTAGTGCTAATTCTAAACAATTATTGGATGAGGTTTTGTGATCTCCAGAATAATCAAGGTCGAAGGCTGACTGGCTGATAACCCTTACCGAGACCTTGATGACTCTGGATATCACAGAAACCGAATCTAACGAAAAGAAAAGTGGAAGTCAATGTTTGTGTTCCTTCACTGACGGCAAGCAACACAAAGCGCGCAGACTTAACATGCACCACGGTCATACATGACATGATCACCCGTGACCTTGAGTGTCCTTGACATGATTGTATAATCTGCAGCTAGATGACGTCTCAGGCGCTAACTTCAAATATTCACTAATGGCTTTCGGCCAATGAGAAAAGAGAATTTGAGTTCAATGTATAATGATGTTTATAATAAAGCAGTTTTCAATTGAGTGTTTTGAAACAAACAAAAATCAAACCAATTACTTGCCGATTAGACTACTCAGCCAATCTCAAAGCATTTAAAAGCCAGAACCAAAACCAAAGTAATTGGCTGATTACTTTCAACTCTCAGTTGAAAACCGTTCTATTAATCGTACAAAATTCATTAAAACAAAGAGTAAAGAAAATCATAGGGATTAAGGTGCACCACCGAATAGACCCTTCTCCAAAATGGCGGCCGAAAATTCAAATGAGTTTAAATTAGCTAAAATAAAAAACGTATACCAGCACTAGAAAGAATGCCTTTACTTTAGTAAAAGTGCAAAGTTTCAGCATTTCAGGTGCCATATCAGCCGAGAAAAGTTAAAATTAAAATTGGAAAATTTACAGACATTTGTATGACTGGGGGTATGCATTATACCCCAGTCATACCAACGTCTCAATTTCCAACTTACATTTTCTCAGCTGATATTACACCTTAATTGCTGAAACTTTGCAGGGTTACTAAACTAAAGGTGTTCTTTCTAGTGCTGGTATACGTTTTTAACTTTGACTTATTTGAAATTTCGGCCGCCATTTTGGAGAAGGGTCTATCCACAAAAGAAGATAATTCAGAACAGAACGACATCGTGGGCAGTTTTCATGGACCTATATGCCCACAGAGATTAGAAGGAAATACGTCCGGTCAAGTTATCAAATTCTCCGCACAACAATGTATCATCATCTGACAACAGAATTGCAGCGTATGGCATGGCGATCATTAAGTAGATTTTGTTATTCGATCGGAGACAGTGTGTCCTGCAGATGTTACTTCTGATTTTGTGTACCAGTGTTCATTGAGACTGTTGTAGAGGATAGTGGTAGAAACAGGCTGTATGAATGAATTCTTCTGTAAGTGCTGCACGACCGCTTGGGTTTTATGGAGCGTGGCCAGCAGCCATTCTCTTTTATTGCAACAAAAGAAAGTATTTGGATAAGAAAAGACTTAAACCCTCGCAGGATTGGTTTTGGGACGCTAACATGGTTGCCGTGATTTCATGCGAAAACAGCCTATCAAGTAGGATAGAAAACTAGTTGACTTATTGTACTTTTTTCCTGTCAGATTTTCCCAGGTAACTATGATCGACACATTGTTGTGAGGCACCGATTCAATCGACCACTGGCTGGCCGTTACTTTAAGATCCATCCTGTCACCTGGCGTAGCTGGATCTCCATGAGAGTTGAGCTTTATGGCTGTGTCATCGGTATGTGGACTTATTTATCACTGTTGATTAGTTATTTATTTTTAATTGTTTTATTTTTATCAAGAGGGAATCGTATTGCTAACTTTTTTGCGACTGTTTTTGATCATTTATAACAACACTAACTGTTGAAAACAAGTTTTGAAGTTCATATGAAACACTTGAAAGTGCTGGTAAAATGAAGCTGATGATAAAATATTAGCTGTGTGTGTTCCCACTGAAAACTGTTTTTGGTGTTATTTTAGGGAACCATTGATTCATATCTTTGTTCTTAGAAAAGGACTATGATATACTTAAAATTCTGAAAATTTTTCTGGTACAAATTAAACAAGGTTTTTGTCCACTTAAAACTGAAAGTGTTTGATTTCCTAGCGGATTACGTCTTAAAATATTTATTTATTTAATTGTTTATTTCTATTTTATATTTTTAAGATTGTTTATTAATTGTTTATTAATTAATTATTACTTAATATAATTTAGTAGTAACTTTTTGAGTCATTCAGCTTTAATGTCCATTACGTTTTGTCTCTCTTACTCGGAAATTTTAGTCACGATACTCTAATACCTCACTGCAGGCCCAAGATGTGATAAACCATTAGGAATGAAAAACGGACGCATACATGCCAATCAAATTACAGCATCGTCTATGTGGGATCGCAATCATGGTCCAGACAATGCCAGACTTCACTGGCGCAGAACACGCGCGAGAACTGGGGCGTGGTCTGCACGTCATAGCAACCACTACCAGTGGTTGCTGGTGGATTTCAAACGTCCCATGCGAGTGGTGAAGATAGCCATTCAAGGTAGACAAGATGCACGTCAGTGGGTGACAAAGTTTTTTGTGGCATACAGTCAAGATTGTGCACACTTTGCAGAGTACAAAGAGAACAGCAATAGAAAGGTGCGTATATTAATTTATCAGATTATAAACTGAGGCACTGAAGAGTTCGGTTACAACAACAATGGTGTATTTGCTTTATTTTAAGGTGATTCCTCAAGAGTAAAAGTTGCCGATAAAGTTTTTTAAACTTTCCCTGTTCTCTACCAAGCACTGTTTTGAAAAAGCAATAAAAATGATAGCTTACAGTGCTCGCTTAAGAGGTGTGATGAGCCAATTAATCTTACTCCATTTATGCCTGTACTCATGCTAATCACGTGCGTAATTCATTGATCCACGTTACATTTTTCGGTAGCTCGAAACGTAGTTTATTAACGTAATACTTGGGGAAAAACTTGACAGGTAGAAAGTGTCGAACATATGGAACAATATAAAATAAAATTTGTGAAGAAATAACACCATTTAAAACAACGTGGATATAAACCGTTTCGTATAGTCGTTGTTTTTCGTGGTCATAATTTGCATCGCTTTCACCTATACCTTTTTTCCATTCGATAAACGATATTTCTTTTATTCTTTTTAAAATTAAAGAGTATAATATGTACACTACTATTATACAATAAAAAATATAGGTCACCATGCTCGTTTGAAAGAAAACGAGCATTTATTTTGCTGTCAGGCTTAGCTTGAAACAAACAAGTTTCCAAGGGAAGCCTTTTTCTTATGGTTAACTGGAATTCTGGCTAAGCTAGAATGAAACAAACAAGTTTGCAGGGAAGCCTTTTGCTTGTGGTTAATTGGAATTCAGGCTAAAGTAGACTTGAGCGGGTGGTAGTCGACAGCAATGCACAGCAGTCATTCGTAACAAGGTTTCATTTCTTTTCAGTATTTCCCAGGTAACAGAGACCAAAATACAGTGGTACAGCATAGATTCTACCCACCCATCAAGGCGCGGTTTATTCAGATTCGACCATGGGGTTGGTATGGACACATCTCTATGAGAGTGGAGTTCTATGGATGTACAGAAGGTGTGTAAATTGTTTAATTATTATTCATGTCCTGGGTTTTATAATGTTTTGTTTGTTTTGGACCTTGCTTTTGGGGATACATTTTCTCATTTGCGGTTCTATGAATTTCTTGGCAGTTCCTCAAGGAAGGGAGGCTTTGTCTCTGGCTTGCTGATATGTTCATTTTCTTTCATTTTGTAAAAGAAGAATGAAGTTATGCATGGCCGTACCTGGTAACAGGCAAACCCAGGCACATGCCTCAGATTTTTCTATCTACCCAGGAGGAGTATTTGACTATGGACATTGCCTCAGACTTATTCATTCACTGACTGTCTGAATCATATTCCCTTTTATTTGTAGACCATTGCAACATGCCTCTTGGTTTAGAAGACAAGCGTCTTACTCCAGGATCTCTGACAGCTTCTACCTACTATAACCACCACTTGTCACCATGGCATGGTCGATTGAACCACCGGTGGTCATGGAGTGCACGGACTAGAAATAACAGGCAGTGGTTCAAGGTTAATTTTGGTTATATAACACGATTTAAAGGAATAGCAACCCAGGGCCGACAGGATGCCAACCAATGGGTGAAGACTTATATTGTGACGTATAGTCGAGATGGTGTGAGCTATATCCCCTACAAAGAAAATAGAAGGATTAAGGTGGGAGTATATTTGTTAAATCTGTAACGGTATGCAATATATCAAAAACTAAAGATTGTGTTTGACCACCTTTCTAAACACCGAGAAGTTGAAAATACGATGCGCAGCGGAATATTTTTGACGAACGTTGAAAACAGGCATTCGAAATTGTGCGTAAAGCCTTGGCCAAACGGAGTCGCAAGTAGACCCAAGTTGTAAACTTGGCTCTACTTGCGACTCCGTTTGGCCAGGCCTTGCGTGCACTTGCGTTGACTTGACTTGGTCGAGCCCAAATTTGCACGCAAGTCAAAGCAAGTTTGGCCACCCAACCCAATTAAGTCAAAGCAAGTTGAATGACGTCCATTAACCTATTATTAGCCAATGAAATAGAGGATAGTCTGCCTTAAAATGCTTTTTGGGACTTGCGTGTACTTGTGAGGAAACTTGGCCACTCAACGCAAGTCTGTACGCTAGTTCAACTTGCGACTACTTGCAGGTCCGTTTGTCCAGCTTTTAACACTGTCTTGAGTGTTTGATTTATCTTCTCAATCGAAACTAAAACTAGAGAAAAAACAGAGAAATGCAATTGTGAAAATGTATGCTAATTTAGATCAGCTAGCCTAATGGTTTCCTTTTCTTCAAACTTGATAAATACTTAATGAGTTTGAAACGTTTTATGATTCTAATTGCGAATACGAAGTTTCTTCTCACCATGAGTTATATCTCTTTTCTTAAATTAAACTATAGGCTGCTGAATATTTTATCTGAGAGTGTATGGGAAAAATTTATAGGCACGAATAATGCAACGTTCCCCAGTATTTCAAAACAACTTCTGTAAGCACTGTTGTCGGTTTTGTTTGCGATTAAGTCTGTTTATGCTTCAATCCACCCACAAAATGGCAAACCTTACCCAGAATGAAATATGTGCAGTGCTCTGTTCGAAAAGGTAATACAAACAACATGATGGAGAAAAAATGCCTATGTGAAATGTTGCACATAGCCAGTTTATTAAACGCTGAAAATCCAATACAACTGAAAAAAAACTCATTAAACGCGAAGGTGAGGGCAATCACCTGCCTCGAAAATACAAACCATAGAACAAGGAAGAGGCAGGAATGGGGAGGAGGAGGGCTGATGAAAAATTTTTGTGTGTCAATGAGATCAAGAACGCGACATCCATTATATGACGATCGATGAATACGACATCACCTAAAGACGCCATCTTGAATTCAAAATTCAAATCAGTACGCTCGATTCCATGTTCCTAGCCTCTTTCCATACTACTGTATTCATAACCTATGTAAGGCTGAATTGTTGCATAAAATTATATTTGTAGGCAAATAATGCCTTTATTACGTTTGCTTCATATTCATCATCATAATTTGGAATAAAGGAAAATATAAGTCAGTTTACGTAAAATAAAACCAAACCGCGTTGTCTACACCTGTTCGTTCTTTATCCGTCATAGATTTTCTCAGGCAACACTGACAGACATTCTGTAGTTTATCATCACTTCTTGAAGACATTCAGTGCTGCTTACGTGAAGATTCATCCAAGAACGTGGTACAGTTGGATTTCAATGAGAGTTGAACTTTTTGGCTGTACAAGTAAGTTAGAACCCATTATTAGTAGTCTCAGTATTTGACAGACGTCTTTGAATAACTTCTCTAGATGTCTGGGAGAAATATGGAAAAAAATGTTAGATTTTCTCTGAATCACTCTGATCATGCTTAATGACTCTCTGCTCAATGTGTGGAAAAATTCAGCACAACAAATTGGACGTTCCAGCTACTTCAAGTTGCCTATCATTATCTGTTCTACGAAACGTTTCAATTTCAAATGTCTGTGACAATTTGATTGATTAATTTATAAGGGATAAAATTAAAACTGTTACATTTTATTTCCCTAGGTGCGCTCTGCAACACTCCCTCAGGTTTACAAAATGGCCGACTACGAAATAGCAGGATCACAGCTTCATCAGAATATAATGTCTACCACGCGGCCAGACTTGGGAGACTGGGACTACATAAGAGGGGTAGATATGTTGGAGCATGGTGTGCAAGACACAACAATAGGAATCAGTGGATTAAGGTGGACTTTGGTCGGACAATAAAAATCACTAAGATAGCCACTCAAGGACGACAAGACGCTGCCCAGTGGGTGACGTATTATAAAGTGTCTTCCAGTTTAGATGGTGTTCATTGGCAGGTTTATCGATTCAAAAACAGCGACAAGGTGAGAAAATGCGATCGTATAGTTGCAAAGCCTGGGTGCAGTTGTTTCAAGGCTGGATAAATCTCCATCCATTGGATAGTGATTTCTACAGTGGATAGTGTTACCCAGCCTTCGAACAACCCGGGCCTGTTCGTGTGAAAGATCGTAACAAACATCCATTTACAGTGAAAACCCGATTTTTCAAACCTCCAAGGAAAACAAAAACTGGTTTGAAAACTGTAGTTCGAGAAATCGGGTTTCTTCTGCAGTGTAATTCAAATTTTTAAGGGTTAAGTAACGAACTTTTTTCTTTAAGTGGAATAACCTTAGTGCCAAATTATGATTAAAGAGAATTAACCCAAAGTTTTTTATGGTTTGTTTTGGTTTTTGGCAGAAAGCATTGCACAAGTCTTTAAGTCTTTACTTAACACATTCCAATATAATGTAAAACGCTTTCAAGAGGAAAAAGGAAGAGAAAGGCTTATTCTTGTTTTGTACCTAATTTACAAGCATGTTTTGTTAAATATGTGAAATAATTTTTTTACAGACTTTCCGCGGTAACAACGATCAAAACAGCATCAAAATACAAGCTCTGAGTCCTGCAGTATATGCTCGATTTATCAAAATCCACCCTTGGGGATGGCGAAGTCACATCTCTATGAGAGTGGAATTCTATGGATGCAGAACTGGTTAGTGAAATTAACCATGTTGACCATCGTGTGAACTGGGATTTTTGCTTCAAAATCTGGTCGCAGGGACCAACTTTGGTCCCTGCTACTAGTCCACAATTTCAAACCAGTTTGGGACGTTAAAGTTCCCTGCGGCCAGTCCCTTCGTGTAAACTCCTCAGGGGACTAGTTGCAGGGACCAGTCGCAGGGATTAGTCGCAGGGACTAGTCGCATGGACTAGTCCCCTCGTGTGTGCCGACCTTGGACGAAGCAGCGAGACCGAGTGGTTTAGAGCGCCGGACTTGTTAGAAATCCATAGGTCGCGAGGCCAAGTCCAACTCTGACACTCAGCTGCAGCTGTTTCTCGGTAGTCCCTTTTTTTAAGTTATCGGCCACGCTTGTAAATAGCCGACTGTTGAGCCTCCTGCAATGTTTAAGCCTATTAACAATTTTTTAAAACATTTTAATTTTTTAGACTAGTGTTTGAGATATGATCAAACTAGGTAGATGCCAATAGTCTCGATGACAGATGATGAGTAATTTCGCTTTGAACGGAGCACTTAAATAACGTGTATCACCTATTCAATTTTTTCCCCTACGCCCTTTATTCGTATGCTCGTAAGATCCGTCGTACATCACTTTCTATTTAACTGGCCTTTTGCCATTCGCTTGGTTTGACTTTGATGAAGTATATCAAACACAAAAGACTGTGTCTGGCCACATATTTAAACACCAAGAAGAGCGTTACATACAGGTGCTTCGACAAAGGTTGTCCCACAAACGTGTACTCGACATGCAATGCCGATTGATATTATCGGTAGTAAGAGTTTGGTTTTGCTTGATTGAGTTTCAAGGTGATCCAGCAACAAGGAACGAGAAAGAATGAATACACGTGGAAGTGGTGTTTACTTCCACCACGCTGAAACACTTTGAGGTTCAGTCAAGCAACCCTAAAACCTCAATTAGCCATAATAACGTTCGGCATTGTGGCGTACGCTTTTCCTCGTTCGTAAGACAGCTTTACTTGAAACAGCTGCATACGACGTGCAGGAAGACGTTATGAACTACTGTGAGGTGTTTGGAAATGTGGTCAATCGTGATCTGTCGTGTTTGATATATCTTCTTAATCGGAACAAAAACAAAATAGAAAACGGAGATTAAAGCGTAAAAGTCTATGCTTTTAAATTCAGATATCTAACAACAGTCATGGTCAAGATGTCCTTTTTTGAACTTGATGAATTATTAAGGGATTTCGTCGGGGTTTTTTGAGTTATTTTGACCATCGACAAAGTTACCCTTAAATTGAAGGAAACCTGATAATGATGCATTACAAAGGTCTTAAAACACCAGAGATAATATTAAACCATAAAGGAACCAGGATGGTTAAGGATGGAAAAAATTAACACGGATTACAAACGACGAACTTGAAAAATTTAGGCTATTCTTTTCAAACCGTTAAACCGTGACGTAGCTCCTTTATTAGTTTGAGAATTAAGTGTAAAGGTAACGTTGTGAAATCTTTGTACAGATCCCTGTGATGTCCCCCTCGGTCTTCAAGATGGCCGTGTTACTCCATCTATGCTTACGGCTTCCTCCATGTACAACCACTACTACGGTCCCTGGAGTGCCAGGCTCCAGGCGCGGAACCATGGCTCCACCCGAGGAGGCTGGGTTGCTAAGTACAATAACAGGAATCAGTGGCTGCAGATTGACTTGGGAGCCAAGTCTAGAGTGAAGAGAATCTGTACCCAGGGACGTTATGATGCCAACCAGTTTGTCAAGTCTTACACGGTGTCTTACAGCCAGAAGGGCGACAAGTTTGTGCCGTACACTGAAGGAAGGAAGATAAGGGTATGCTATTCGAAATTGCCGATAATAGTAAATTACTGAAATTCAAAAGGAAATGGTTTTGAGTTTGAAATAACGGGGAATTCGAAATAACTGATTCAAATTACAACATACATTTGAATTTACAATTTACAAATGTACCTGTTGCAGGTCAATTTGTTCCTTAGGTCAATTTGTTTCCAACCTAGGTCACTTTGTTCCAACCTAGGTCAAATTGATTTTTTTTTGCTTTGTGGCAAAACAAAAAATATTTTTCGCACCTCCTTGAACCACAGACCTTTGGTTTTCCTTTGGATTCATGTCCTGATGCCTTACCATTGAGCCATGCAGACTTGGATGCAAGTTCTACTATTTTTTTAATTGCATATACATTGTAGTAGTAATAAATTTCCTTAAATTATTCAAATCAGACATACTTATAAAAGTGAATATACCACCCATTATTACACTACAGTACATGTACCTCTGCCCTAAATATATACAAATTAATCTTACTTTAATTTATATCAAATTGACCTAGGTTGAAGCAAATTGACCCAAGGAACAAATTTACCTGCAACATACCCACATTGTGCTTGTCACTACTGTACCAGTAGATTAAGATAGCGATGGTCGTTTTGCATTTGCCGTGTTAAGGGAAGATATGTCAGTTTAATTTGCTACACAGAAATTACGAAATGCGAGGGGAAAAATGTAAACTTAAGTGGCGAGGAGACCTAAAAGGGGTTATAGAAAGCTCATGGATATTTAGGCCTTCTCAAGTCAGATACAGTCATGGAAGAGTTGATTACAAGATATGTAAAGTGATATCTTACAATTTCCTGTGATGTATTTGTGTTTTCAATCAAGTTGCATTAATGTGAGGATTTGCTTGTGCAGTGCGTATATTTGCTACCCTAACGTACTGTCCGACAAGTTATTTGAATCGTGCCTCCCTTTTTAGATGTTATTTTAGAGTGCCCCTGTGATAAAAAAAATCACTTCCTTTTATTCTTGAGATTCTGAAGGTGTGTCTGCTTAACACTTGACTGGCAAAATTCTGACCTTTCATTTTTATCCAAAGGCCGTTTACTTTGTGTGTAAGTTTTGGATTTCACGATCCGCCATCACTCACGTTCAAACCTGACCGATTTGACCTCAGAGGGTTGGATCCGGGAAAAGTGATGTCAAAGGCTCACCAGCTTAAAATTTCAGCGTGTAAACGCAGCTTATTATGTATGCAAAGTGCGAGTTTAAAAGTGTGAAAGCCCAAAACTCCCGTGCTGCATATTAATTATGCAGCGTACACACGCATCGCATTCTTAAACGAGTGAGCCTTTGACGTCATTTTCTCCTCGATCCAGCTCTCTCAAGAACTTAAATTTAGTAATGGCGGATCATTAAATAGGAAAGTTCTAGTTAAAATAAACAGGTGCCTTTTTTAAATCAAGGATTAAAACTTGGGTCACTTAGTGTTTAGTTAACATAGTTTTGAAATCCAAAGGAAAAAAATGATTTATTTTTTGTCACAGGGGCACTTTAATTTTAATGACTATAATGTGAGAGGGAATGATGAGAAGTATCAACGTTACTTTTTTTATTGTAGATATTCAAAGCCAATATCGAGAGGTACTTTGTGGTCACTCATCGTTTCTTCAGGCCATTTGTGGCTCGTTACGTGCGCATAAATGTCAGGAGTTGGTACGGCTACATTTCCATGAGAGTTGAACTCTACGGCTGTAGACTGGGTAAGATGCAAGAGAAGTGTTGGGACATTGCGCTATTTTCGACTACCCTGGAAAAAATATCAGCCCTTACCCGAAACATGTTGCTCCCTCTCTTTCAAAAATTGTTGGATTTCCCACCTAATTCTTTTAAAAAATTAGATATGGGAGGGGTAATGTTAAGGAAAATAATCCATAGATTCACAATGACTCACACTTCAGCCAATGTTCTCATCTACTATAAACTCGACGTGTTTTGGTTTTTTTTTTTTTTTGATTTTTCACTTATTTTGTTATTGACTTCGAGACCGTTAACAGACAATTTCCTTCATTTTCATCCAAGGTCGTCTATGTAATCAGCCAATGGGACTGCAAAATGGACGTCTCAGAAATCACCTCATGAAGGCATCTTCTCAATGGGATAGATACCACGCTGCTTTCTTGGGGCGGCTCCATCGCCCGCGCGTTGGCAAATACATGGGTGCATGGTGCGCAAGGAGCAATAACCGTTATCAGTATCTTCAGATTGACTTTACAAAGCTGGCTAAGATTATTAAGATGGCCATTCAAGGACGCCACGATGCAAATCAGTGGGTCACACAGTATTACATAACGCACAGTGTTAATGAGATCAATTTTGTGGAGTACAAAGAGAGAAATAATAGGAAGGTAACTTGATGTGTCTTAAATATTTAAGACTTTACTGTGTCTTTCAGAAACAAACGAACTCTGACGTTCACAACTGACATAACTAGTGACTGCGTTTTTGGCTCTCGTCAATTCTTATGGATCAAAATCTACCAATCACAACCCAAAGACGTGGCCTTTCTTTTGAATTTATTGAAGCTTGCCTCTGTTTCCAGAAAGGTCCAGAGATAGAGAAAGTGCTTGGAAGCCAAATATGTCGTGAGACAATTAGCAAATGTTACTTATACTAAGGTTTTTTTTACTCTTAATCTAAATGACGTCCCAAAGCAATCGAACCAAGAATTCACTCGATGAAACAGTATTCCTTCTAGGAAGAACGAAATTTGAAATAGAAAGTTTATGGTGTATCTATATCACCTGTAAGAACACACCGTTTTAATATTCTTAGGTAAAAATTGAAATGGTAAAACTGAGTGGTCTTTGTAGTGGTTAACTCGTTTCCGTTGTTATTGCTTCTTGACAGTATTTCACCGGAAACCGTGACCGTAACACAGTAGTCTCCAACCCCTTTAATCCAGCCATTCGATGTCGTTACATCCGCGTTCATCCTTGGGGATGGTACAGACACATCTCAATGAGAACGGAGTTCTATGGATGTTTCACAGGTGAACAATTACAGATGATATTGTTAGCTTTTTGCAAGAAGTTTCTGGCGCCTACTCCGCTCTGTTTTTAGATACAGGTTACTTAAAAATGGCTTCGCGGGTCCGAAAGGTCGCCGGGATCTGGTTAGACTTATTAAAACTGAAATCTTAATGTTCCTATCTGTTTCTCCGGACAGCAGCCTGTAGTATTCCATACGTCTGCGTAAAGGAAAGGAATGAATGTATCAAATGCTGAATATCCTCGAATTAGCAGGTCCCCGGCACAAATAAGCGCCACCTTCGATTAAGTGCCCCTCTTATTGGCTAAAATTTAAAATAAGCGCCCCTACCCCCTCGAATAAGTGGCCCTCCCCGCATTTTTGGACGAGTAATGAGACAACAAAGGATGTATCGTTTTCGTCATGTTTTATTAGATTTGTTCATTGGTTCAGTTTGTGAACACGTTAAGTACTAACGGTGCCGCGATTTAAAATTTAGGATCAGCTTTTTATGTCGATAAACAGATTATATTGTTGTTAACGCCCAGATAATGTACTAAAAAAAATTATCGTGTGAGGCCGTGATTTGGGGAAAATTAAATAGGCGCCCTCCGCCTCCTTTATTAAGCGCCCCCCGTCTTCTCCTAAATTTGTAAAAAGCACCCAGGGCGCTTATTTGAGGATTTTTGGTAGAATGCTTTCCTTTTCAAGACAGTTACACAATGCCTTTGCACAAACTGACAATTCAAACTACCTGAAATCATTTGTAAATGTTTGCCTTTACGGACAAATTGTGGGAGTCACGTTGGTGTTATGGTTAGTTCGAACCCTAGCCGGGGAGATTTTTCACAGTTCAACTCCTCGCTCAGTGGGTATTGGTAAATTTAATGCTGGGGGTAACTCTCTTCATGGGGGTAACTCTCTTCATGCTGGGGGTAACTCTCTTCATGGTACGTAAAAGAAAAACGGGCTCATCATTGGTGTAAGAACCCTGTAACACTTACCAGTGACGTAAGACAGAATACAAAGAGGTCACCACAATAGACCCTAACCCTAACAATAGCAACAAAACAAAGAAAAGCTTCACAGGTTTTTACACCGAGGTAAACCCAAAAAATGGTGATAAGCGCCGACCTGATAGGTCGCTTGGCTCATAAGCAGACCTATCCTTTTACCTTTACAGACAAATGTACGATGCCTCTTGGTATGGAAGATGGCCGTATACTGCCTGGCCATCTTAGAGCCTCGTCATCATACAACTTCAATCATGGTCCTGAACGAGCGCGACTCAACATCTATGCTAGCCATGGACGAACAGGGGCCTGGGTAGCAAAGTACAGGAACACCAAACAGTTTTTGCAGATTGACTTGAGACAGATGAGTATCATCAAAGGAATCGCTACACAAGGAAGAAGAGAAGCTCACCAGTGGGTCATCAGCTATGTCCTTTCATACAGTAAAGAAGGTCGCAGATTTAGAGCTTATACAGTGGGTGGAAGACTCAAGGTATTTAAAAGATTTGTGCTATGGTATAATTGTAGCCTGCTGACAGGTCTGTTAAGTCCAGCCCTGGCAGAGGTTTTGTGCTGCTCTGGGTTAATCTTGAACCCAGATCTCCCACGGCCAAGCGAAGAGAGAAGAACACTGGGCGCTTTCCATTCACGCAAAAATTCCAGTTTGAATTTTTTCAATGGCGAATAGAACCTTCAACAGCATTTTCAGGAATTTCTGGAAAAGAGGCCCCAATTTTTGAAAATGTAGTACCGGTAATTTCCGATCCGTTCCATTTGATTTTCGTTTTGGAGTTTACGGAATTTTCAGTCGAATGGTTCGTATTTTGAAAATTCAACAATTTTCGGATGTTCCGGAAACTTTTCAAGTAAATTTGTATACCTTTGAGTTTTGTCTTCTTCTCCAAAGTTCCTGCATTTTTGGGTGAAATTACCAAACTATTGGATTACCTACAGAAGGGTACCGTCCGGGATACTTCTATTTTTTTTTACACTTCTTAACCAGGCACGTGCATCTGAAAATTACGAACTAAAAGAAGTAAATAAATAATATCAACCCTGTACAAAGTCAATGCTCCTGATTTCAAGTACTTTTTCTTGTTTTTGTTCTCCAGAGATTCCGAGGAAACTACGATATCTACCATACTGTTGCACAAAGAGTATCACCTTACATTAGAACTCGTTATTTAAGGATCCATCCAAAACAATGGAGGTCTTACATTGCTATGAGAGTTGAGCTGTATGGGTGTCGATATAACGGTAAATAAACAATCAATACATGTACAATCGAACCTCTGTTAATGGTTACTTCCTCACAACGGCCACCTCTCTACAGCTGCCACATAGTTTTGTCCCGGTTGGGAGATTTGCTCTTATATAAACCTCCCAGTAATGGTTAGTAAACATTGTCCGCAGGGTGGCCGTTGTTGAGATGCTGGACTGAAGGTGTGTTATAAAGCAGTTGGCTGTCGTGGAACCAAATCCAACGTAATAATACTACCACCTTAAGAAGAGCGGTCTTTAATTGAGTGTGGAAAGTAATCAGGCAATTACTTTAGTTTTGGTTTTACTACGATTTGAGATTGGCTGAGTAGTCTAATAATATTGGTAAGTAATTGATTTGGTTTTGGTTTTGCGACACCCAGTTGAAAACCGCTCTAAATGGAAGTAATGCAGTGTATTAATTGGAATTTGAAAAAAATGTTTTTCAGCGCTGGCAATGTTAGATTTTTGGACTGAATGGTCAGTGGGAGTTCGACGTTTCTAGCTTGTGAGGTCTCGCTGGTTTAGATTGGCAATCGTAAGAACGAATTATATTGGCAATCGTAAGAACGAACGTAAGAACGAAAAGTAATGCACGAGCCATTAGGTGACTGTGTCACTTTTTGTTCTTACCACATTTTGATGTATTCTGTGATCAATTACTGAGCAAACGCAGGGCAACACGGAAACTGCTTGTTTTGTACAATAAAGAAAGAAAAATGTTTATGACGTCATCTATGCGTCTATCCTCCAATAGTTCCGAAGAAAAAAAACAATCAAAATGCGAGAATAATTCGACTTGTTTCTTGTTTACAAACATTGACGTCACATTTCTTTTGATATTCAAATTTGTCAGCCCCTGAGCAATAGCATGCATTGTTTCAACAGCCAATAAACCTCTGGTTGGCACAATAATGACAATAGGTGACGTAACGAGAACATCGCTATTATATAAATCTTGCAAGATGTCACTCTTTAAACATAAATCATGTGGCACTAATCTTACATAAAGAAGAGATTTATCTCAGGACAATGTAGGAGTTTAACATTTCTCTGATTTTTTTTTTGCAGAACGCATGTGCGACAGAGCTCTGGGTATGCAAAATGGCCGAATCAAAAATGCAGCCATCACAGCCTCGTCCCAATGGGATAAAAACCATGTACCCTATCTTGCCAGGCTTGGGCGCATGCGCCGCGGAAGACTGATGGGGGCCTGGTCTGCCAAGAGAAACAACCACAATCAGTTTATTCAGGTTGATCTGTTGAGGTCGATGAAGATCACTGGCGTAGCGACACAAGGGAGAGCGGAGGCCGCCCAGTGGGTGACGGCATTTTATTTTCTGTACAGCTCGGATGGAGTAAAGTTTGCTAAAGTGAAGCATTGGTGGGATGTTGTGAAGGTAGGTATCTGTCCCGGGGGCGGGGGGGGGGGAACTCCTGTATAAAAAGGAAAGGAGTGCTCTCCGTTTCTTTTGGGGGGTTCACAGCAGGAGCATTCGCGGTACCTTTTAGGGTACTGAGCGGTAAAAAGACTATTTGAGCATGCCTATATAGGCTTTTGCCCCCCCCCCCCCTCCTAAAAAAGTTGATTTAAGTGGTTGTTTTCCATTTGACTCCAACTGATATCAGTGAAAATTATCTGCTGAAGAAATTACCTTTTTTATAAAAAATTAAAAAATATTTATCGTCATAAAAATGAATTTCAATAGTGTGATAATACCTATTTCAGAACTTTTTGTTTCCTTCTCTGTAGTCACATTTGTGAATAATGTTCTCTTGCAGACATTCTCTGCTAATGTGGACCGATATTCAATACGTAACAATCCTCTTCCATATCCAGTCTATGGACGCTTTGTTCGACTGCATATACGTGGCTGGCGATCACACATTTCAATGAGGCTGGAGTTGTATGGATGTCCATGGAGTAAGTCTTTAATGTTTGACACTCTACCAGGAGACTTTCAAATCCAGTTCCTGGTATCAAAGTATTATCACTGAGTTTCATAGAAACAGAACAAAGTTAACTTCTGTCTTGACTGAGGTATCTTGAAACTTGTCTATGTTAGGACGCCACATTCTCTTTTGTCTTTAGGTACGATTCGCTGATAAGGTGAACTTAGACCAACAATTTTATTTACCCCATTTAAATTTTACAGTGATTAATAAATTACAATGGAGAGGAGTATTGAGCTCCTAAAATAGGTAAGTTACATTACTAAGGTCGGAAAAAGAGAAAAAAAGCATTCGTACAGAAAAACATTCAGAACACACTGATTTTCACTCGACCAATTACTACATCTACCATCATAATAATACTGCCATCTTGTTATAGAATTTCACTGATTCTTATACCTAAGCGTACCTTCTTGGTTCCCTTCGGCGGCATATCCGGAGCGTCTATTATAGTCTGGCGGTTTGGCGGTTTAACCCAATTTTGAGTGCCGGTTTGCGGTTTCATTCACATTTATCTGGCGGTTTACGGTTAAGAAATTATCGTGGTTGCGGGAAATCATAAATTTAGCTCGCGGGTTTCGGTTTTTGCGTGTTTTTGTGGCGGTTATTCAAACAGAGTTAAGAGGCTCTGAAGACTGAGCGGTAACTATCTTGCTTTAAAGCTTCTCTCTTTAACAAAGGATTGTCTTTGTGAGGAGAAATGCGATTATTGAGCTAATATATCGCAAAGAATTTGCTACGTGCTGTTAAAAGATCAGTTATGAAGATAATCGTCCTACCTTTAGGGCGGTGTCGGTTTTTAGAAGAAAAGGAAAGCGGTTTGCGGTTTCAAAGGAACAAAATATGGCGGTTTACGGAATGTACGACCCCCTATAATAGACCCTCTATCCAGCAACTGAGTTTGTTCGAGCCATGGTTCGTATTTTGGCGACACGTAGTCGAGCCAAAATACCCATGGTGAAACCAAAGAGCCAGATATGCCTCCGAAGGCAACCAAAAAGGAATAATTAGATATTTGGTAAACGAGCAAGATATCGTAGCCAAATCAGCTCAGTAACTTGATTCCGCAGGGCTTCTGATTGTGTAATTGCGAATTTGGGTACAATAATTCATTGATACAAAATGCTGTGGAATGGATTTATCCTTCTTGCTGTTTCTCTAAATTATTGTGTATCTCACTGAGGACTTGATTAGCTGGATTATAAAGACAGAAATGTAACGAAGAAATATAACGAACAAATTTCTTGTTTAGGCCGCTGTGATGTTCCACTTGGCTTGGAAGATGGTCGATTCCCTGACCAACTTGTTACCGCGTCCTCTTTTTACAACTATTATTGTGCACCAAGAAATGCCAGACTGCATCAGAGACGGGTTGGCAGGTTTGGAGGGGCATGGTGTGCTAGGCGAAGTCACAGAAATCAGTGGATTCAGTTTGATTTCGGAGGACGAACTCGTGTCACGCGCCTCTGCACACAAGGTCGTCAGAATTCTGATCAGTGGGTGACAAGTTATTACGTGACATACAGCCGAGATGGTCAACATTTCATACCATATAGAGAAGGACGCGGTACAAAGGTAAACAACATTCGACTAACCTTTTCGGCTTGCAATGCAAAGTTGTGTTGTTGCATTCCTAACACGTTGTAGAGTTCTGCAAAATGAATCTCACGAAACCAAACTTTACCAAGTGTGATATAATTTACTGACGTTTTAACATAATATTCTTAGCAAAAATGAGGCATATTTGTAACTGACGTCGAAAATACGTATTTGTCCGCTCTTTAGGTCTATCTTGGAGCTCTTTCTATGGTGTTAAAAAAGTACGCTAGCTCTGGGCTACGCATCCGTTGAGATTCGATGAGGATACAGTGAAACACAGATAGCAATATCTATTAACTGTAACATTGGCTAATTAGATTTTTTTTTCTCTTTATCCTCGATTCAGATATTTTTGGGTAATTATGACCGCTATATGGTTGTATGCAATCGATTCTTAAAACCGCTGTCGGGAAGATATTTCAGGATCTATCCTGTGACTTGGCGTAGTTGGATCTCAATGAGAGTGGAATTCTATGGTTGCATTACCGGTAGGTTTGTAAACAGAAAGAGAACAAAACGTGCTAGCCTCTGTAGGAAGCGTTCCTGTATGATGAGTTTTTCCCCCTTAATTCTTACCGAGCGCAAATTGAAACGAGATAAAAAAAACGTCGACGAAGCATGGGGTGATGAGGAGAGTGCCAACACCCGCTACTTGGTCGAGGATTTGCTCTTGCTCTAATTTTGCGGGGCCAGAATGCGGAAAAAGCCTTTCATTCATCACCTTGCATACGGCTGGCGCGCGGAAAATTTGAAATGACCAATCAGGACTCAGCAGGCGGGAAAAACTTTACTGTCCTCACGTCAATGTAAGTTGACAGAAAGGCATTGAAATTAGGCACCTTTTCTGATTGGAGATGGCATTAGATGTTCACGAAAAGGGATTTAGAATTCCCAAAACCATATCACGTTGCAAAAAGGGAAAAATGTGAAACATATTGTGTCTCCAACTTTTAATTTGGCGCCAAAAATGGTAGTTTGTCGTGTGTCGCCAGGTAGGACTATAGTTGTCTTATTTTGAGCAAAATATGCTGTTCGTCGTCAAATTAAGCTCGGAATTTTTTAGTTAATTATTAGGGGAGGCCAAAGCGACTTAAGAATTGCCTTTATTTTTATTAGCTTCGAAGAAAAACGCTATTATCGTGTCGTTTCGGTAAGACAGCTAAGTTTTGACTGCCGCTCGTACTGCGGGCTCAGCTGCCGTTTGCAAGGTAGCGCTTGCTACTCAGGCGAAAAACGAGCTTACTTGTTGTAGCTTCTACCAAACACACTGCTGTTATACCTCAGATAGCTTTTAATTGATATCTAATGAAGTGTCTTCGGCATATAAAGTGTCCTCTCATCAGTAACGGCAACGCTTAACTCTATTAATACATAACTGAATTACAAGCCTTACTAGCTCCCAGCTTGCAAAGCTATTCTGGTCGAGTTGCTATTCCTTTAACAGTATTATAATTATTTTGGTTAAAAGAGAATAAGAGAAAAAGAAATTTCAGAAATTTGACAAGGTAAACAAAATTAAACGTACATATTCTACATAACACATTAGAAAACAGTCCTTAGAAAGCACGCGCGCTGATTGGTTAAAAATCCTGTTTGTATAACTCGATGTAGACACAGAACTAGCGCGCGATGTTGACGTACTGATGGCGCGAGCAAAGAGAATTTACATTTTGATAATCAAAGTTAACAAGTTTTTTTCCTTTTTCTCGTCATGGTGTTTTCTAAAAGAAATAGAAAACATGTACTCCGTGTATGTATCGAGTTATACAAACACTCGTGAAAGTTTGGGAGAACTCGAAAAAGCTGTGGAAACACTCGCCTGCGGCTCGTGTTCCCACAGCATTTCTCGTTCTCCCAAACTTCCACTCGTGTTTGTATAACTCGATACAAACACGGTACATGTTTTCTATTTCTTAAATATAAAAATTAAGTGGGAAAACATGGTTGGCATAAGACGGTGGTGCACGCTAACACTAATAATCGAGAAAGAATGAGATAGGAAAAGAGCACCGTATACTAATTAAAGAAATAATGAAAGAGCGATTACTAGCTAAAGAGTGAGAGATACTTAGAGATTTCAATATAGTGCTTGGGTTTTGTTTTATAAGGTCCAAGATGTAACAGGCCACTCGGTATGCAGAATGGTCGCATTCGACTCACACAGCTGTCTGCCTCCTCAAGCTGGGATATTAATCATGGACCTCGAAACGGCCGGCTGAAGTTCCACCGAACAGGTTCTAGGATGGGTGCTTGGTGTGCCCGACGTAACGATCGCTACCAGTATTATCAGGTGGACTTCCGTCGCGCCACGAGAGTGGTGAAGATTGCCACACAAGGACGGCAGGACGAAGCACAGTGGGTCACGCAATACTTTGTGACTTACAGTGAGGATGGATGTAGCTTTGCTGAGTACAAGGAAAATAGCAACAGAAAGGTAGAGTTCCCAGTGATTCTTCACTGGTTATTCGAATAATATAGCTTGGTCTGTTTTTATGCAATATATCAAATATGAAAGACCGTGTTTGATTGCATTTCCAATTTACGCGAAGCGAAGTATTGTTGACGATCGTCCAGTGTTTGATATATCTTCTCAATCAAAACTAAAACTAAGGAGAAAACGGAGAAATTAAATTGTAAAAGTATATGCTAATTAAGATCAGATATCCAAATACTCATGATTTCCTTTGTTTAAACTTGATGAATAATTAATGAGTGTGAGAACACAATTTCAAGGGTTTTGTTTTATGATCTGCAGTACTTTACAGGAAACAGAGATCAGAACAGTATTGTTCAATATCGCCTGTTCCCGCCAATCAGGGCTCGTTATGTGCGAATACGCCCTTGGGGGTGGTACAGACACATCTCTATGAGGGTGGAGTTTTATGGCTGTGCAGAAGGTAATGTTTATCACTGTGTATTGAACTTAGTTAAGAGACTAAGGGCTTTAAATTAAATGATACTCAGGTTTGCCACAGGTCAGCAAATTGCGAGGTGAAAAATTCTTCAAGGTCAGGAAAAAGTCAGGGAATTTTATTTTGAGTCAGGGCAAATTGAAATCGTTTAAGTCGTTTGATTTAATACCACTGAAGGGTGGAAGAAACATTTTGGACCACTGTGATCTCAATGCTATTTTTTCTTAATGAAGAAGGAAAATTTGTTGAAAACTTATTTGTCTTAATGAACGAGTAGAAAAGACGGCTTTAATTTGAGGCCAGAAGCCGCTATTAGATCTGTCATTGTGTATTTACTTGGTCAGGAAAATTTTAAAGTTATCAGGGAAAAGTCAGAAAATTTTGAAAAGTGATGCCTGTGGCAACCATGAATGCCATCTGCGCAACGTGGTTCTCATGACCGAAAGGATAATAACCATGAGAAAATCAATTCATGGGTTTCCTTTACTTTCCTATATGGGTATGGGGCTCCGCCGGAGCGCCGCTAAAAAAAACCCGTAAGCTCGCTGGGACGTATTTAATTTCAATGAACTTTTAGTGGAATATAGAATTGTTATGATTTTGCTTGTTTAGTTGTAGTGACGCCCAACTATGGAAGGCTAAACATGAACTCAGTCGAAGCTAGATTCGTATGAAGTCCCGTCCACACTGCTCCGGATAAATTTAAAAACGCATCTTTATTTCCAGGGTAATCAGGTCAGCGGTCCACACTAATCCGTCACGAAAACGGACCTTTCCGAAAACGCTCTTCAGACTGGAGGAATTTGAAAACACCGGCTTTGTGTTTCAGTGTGGGTGGAAAACATTTTGAAATCGGAGGTTTTCGAAAACGATGACGTCACGATAGTAAATGTGATTAACCCTATCCCTCAAGGGTGCACTCAAGTTTTTCTTGTCCCCGGTGATAGTTGCTTTTTCAAAAATCCGCCGGTGAATAATGTTGACGGGAGACATTTGATGCGTTTTCGGAGCGAAAACTCCGTTTTCAAATTTCACCAGCGCAGTGTGGAAGGGGCCGGCTGAATTGACGTTTTCAAAAGTATATTGAATTGTTTTGTGTCACCAGACCCTTGCTATGTACCTCTGGGCTTGGAAGACAAGAGGATCACAAACGGAGCGTTTTCTGCTTCTTCATATTACAACCATCACTTGGCACCTTGGCATGGAAGACTGAACCACCGCTGGTCATGGAGCGTGCGACATCGTAACAACAGACAGTGGTTACAGGTTAATATGCTGGAAATCTACCGAGTGAAAGGTATTGGTTCTCAAGGCCGACAGGATGCAAATCAGTGGGTCAAGAGCTATACATTGTCCTATGGCATGAACGGTGTGGATTTCGCTCATTTCAAAGAGAAAGGACGAGTTAAGGTAAAGCATCGTTTTTTATGAAATTACTTTAATCCCGAGTCCAAATTTTTCAAGTGATGGGTCTCTTGGTGACACTTTTGGGAAATCTATCCAAGGCAAGGTCGTAAACGCCATGGATTCCGCAAAATTTGGATTTTAGGTTTTTTCGTGAACCCATTGACTTCCATGCCGCTGGTAACTGCCCGTGACGAGCCTTGACCTTTGTTCCACTTTTAACGACATCACTTTTCATTAAAATAGGCATCATCTATACTCAACTTCTGCCGGAGGAAAAAATCTTTCCAATGATACCCAGGTCCGTGATCAACTCAATGGAACCTGAAATATGCATGCTGAGAAATTTCGGTGAAAAACTCAGGGCAAAATTTCCAGCCATTACACGTGGCTACTCCTTGCCGGGTGGTCAAAAATTGCATGTGTCGATGATACTTTCTCGACGTTTTTGATCTGGAAGCCAGCCCAGTAGAAGGTCAATCACTGCAGCTAAGATATAAGAAAAGGAGAAAGAGAAAGGGCTAAAAAAAGAAAAAAAGTTCCAAAAGCCTAAAGACCAGGTCACTTTCTCTTTCAAAAACTCAAAATTTTGATTTCTGAGCAAGCCCGAGCAACGATGTCGTAAAACGCGACGCTCGTGGAAAGAAAGGCATTCTGTCATGTTGCAAATGCCTTTTTAAGTAGACTGGAGCTAACTTGGCAAAAATCTCTTGGAGTCAAATGGGTTAAAGACAAGTTTTATCCTGTTTAAACACAGGAAATGGATGGCAAATGCTTGTGGGGCTAAAGATGAAAGCAGTGCGAAACAAACCACTTTTCTATTAGAACACTAGGGCGTGGATAACGTAGTCAGGTGTGGCTCATGTGACATGCTATATCTAGCATTGTTGATGTGTTGAGAAGCTTACAGATTGTGTGATTCAGAGCACATCCTTAGTTCTCAAATATTGATTTCCAAATGCTTTTGAAGTTTATTTTAAATGAACAGACATAATATTTCAGAGATCGAGCCTAAAAGAAATGTTGACTGTTTGCACGCACTGTACATGAACTGCGTGCGATTCAATGGCAAAACGTTTATTTACCCGAGAGAAACTCCACGACTTTGAATGTAACTTGCGAAGAGATAAGTTCAACTTTTAGTACACTACTCTTGAGCTTGAACAGTGAGAGTCCCACATTCAAATGGGTGTAAGTTCACTGTCGTGGATGTCTCTATTTTATCAAGACTCTACTACCTTTTTCAATCTCTTTTTTCTAGCTGTTTACAGCCAATACAGACCGTCACTCCGTGGTGTTCCATCGCTTCAGAAAGAGGTTTGCTGCTGTGTTTGTCAGGGTTCATCCCAAGGCTTGGTACAGCTGGATATCAGTGAGAATTGAACTGTTCGGATGCTCAGGTAATAAATAAATAACTTCAATAACTTTCAATTTAATTCAGCCATAGTCAGGAAACAATGGGTCGCATAACAGTTGCAGTTGGTCAACGTGCAAAAAGGACATTTGGGTTGTGTCGCATTGCTAGAGTGACTCACTCTTAATCCCAGCACGACTCCTTCTTTGCTTGTCATTTTACTTGCCAGTAGCAAGAAGAGGTGTACAGCGGTAAGCTACACACAGTAAAGCAGTTTTCTAATTTCAAAAGCTCTTTTACACAGAATACAAGCATCTATTTACTTTATTTAATTGAAGACCCAAAATCTGATCTAGTAGTATATTGACAGTTCTGTCCTTGTTCACCATTCATACAAGGGTATAAACATTGTTTCCTTCGTCTGTTAGGATGAATTCTTTAGCTGCAGAGTAATATAATGTCTTGTCTTTTGTATCGAATCTTAGCTTGTGTCCCGGTATACAAGGACAGAACCACGTCGACAATGGACATTTAACTTCCTTCGTTGGTATCATTTGACAATCCAGTACTTAAATACTAAAACTGCTTCGCTTTTAACACTTTCTGCTTTGAACTTCACATCAGCGGCATTGTGTAACAGTGCCTTAGGAATGAAGAGCGGGGCTATCAGGAACGCACAGATCACGGCGTCTTCAATATGGAACAAATACCACGCAGCCAGACTTGCTAGACTGGGTACAGTCAAACGTGGTCGGTACGTTGGAGCCTGGTGCGCAAGACACAACAATCATCATCAGTGGCTCAAGGTGGACTTTAAAAAACCAATGAAAATCACGAAAATAGAAACACAAGGTCGTCAAGACACTAACCAATGGGTGACGAGATACCAGTTGAGTTACAGTCAGGATGGAGCTCACTGGACTTTGTACAGACATAGGAGTAACGATAAGGTAAAAATAAAGCGTTTATGTTGGACTGTTTACTTCAGAAATAAAGTTTGATATGCACGAGGAAAAAAGGCAATATTGCAGTGAACAAGATAATACGTCTTCTAATTCTATATAATAACATTAAAATGAAATCAAAGGGTTTGGGAATTCCTATTTGGAAGTTGTGAGTTTTGTCATGGTCTCCAGAAAATGCGAAGACAGTTGTACATTGGAAGAATATTAAGACTACTAACGTTTTGTCTTTTCTTTATCTGTAGTGATGCTGAGGTGCTTGGCCCGCGTTACTTGCAGCCAATGTTACAATCATTAATTTAAATATCATTTTCAAAATTGTTCAGATGTGATCTCTGAAGCCCCGTCCCTTTGCATAAGCTTTTTGTTATTTTAAGTAGACCTCTCACTATTTGCTATTTTCTTGATTTCTAAGTATTTCCAAGCCAACCGAGACCAGCACAGCATTGTTGCGAATGTCATCAACCCGCCAATCATTGCACGCTTCTGTCGCATCATCCCGCGAGGATGGTATCGTCATATCAGTATGAGGGTGGAGTTTTATGGATGCAAAGCAGGTATACTTAATACGCTCCCATACCAATAAGCGTGTTCTGCCTTCTTCACATTCAGCACAGAATTCTCAAAATTAGTTTGGCTATCGCAATTCACAATTAATCCGTCATGTTCCATGAAGCCCTCTACATGTAAAAATGCCACTATCGACATTCCACTCCGAGCAGGAAGCAGGGTGTAAGTCAAACTACAAAGGCCTAAGTTTCCACTAGTCTTCCGTAGCTCAGTGGTAGAGCCCTATTTTTCTCATTCCCATCGTTCCCCGCGCTCGTAATCCTTTCTCATTATCAGCTCCCGCTGGCGCTTTCTTGCTCACCCTCAATCGCCCCTTGAGCTAAGTAAAATAAAAGAAAAACCTGTGGTGGAGGCACTTGAATTTTTCAACTCTGGTAGTTGATCTTTTTCCTCACTTTTTGCTGCAGATAAGTGTGATGTTCCACTCGGAATCCAAGATGGTCGCATTACACAGTCCATGATGTCAGCGTCCTCGTTTTACAATCGATACTATGGCCCTTGGTCTGCCAGACTTCGGGCCCGGAATCACGGGGCCATGCGCGGTGGCTGGCTAGCCAGGGTCAACAACAACCACCAGTTTTTACAGATTGACCTCGGAGCCAAGTCTGTTGTGAAGAGGATTTCCACTCAAGGCCGATATGATGCTAATCAATGGGTCACTAGTTACACTCTTTCATACAGTCAGAACGGAGTCAGGTTTTACCCTTACAGGGAAAACAAACGAACAAGGGTTAGTGGAGATATATATAATATAACTATACATTGAAATGTATTTTCCCTCTGGTGACTCTGTTTAGAGGATTTTAGATAAGATTTTTTATTTAATGTGATCATTCTGCGTTGTTTAATCGGCAGAATTCAGTCAAGTATACATGTAATTTAAAAAAAAAATGCTTAAAATATCAATTCGCTTTAGTTCAATATGTTTTCTTTATAATTTGAACAGATCTTCCCAGCCAATCAGGAAAGACACTTCGTTGTAACCCATCATTTGTTCAAGCCGTTTGCCGCTCGGTATGTGCGTGTGAATGTCAGGACGTGGCATGGACACATTGCTATGCGTGTAGAACTTTATGGATGCATTCTGGGTAAGTTGAATAATTTGCGGTCGTACACGTTACAAATCAAATAACTAGGTAGGTACGTGCACAATGAGCGGCGTACAAAGGTTACCTTGTCAGTGGCTGTCTTAACTGTTAGCTTTGAAGTAGAGGATTTCGAAAATCACGTTTGTGAGCGGCAGTTTTGGCGGGAAGACGGCGGGAACGACGCGGGAACTACGCGAACGCCCTGATGCGGCGGTGTTGGTTGGTTGGTACCATCAATTCAACAAATTACAAAATGCATGCTGTAAGAACAATATGGCACAAAACTAACTGCTTCTAGTAGAATTAAAATGAAATTTTGTGAAATGTTTATCATTGCTGTGAAATGTTTACGTATTTCCACAGGTCGCCGGTGCAATGAACCAATGGGACTTCAATCAGGCCGACTTAATAATCGTATGATAACTGCATCTTCTCAGTGGGATAACTACCATGCAGCTTTCATGGCTCGACTTAACTGGAATCGCCGTGGAAGATACATGGGTGCCTGGTCAGCAAAACACAATAACCGTTATCAGTATCTACAAATAAACTTTGGAAAAGCAGCAAAGATTATCAGGATTGCCACTCAAGGACGAGCTGATGCTGATCAGTGGGTGACTCAGTATTATTGCATGCACAGCTTGGATGGAATTCGATTTGTGGAATACAAAGAACGCAATAACAGAAGGGTTGGTATATCATAAATAAGCTAGTCTTCAGGGCCATACCAAGTGATTTTAGTCAACTTTTTAATAGTCCTCCCTTTATCGGATTGATATGGAAATTTCACTAGTAACTGGAAATTGGTATCGGGTATTTCCGTACCAATGTTATGATTAGATTTCTTCAAATACTTCAAATGTTACTTTTCTTTTTCGCGATCTTGAAAACGTGGTGAGACTTATGGGTTCCCTCTAGAGTTTAGGACAGAAGGGTTCAACTGTAGAGTAAAGAGAAGTAGATTTTAGAGTTATTGCCAACCTGAGTGCACGGAAACTCTAGATGAAGGAATTAAAAAGAAACATTTGACAGTTATGTAGAACACTGATTATAGTTGCTTATTGGTATCGTTCTCTTTAAACAGTACTTCACAGGAAATCGTGATCGCAACTCTGTTGTCATGTATCCTTTCAATCCACCAATCAAAGGCCGTTTAATCAGGGTGGTACCCTGGGGATGGCGTAGTCATATTTCTATGAGAGTTGAGTTTTATGGATGCTACACAGGTATGCCTACAGAGGAAAAGTGCATTTTAAATACGTTTGCAGAGATACACCCGTTTTTGTGTTGAAAGGTGTTTATTGTTTACAGTTACTTCGAGAAAGCGTTAGCCTACGTAGCAGAAGTTAAATGGGGAGGGCGAAGGACTTAGAGAAAGAAAAGTTCTTTCTCCTTCTTCCTCGCGTTATTTCCTCCCTGCCCCTTTCCCGTTAAAGCTCCCTGTTTACGCTCCCCGTTTACATCTACAGCACAGGCTATAAAAGCGTACGCGTCGCCAACAACTATGGGTAGTGTTGGTTTACCAGTGATTGATTGAAATTAGGGGTGTTCTAGGCTGACAGAAAGAACAATTAATAAATACCTATATTTCTGGTTTCTTCCTTTTTTGCGCTGAAATACCGTTAACTTTGATCAAACAACGGTACACATATCAGCTTTACCCGTGATATATTTCAGCATTGTTGCCCTTTTGCAGGAGATCCTTTCTCGAAACGGCTGTATATTGGCACCCTTTTGATTCTTGTCCATTATAACTGAAATGCTTGATTCTTAGATTTTATTATTTCATTATACCTCAGATCGTTGCTCTATGCCTCTTGGCATGGAGGATCGCCGTATTTTAGCAGGACATCTTAGAGCCTCGTCATCGTACAACTACAATCATGGTCCCGACCGAGCGCGACTCAACATCTATGCCAGTCATGGACGAACAGGGGCCTGGGTAGCGAGGCACAGGAACGCCAGACAGTTTCTTCAGATTGACTTGAGTCAGATAAGTCTCATCAAAGGCATCGCTACACAAGGAAGAAGAGAAGCCCATCAATGGGTGAAGAGCTACATGATCTCATACAGTAGAAGGGGCCTGCGATTCAGGATGTATAACGCCTATGGCCGGGTTAAGGTAAGGATCATGGGGTTAACATCTTTCAAAACAAAACAAAACAGCCAAGCCACTGTACATGTATGTTTGTTGCGATAGGTGTAAGATTGAATTGTCTATAGGCTGGTTTTCACTAGCAACGGAGTCGGCGCTGTAAGAGGGCTTACCGGACACAGTGAGAATCGAAAATCGGAGTCGTAGCGGAGTCACGAGGTTGACGGAATAGGAGTCGGAAGAATCAGAACGTTTCCATTTCTTCCGATTCCGTTTACGACTTCGTCGCCTATGATCCAGTGAAGACTAGATTGTCGGAGTCGGAAGCAGAAGCGAAAAAACCAACCAATCACATGGGTGCCTGGTCAACATTGTGATTGTTTTATTCTTCCGCGTGCGACTTTAAAAACGCAGTTTTCACTTGATCGTAAGCGACGAAGTCATAAGTGGAATCAGTGTTCTGCTTCCGACTCCGTCGGTTTGATTTTCACTAGATCGTATCACTTTACGCTTCTGGTTACGACTCCGACTACTACTCCGTGGCTAGTGAGAACCAGCCTTAAGATATATTGCTTGCTGCGCATGTCATAAGCACTGAAGTTCAATGCATGTGCAAATATTGCAAGACATTTTTCTTTTTTCGGCAATTTTAAGTGTTCATAATGCTTTTTATTCGTAGCAGCGGGCAAGCTGTAGTAAGACGTCAGCTGCTCTTATTCCTTTATGTTTCTGTCATAAGTACCTAACTTTCGCTTGCTGTTGCCAGCTGTTTCTAGTTTGTAGGAGAAGTTGGTCTTGAAAAGTGTTTTTTATTTCCCAGATTTTCCGTGGTAATTATGACATTTACCATACTGTGTTTCGCCCAATTGTCCCAGCGATCAAAGCCCGTTTTGTCAGATTACATCCAAGAAGCTGGCGAAGTTATATTGCAATGAGAGTTGAGCTGTATGGCTGCCAAGCCCGAGGTGAGATTGTTTCCCTTAAATGAGCTCAGTCAAGGTATTTTGAGTTATTTAGGTTACGTACAAAATTACCTTTAAACTGAAGGAAACCTAAAAATAATAGTTTACTAAGATAGAAAAACACCAAAGAGATAATAATAAACCATAAAGGAACAAGGATGGTTAAGGATGGAGAAGATTTACACGGATTACTATTTACAAACGACGACAAATTCAGACTGTAAACTTTGCAAGATGCAGAAACCGCGACGTAGTTCCTTTAAGCGTTGCAGTTTGACTTAACTGGACAAAGCAGAAATGGATCTACTACAGCGTTAAGAGAGGGTACAGGCTGAATACTTACAAGTCTTCTTTCCGTCAGAAAATTTCTGCAATCGTCCTGTTGGTATCCAAAATGGCCGCATCAAGAATTCTGCCATGACAGCCTCGTCTCAGTGGGATGTAAACCATGCGGCTTGGTTGGCCAGACTTCACCGCGCACGCCGTGGTCGGTTGATGGGGGCCTGGTCCTCGCGCCATAACAACCATTACCAGTGGCTGCAGATTGACATGGGAAGGTTCATGAAGTGTTCAGGTATTAACACCCAGGGACGCCAAGACGCTGACCAGTGGGTAACGGCGTATCAAATCCTGTATGGCTCAGATGGAACACGCTTCTCTTACGTCAGAGAATGGTGGGATAACATCAAGGTCAGTGTTCAGAGGATAAAGGAGCTCATTCAAATTATTTTGAGTTATTGTAGCCATGTACAAACTTACCTTTAAGTTGAAGGAAACCTGAAAATAATGGTTTACTAAGATAGAAAAACACCAAAGAGACAATAACAATCCATAAAGGGACAAGGATGATTAAAGATGGAGAAGATTAACACGGATTACAATTTACAAACGACGAACTTTAAAAAAAAAATTAGGCTAGAATATTCAAGATTTCCAAACCGTGACTTAGCTCTCTTCATTTTACGTGTCAAGGAGCTCTACAAAGTTTCGGTCAGTTTTACTGGCCTTCTTCGGGAATTAAGAACTAAATTCTTAGAGGTAGTGATAATTTTCAGAACTGTTAACTAATAGCCGTATATAAACACTGAATCTCTCTTGCATATGTTGTGTACGCAAAACTGAGTGTTCTCCCCCTACATGTAGATTTTCTACAAAAAGCAAAATATTTTGTTAGGAATGGTTGCATTAGTTATTGTTCTTCCAAAATTTTTGGAGGTTATTTCCTTAACTGTTTATCTTTCATATATGATACTATTTATCAAGTATTCGTCTTGTCTGATCGTCCGGGTGAGAGTAGTTCTGAAAAGAACTGTCTTCTCTGAAGATGACTTCCCCTCAGGTTGTCGAAACGTCAGTCACCAACAACAGTTCTCTCAGACTCTCCGAACAACTGATACTTCTGTGCTCAAACCATTTACTATTATTTTGATTAAGAGTAGAGAATACTGCATCGACTTTTGCTTTTCTACAGACGTTCCCAGGCAACTACGATAGAAATGGAATTCAAACTCGATCTTTCGATCCACCGTTCTATGCAAGATTTGTTCGACTTGTTCCACGTGGCTGGAAGTCGCATATTTCCATGCGGCTGGAATTGTATGGATGCCCTTGGAGTAAGTCATGTGTCTTCTGTTGTACAACGATAACCAGAAGTTGGTTGTAAGATAGTTATGAGATAGTTATCGAAGAACAGAACCATCATTCAAAGAAAGTATCTAATTGCTGTTTTCGAGTTACAGTTTGCCTCTGTATCAAAACCATTCATATGAAAATAAGTTCCGCCTACAGATTCGTTTTCATGCGGATCAAACTAATTTTTATTTGCAAGGTTTTGCCCGAAGACTCGTTTTGAAACGGAGGCACATCAATCGGAAGTAGCCTTTTTCGTGAAATTTTGCCTTGCATGGATGTCAGATTACATTGTAATGCAAGTTATTCATGAAATGCCCGGTTATAGAACACAAGTATTCCTAACTGACTTAGGTATCACCCAGCTGGTTGACTAATACGAATCCTACATTTCAATTGGCTACGCTACTAGAGGACTATTAGTAATAGTCCTCTAGTAGCGAAATTCACTGGTTTTTCTTTCGTTTTATTCCCAAATAAATATTTCTTCAACTTGTATTTGCTAACTTTATTATTGCCTTGTCTGACTAATTGGATGATACTAAAACAGTTAGAGCCTTCGCCCTCATGCAAGGGCGACGGGTCAATAGCCCATGAGGCGAAACTCATGGGCTGTTGACCTGTAGCCCTTGAGGGCTACGGGTCTAATTGTTAAATAGCCGTGGGTTTAGTGTTAGAAAATCTTCGCCGTACTGTACATATATGATGGTATAAACTTCTTCCATAAGTTAATGGTTGGGGTGCACATTTTTTCCAGGTAAATGTGATGTTCCTCTTGGTTTAGAAGACGGTCGTATACCAAACCCAATGTTTAGAGCCTCTTCTTCATATAACTTCTACTGTGCGGCCAGAAACGCAAGATTGCGTCAGCGTCGTGCTGGAAGAAACGGAGGGGCCTGGTGCTCACGCCATAGAAACAACAGACAATGGCTTCAAGTGGACTTTGGAACTGATGCATACGTTACTAGGGTTTGCACTCAAGGACGTCATAATTCTGACCAATGGGTGACAAGTTACTATGTGTCCTTCAGCAGTAGAGGTCAAAGGTTTATAACATACAAGGAAGGTCGCAGGACAAAGGTTAATACCTTGCTGTTCATTAATTGCTACAAGTCAAGGCGTTCATTTGAGCCCTACAATTATACCCAGTTTGCTTGCAGACCAAGGGAAATTGTATGCGATACAGTGTAATAAGTCTTTTTACTTCAGGTATATCTCAGTGACGCATTTATTAAATATTGATGGCACCGTCCACAAAGAAACGATTTTGTCTCTTCCCTAACATGTTGTTTGTTGGTTCCAAATGCAACTTCTGAGGTATCTTTCTTGCTTTAATGCTAACTAATTGGTTTTGTATTGCACAGATCTTCCGTGGAAACTATGACCGTTTCATGGTTGTAACTAACCGTTTCTTGAGGCCTATAAAGGCTCGATTCTTCAGAATCCATCCTGTCACTTGGCGAAGTTGGATATCAATGAGAGTGGAATTTTTCGGATGTATTGTTGGTAAGTGACTTGCTTACCGGGGGTAAGGGGTACCCTGCTATTGGGGCAGAAAGCAATTTACCTTAAGTTTGATATGTAAGGATTTGTACTTGTCAGCATTTGTTAACCTACTGATTTCGTAAGCCATCTTATACTGTATCAACTTATAGTGTGCAATTAACTTGAACTTGAACTTGGAACTATCCATCCGCTCGATATCCGGATAAATTTTGGAAAGTTGAAATGATCTCTATGATCTTGTAGCAGCAACTTCTCTCGGACTATAAAACAATTTGAGGTTGAGAAAATAAAAAGGTTCCCTAAGTGAATGTTTTATCTTTTGCCAGGTCCACAGTGTAACAAACCGCTAGGAATGCAAAGTGGCCGTATAAGAGCCTCGCAGATTACAGCCTCGTCCAGTTGGGATAAGAATCATGCTGCTAACAACGGCAGACTCCATTTAAAAAGAGCAGGTTCCCGGATGGGAGCGTGGTGTGCACGTCACAACAATCGTTACCAGTGGCTCTCGGTTGATTTTGGCCGCCTAATGAGGATCACTAAAATGGCTTCTCAGGGACGACACGATGCTCGTCAGTGGGTGACTCAGTATTATTTGTCGTACGGCCAGGATGATGTTTATTTTGCTGAATATAAACAGAATAGTGCGCGAAGGGTAAGGGCTTGAATTCTAACAGTCAGTACAACGATCAAAAAATAACATAAAGCAAGTTTAATTTAAGGGTCTTAAATGGCATTTCCTGCGGAATCGTGCCGTCTGTTCTGTGCCAAAGTGACTTTTCTGAGCCATCGCTGGTCAGCTCTTCCGTTTAGCTAGTTAACGCGCAAAATAAAATAGGAGAGAGTCTCGGCACGGAGATAACTGAACGCTTGGAAGAGGCCATTTAGGGATTATCTCCAGTAAGACTTGAAGCATTCAATATTCAAGATTGTAACTCTCACTTAAGAAGATGTTAGTCCATTGCAAGCATCTTTGTCAGAAGGCACGACCAAAAAGGACTTTATCCGTGAACAGTTACAGGTGTTCCAGGTGAAACACAACCTTAACAATCAAACCTTTTTTACCAGCTATAAGCTGTGGTAGGATCTAGATAGGGTTGCTTGGATGTCAGTTTTTATCTAGTGATTTCTCGGCTGTTAGTTGATTAACAACGCGGTCCATTTCACAGCTCTGAGTCAGTTTTTTAAGCTATCAGTTGAAAACAGCTGGAAGTTAAAGTTTTGACCACTGTTTAACTATCAGTTTGACTCTACCAAGATCCTTGAATATCGTGATGATTTATAACACTTCTTTGCTTACTGAACTTGTTTATACATACCTAACCTGTCTACATCTCTACTCTTTATATTAATTAAACTCTTGATTTCTTTTCTTCAGTACTTTACAGGAAACAGGGATCAAAATACTGTTGTTCAATATCGTCTGTTCCCACGAATAATAGCTCGTTATGTCCGGGTTCATCCATGGGGATGGTACAGACACATCTCAATGAGAGTGGAATTCTACGGATGTGTTGAAGGTAACGTTTAAAACTGAGCAATGTTAATTTTTCTTTCTTATTTGTCTTGAAATGTCATACAAGGAAAGTGAATCAATTTTTTTTAAAGAAAAAATGCTTAACAATTTTACTTTTAAATGAAAATAGTTCTGTTTGTAAAACAGAAGAAATATACGCCAAAAAAGAAACAAATGCGATGCGAAGAAAAATCGTAAGAAGAACTTGAAAAAGATCTTAGGAAGAAATATTTCACTAAAGAGTTTTAATCCTTAGTCTAGCAAATTGTCCCTTGAAACGTTTTTGAAAGTTGATTTTTTTACGTGCAGTTTATATGTTATACCCATTGTTCCGTAGCGCGTTGTTCTGTGCCTGTTGGTCTGGAAGATAAGCGCATTCGTGATGGTGCCATGACAGCCTCAACATACTACAATCGCTACCTTGCACCATGGCATGGCCGCATCAATCACCGCTGGTCATGGAGTGCGCGGCGCAGCGTTCGTAACCAATGGCTTCAGATTTACTTTGGAGTGTTGGCTCGACTAACAGGAATCCTCTCTCAGGGCAGACAAGATGCCAACCAGTGGGTCAAGACCTTTATCCTGACGTTTAGTAAAGATGGATTCAAGTTTGTGAAGTATCCAAAGGTATAATAAAGTCAGAAGCATTTCCAGAGGTTTCTTCCTTTTTGTACTGATTATTGTGTTGCGCTCTCGACTGGAACTTGTGTATGGTTTCCATTAAGTTATGAATTCATTGTTTAGATTTGATCTCATTCTTCGCTTCAAACATCAGCACTTTAACTCTTCTAAAGTTAAGTTTTGATTACTCCAAAAACCCAACCAAACACACGCAACGTTTTAACTTAACATAGTACAGTGTATATAACAACATTACAGCGCACATGTTGCTCATGGACTTGGCCACTTTGTCGTCCGAATGTGTTGTCAAATGTTGGATTGCGAAGAAGACCCCTAATTGGCAGCATTATTGCAAAATGTTCCATTAAAATGTCGCGCGTGTTTGACCGGGACACGCGTTAATTTGAAAGTTCCCCGTACTTTCCATACGAACAAAAACATCGACAACACACGTTTCGTTTTCTTGTTTCTCTTCACTACTCATCCTTGTACAACCACTCCAAAATGTCAACTCCAGCACGCCTCGACTTGACTTGATTACCGCAAGCTTTGGTATTACATGAGTGCTTAATCTTTGCTGGATAATGAAATTTACTTTATTTTTTACCTGCCTGCCTGTGCATTCCTGTTTGACAGGTTTTTACGGCCAACAGTGACCGTCATACCATAGTGAGCAACACTTTCCCCAGATCAATAGCAGCTTCATACATCCGGGTTTATCCTCTGACCTGGTATGGCTGGATGTCCATGAGAGTGGAATTCATTGGATGCCCAATCGGTAAGTTGTTGAATTAGCTATAGTACGTTGATTTATACTGTCGCCTTGTGGGTGATACAAAGGGACGTCCAAATCGAACGGCATCTCATAATTGTAGTCAACTAACGGTGAAGAACAAGGAAGAAATTGCCATAAACCAAAAAGGATATCTAAATTGGGTTGTGGAAAAGGAAAGAGTGAATACAGATGATTAAAAGTTAATACTTTTATTAACCTTGAATGTACTTCTTTTTGGGCTAACGGCTTCTTTAGTAAGACATTTGTTTTTGCCTTAAAACATTTTGATCCATTTTGGCTCTTATCCTTCTTCGTCTGGCATATCTCGATCTGAAACTAAGGAAAATGGTAATCAAACTGGTTTTCAAAACTTTTCTTACAAAAATACACATATGTATGATATGGCTGTACCTCACAAGCACTAGGAACTACCGAATTCACGAATTTGATTGGTCGATATCGATATTGAAAGCGGTCTAGATTTTTTCCATCTAGACCGGTTACATTTTGCGGTGAAAAAGTTGCAAGCTAAAATGCAAAAATACTGACTATTTTCTTGTAACAGTGGGAGTGCCAAAAAGCCCGTTGAGAAAAAAGTATAGAGGACGAGCAAACTTTGGTAGAATTAGGCTCGGCTCATCGCCGTTCGCAACCAAAATGTCAGCTAGTACAAATCAGTTTCATGAAACGAATTGAATTGTACTAGTTTGCCATATAATAAACATGTTATTACAGACCTCACTGTGTTCGGTCTGTACTCACGACCTGAGCCAAGGTTCTCCCATACAGACCGACTAAGCTCTGTTAATAAGAGCTAAATAGAGAGGTTTGGCTATATGTTAAGATATTAATGTTTTGAAAACTGTTGCTGTTTTGTTATGTTATGTTTTAGCACCACTCTGTAACCGTCAACTTGGCATGGAATCTGGAAGAATCCCCAATGCACGAATCACCTCCTCATCAGCTTACAATGGACGCTACACAGCACCAAATGGACGACTTCACAAGCCTTTCTGTTGGATTGCTAGGCATAACAACCATAACCAATGGCTTAAGGTCGACTTTTTAAGAACGACAACTGTGCGAAAGATTGTCACACAGGGCAGAAGAGACGCGAACCAATGGGTGACAAGATACAAACTGACTTACAGCTTGGACACACTTCATTGGGCGACCTACAGACAGAGAAGTCAAGATAAGGTCAGTTTACTTTCCTTTGATGCTTGCAGATGATGTATAAATCATGTTAATCCTCTATGGGAAAAATATGGTGGCTGTACATGTTACCAAAGTACCACACGAACCTAACACAGCCATAAGGTACAAGAACTAACAGCATTGTGTATGCTAGATTTGAAGATTTTAGAACTAATTTGAACGTTTTTATGAGTGTTGTTAGGCGTGCGATAAGAACAATTGGTATCAATGTACCAGTGACCATCTTCTTTCCTTATGCAAGGTTCAATCCTTGTTTTAATAAACACGAAATCGTACAATATTTACACTATAGTCTTCGTAAGCTTATACAGCTCGGCATGTGTCTAAATGACTAGTTATCAACTTGAAGTTTACATGTATAAAGGAGATTTACTTTACCGCCGTTAAAAGTTAGGTTTATAAACTTGAACTGACAATTAGCTGTCTTTTTCGCTCACGCTCACCCGCCAAAGACTCGTGAACCAGGTCCGTTTTTTTTCCTTTTGATGCTTACAGATTATATCAAGCTGGTTTGTGTCTGAGTTACTAATTATCAGCTCGAAGGTTTATAAAGGAGAATTAACGGCTGTAGTAGAATGCTGGCACCCAGTCTATTCTCTTAAATTCAGATGAGTGGTGATAAGGAGGTGCGGCAAGACGTTTTTCTTCTCGTGAGTGCCGCGTCAATATCTCGTCCCAATCCCCGAAACGTCTCTCCTCATACTCCCTGCTTGATTTCGAGAAAAAACAGAAAGCCAACAGTCTATCACTGTATTAAATGTATAATTTTCAACACCAAGGCTGTTGCATAACAATATTTCAAGGAGCCCAGAAGGGCAAAAGCCAAAATGTTAAGAGTCCAACAGGTAATGTTTGGGAGCTGCTGCAAAAATTTAGGCGCCCACAGGACGTTCTTGGGTGCCCCAGATTGCAGGGCTCCTGTTAGGCAGCAGCCTTGAACACTAACTGGTCATTAGCTATATTTTTTGCCCGCCAATGAAGAAGAACAGTTATTGAACTCCCTATAAGTATAGCAGTTTGACGTTTAACTGTCTATTATTGGGTGCAACCTATCTTGCCGCATTGTGGTTTTGCAGTAAAAAAACTCGTGCACGCGTTAATTTAGCGTTAATGAGCAAGGGAAGTTGTTGGCAACGTTTATATTTCATCAATTGCTTATGGTGATGGTTTAGTGCCGCGTCAACTCATTTAGATGAAAATTGTTTTGTTTACCGTTTGTAGTACTTCACTGCCAATCGTGATCGTATCAGCGTTGTGGAGAACGTCCTGTCTCCACCAATACAAACTCGCTATCTTCGTTTGCATCCCTGGGGCTGGCATGGCTACATCTCCATGAGAGCCGAATTTTATGGTTGCAGAGCAGGTAATGGTCTAAAGTGTTGCACAGTATTTAAGCGACAGAAATAAAGTCTTAAGTAGAAATATGACGTGTTTGCATGACATTGCAGTTATTAATTTAATATCATATTGACGGTTACTTTCTGATGTTTTCGTCCTCTAGCGAGGGACTTGCACTGTTTTGCTTCACTTTTGGATTTCGGGCACTTCACCCTGATCCAACTAAATGCCCTCAGCCTTCGACTATATTCAGGTGATATTCGGACCTCTTCGGGAGGGTTCGGGTGATCTTCGGATTCATGGCATTGTTGTATATGTACGACGCAATTACATGTAGAGAAAACCAACACAATTGAGACGCCTATTGGCACCTCACCCTACCCTAGCCCACGGATCTTAAGGAGATAAGAATACCCATTTTAGGAATGTTTATGGGATCAAAAGTTTAGGAAATGCCGTTGAGTTACCCGTAATTTATAACTCATTCAGTTGAGTTATTTGAGTTACTTATTTGGTTGTAGCTCATGTATTCCTTTTGATTCATCTCTTTCTTGTTTCTTCTAAGATCCTTGTGATGTTCCTTTGGGAATGGAGGACGGTCGTGTAACCAAGCAAGCTGTTACAGCATCTTCCATGTATAACTATTACTACGGACCTTGGAATGCCAGACTTCAGTCCAGAAATCACGGCTATGTTCGTGGAGGCTGGATCGCAAAGTAAGTACAATGCGGTTATATTTGGACACGCGCAAACCCAATTTTCTAGTTTAGTTCAGTGTTTTGGCAAAATGACTTTTAATATTGTTGTAAGTAAATAAATAAGATTTTGGTGTCACCAATAGGCCATATCCATGTTCATGGTGTTGGACGGGGACTAGCTTGCAATGGAGACTCGTGCGGGGAATAAAAGACTCCCCACATCAGCTTCACTTGCAAGCTAGTTCCAGTCCAATACCGGGAATACGAAGATAGTCTATTTGTAGAGGCTCCACCCTCGTCTATGACCACTGACACACAAATTAACTCAATTATCTACTACTACTGGGTTTCTTTGGCTAACAAGTTTCCCTTCAGTATCATGTGAGTGAAAAAGAAAAATACTTTAGCTAATTTATGTAGACTTTTATTTTTTAGAGGACCCTCCTGAAAACCACCACTAGGTGATGGGAGGCCACCTCTTAGATTTTTGATTTGCAATTTATCTTTTATATTTTATATATATTTAATAAAGAAACTAGCAACTCAACTCATCTATGGTTTTATGTCGCACTTATCTACCATCAGGTACAACAATGCCAGGCAATACTTGAATATAGACTTGGGGACAGTCTCTCGACTCAAGCGAATCGCTACCCAGGGTAGATACGACGCTGACCAGTGGGTCACTAGTTATGCAGTTTCTTACAGTATGAACAATATCAGATTCATAACATATAAGGAAGGAAGAAGGCTTAAGGTGATGTAATTTTCCTTTTCAATGCCATTAATTTAAGTAGCTTTCTAATCTTCAGCAGTGATCTTGACAGTTTGTGAAGTCTGTAGGCAAAATACATTGGAGTAGCTTGCTTACATTGTTCGCTTGTTTCATTTGTTTTACACAGATTTTCAAAGGGAACTTCGAGAGGAACTTCGTCGTAACCCATCGCTTCCTGCGCCCTTTCAAAGCACGGTATGTGCGCATTCACCCCAGAACATGGCGCAGTCACATCTCCATGAGAGTGGAACTCTATGGCTGCAGATTAGGTGAGGCCAATTGAACCTAAGTAATTCTGATGCGAGTAATATTGAGACCACAAGCACCGTACAAAACAAACAAAAAAGGGAATAAATCTAAGAGGATACCTTGTGGGATGTCGCGAAATTGCCAACAACAGTGATTGAACTTTATCATATATATATAGAAAAATCCATGATGCGGCAAATTATAACAGCAAAGGCACTTGTCTGAGTCATTTTTTTTGTTTTCGTTGTTTGCAGTCATCATAAACACTGTAAATACCTAGGAAGAGAATTAACCACGAATATTGCCTCAATCATGTATATATTTTTTTCTTGGAGTTTGCTTCAGGCATAATTTTTTCGTGAACATTGCCTGAGTGATATTTTGTTTTTGCTACAGCCCTGAATGGTCTTGTGCAATTTATGTATTTTCGAAGGGAAGAATAACAAAGTCCCATCGAAAATCAGGAAATTAGTAGTAAAACTGTGTTATGTTTCCTTTACAGGTAAACTGTGCAATCGTCCGTTGGGAATGCAGAATCGCCGCATTGGAAATGTCGCCATTACGTCATCATCTCGCTGGGATAATCATCATGCTCCTTACTTGGCTCGGCTACAAAACCAACGCAAGGGGAGGTACATGGGCGGCTGGTCTGCGGGAGTGAATAACGCCTTCCAGTGGTTACAAATTGATTTAGGGAGACCCACTAAAGTAGTCCGTATATCGACTCAAGGCAGACCCACTGTTAACCAATGGGTCACATCGTATTATCTACTGTACAGTCAGGATGGAGTTTATTTTGCCTTCTATTTTGAACGCAATACGAAGAAGGTAGGCTTTATTTCGGTCTATTCTTATACAGCTAAGTATCATGGCTGCTAGTGGACGAGGAAATAAGTCGGGGAATAGGACACTTATTTCACGATCAGCTAGTACTCGGGAAAATATCTTGGATGTCTTTGATGTCTCAAAAAATTCAAAAGATAAAAATAGATATCTCAAGTTACAAGTCAATCAAGTAAGAAAAAGATCAAATAAGTCAAAGTTTAGAGTTCTGGAACAATTACAGATCTATTTACATCAAGGAATCAATATCATATCTAAAAATAAGTCTATATTCACAAAGGACGCTGTGTTGCCACTATGGGATGGTAAAAATCTGGTTTTCTTAGCGCGTAATTGGTGAAGTATTTTGTCAAAGTCAGTGTAAAGTGAAGAGGTTCTTTTTTAGGGTCGTTCAGGTTTTGATAAGGAGCCGGCATTGTACAGCCAATGCTAGTTACTTACTGCTAACGAAACAACAGCAAATTAGTAATAGTAATTGGACGGAGTGGAGTGCAATTCAGTGAGAAATCGCGCAAGTAATTTCACATGTACGGTCAGTGTAAATTGTATTTCCTTTGCTTCCTCTTTGTTTATCAGATTTTCCAAGCCAACCGTGATAGGAACACAGTTGTTTCCCATGCCCTTATTCCACCAATCCGAGGCCGTTTTGTGCGACTTCACATCAGGTCCTGGTACCGACACATCTCAATCAGAGTTGAGCTCTATGGCTGTGCAATCGGTAAGACTGCTGCTCTTTTGTATTTTGCTCTACAGTTGAAGCTCCCGTAAGCGAGCACATAAAATGTCAAGCCTAGGTGGTTGCTCACAAGAGGTTCCAATTATGGTGATTCGACTCAGAAACCTATGGTATTTTGGAAAACTGGTCCCTTACGAGAGGAGGTTCCAAATTCCAGATTTTGCAGCTTTTTTCAAGCAATTTGAACTTAAAATGACGTCTTCTCTTATCTTCTTTCAAGGACGATGCAAGGTTCCTATTGGTATAGAAGATCGCCGTATCCCAAGCGGTGCGCTGTCTGCCTCTTCAAGTTACAACTCAAGACATGGCCCAGATCGTGGGCGGCTCAACATGGTTGCAGGTCGTGGTAGGACTGGTGCCTGGTGTGCCCAGAGAAATAACGCTGGACAATGGCTGCAGGTAAGTATAAATTGGTTAACGCTGGTACGACTTTAACAAGTATAGTCACAATAATCGTATGAATGCAAGTGCAGTGAAGACCTTGCTTAAAGATTCTCTCAAAATTGCAGGAGCCTTAAGGTGGGCGCAGTTTAAAATAATTTTCACGTATCTTGAGTTAGAGGGTTATCCCTCGGCTAAACAATCTCGATACATTAATAAAGTCATTGTTATTGTTATTGTTATTGTAGATCCTTAATTGTTTAAGCTTGCATACGGCGATTACTAATTTATTATGTGACTGAGAAAATTACGAACGAGCCTGTATTAATTTGCAATAACCTGCAAATTTAAAATTAACCTGCTCTCAGCCAGTAAATAAATAATAAATAGTGACAGACATCTCATGAACTCTGCTGGAATCTAGGCTTAACTGGTTTCATAATTACAAAGAAATTAGGTCGTGTATAATATAAGCAAAGAGTGTTTAGCTAATTCAGTGACATCCTTTATGGGACGAGTTTGGGCAGTTATGAGGAATTCAATTTTTTTCTTGATATAACTACTTAATAATTCTCTTTTTCACAATAGTTCGCTTTCGTAATGTCTCAGTCGTTTGGTTAAATATACTATTTACTTTTAACACCTGCTTTTAATTAGGTTGACTTTGGTGTCTTGGGTCGCCTCGAGGGCGTGGCTACTCAAGGAAGACAAGATGCTCACCAGTGGGTGACGTCTTATATTGTGTCATACAGCAGAAATGGCAGAACATTCTTCTCTTACAAACAGTACGGACGAACAAGGGTGCGCTGATTTGCAATCTATGATATAAATGGTGCACGTTAATTGATATTGTTGCCTTAGATGAGAATCTCCTATAGTTAAAGTTACTTTCGTTTGTTCGGGCACCTTGATGAAGGAAGTGAAGTTTTGTTTTATAAGTCATCTCAGTTTACTCTAATTAGGGTGCTGTTCTATTCTTGAAATGTCTCTGCCTGTGCGTAATCAATTACAATCTCAAAATCATTTCGTTTAGTATGTTTTACATGGAGCTTAAATGCGAGAGCACCACTATTTTAATGGCCTTGAGTTGAGCTTTGCAGCTGTAAAATCCGTAGCATTCACCAGTACACAAACTAAGCGCGTTTAACAGCAATGTTGTTACTAACAGTGACCATGTGCGTATTTCTTGTAGTTATTCCGTGGTAATTTTGACCGTCACACAGTGGTTGCCTACAGATTTGTTCCTCCTTTTAAAGCACAGTTTGTACGAATCCATCCCAAATCTTGGCGCAGCCACATCTCGATGAGGGTTGAATTCTATGGCTGTCTGGCTGGTATGTAGCTAAAACAATATGGCGGCTGTTATATGTATACAATAGCAAGCTGATGGTTAACGTCTTTTAAGCAAGGTAAAGGAGCTGAGTCACGTCTTTTTTAGTTATTTTGGCCACGTACAAAATTACCTTTAAATTGAAGGAAAATTAACTGTCAACTTTATTGTTAATTTTCACTCATGAATTTGTGCTGTTGGGAATCCTTATGCGCTGTAAGGCGAGACTGCTGTCATCATTTTGTTAGCGAACGGGACTTTGGGCGTGATGCCTAACGAGTTGGCCAAGAATAAAGGTCTCTGATGAGTCCCTTGGCCGGGACGAAACGAACGTCGTAAGACTAGTCACGAAATTATCACAAGTAAATTGAAGGAAACCTGAAAATTAGAACTTTTTAAGATAGAAAAGGACCAAAGAGTTAGTACTAACCCATAAAGAAGAGCGACACGGATTGCAAACGACGAACTTGAATAATTTAGACTAAACTTTTCAAGATTCGGAAAAAGTGATGTAGCTCATCTGTCAAGGAGTGAGTAAATTTCTCTGACGAGATCGAAACGATGACATACTAACGGAACGGACAAAAACTCCTGCTCAAAATGTCATTTTTGAGCAGAATCAACACGATTCTACGTGTATTTGTCCCCTGGTGTTGCATGCCAGATTTGTTTACAAACTGCTATCTGAAATTATAATTTTGGTCGCGATGTATGTGTTAACTCCAAAAACTCAATTTTCAGTTCGACCATGTGCTGCTCCAGTTGGCATACAGAGCGGCCGAATCAAGAACACTGCTATGACTGCTTCCTCATCCTATAATGTCTTCCACGGTCCATACCTCGCCCGACTCCACCGCTCACGCACTGGCCGCTATATGGGAGCCTGGGTGGCACGTGTAAGAAATGCCAATCAATATCTGCAGATCGCACTGGGTCGACCAATGAAAATCACAGGAATTGCGACACAGGGAAGGCATGACGCTAATCAGTGGGTGACGCGTTATTTGGTTGCTTTCAGCCAGGATAACATGCACTTTGAGTATTACATGGAGTATGGGAATTTTAAGGTATGCAATAGGTCATTTGCAGCTGGGGTCACATGACCACAATTTTCCTACAAATTTTATATTTTATGGGCTATAACTTAAAGAATGTCAGAAATGGAAAGAGCATTTCGAAAATACCAAACTGACCAAGTTTGAGGCCCCTGGCAGTGAAGAATGAGATTTTATGACGGTTTGATTTATATGGAAAATGTCGCTGGAGAGCAAGGCTCTCCATTGACATTTTCCATACAAATCTTCTAAGTTTTTTTAAAATTCAAACCGTCATAAAATCTCACTCATTAATGCCAGGGGCCTCAAACTTGGCCATTATGATTTTCTCGACATGCTTTTTCCATTTCTGGCATTTTTAAAGTTATAGCCCATAATTTTCTGAAAAGTAGGTAACGTGATGGCTTAACTGCAAAGGGCCTATTTCCAACGCGCAAGTCTCAGATTAAAGCAATAACCAGTGAGTCTGAGTTTCAGTTATACACCTGGGTTGGGTTGTTCAAAGCCCAATTAAGCTAACCCAGGATAAGCAAGATTTTTATTTCATTTTTGTAACTTTTCAGCAAGGTGTTTTGTTTACATTGTTGTTCCTTCAGTTTTAAGCTTTAGCAATCTGAAATAACACAAAACTGAAGCGGTGGATAAAATTTTTATAGAAGAAAAATTGTTACCCCGGTTAGCTTTAAATCCTGGGTTAGCGTTAATCGGCTTTCGACCAACCCGGCCCTGTGTTGTTAAGGATAGCAATGAAAGGGAAACTGCTCAGCGAGATGTGTGTTTCTCTCAGAGTTTATGCCTACCAGCCTTAACAATAATAACTTCAAAATTGTATAATTTGTTATGTATTCTCACGCGCTTATTAAAGTAAGTCATGCTAGATTTCATGGGACTGGAACTCATGATAAAATAAGAGTGGTTGTTTTGGTTTGGCCCTAAGTTCTTGTTACCGTGGCTTTCATAGAAAGAATTAGACCATAAACGGTAGAAACTCAGAATCGAAAGTGTTCATATTTAAATGGGCAAATATGTTTGAATCCTACTAACGTTACGCAAATAAATCTTCTCCTCTTTTAAAGTATTTCCCAGGCAACAATGATCGTCACTCTGTGAAGACTCAATCATTCTCTCCGCCCATCAAAGCTGTGTATTTCCGTGTCTTGCCCAAGGGCTGGCACAGTTATATAGCTATGAGACTGGAACTCTATGGATGTCCAGAGCGTAAGTGAATTTCAGTTTTATTAAAGATATTTGTAGCCTGGCATGGTTAAAAATTTAATAAAAGATGTTGTCGCTTGCTTCAAGAATTATTTTAGGACGTTTCAGTTGTTGCTGTAACCTTCCTATTTGTCAATAATCAACGGCGTCCCTGATCATTATATGAATAAAAAAGAAAGGAAAAATTTACAATAAATGTGTTAATGAAGGTTCGATGGAAAGGGATTGGAATTCAAAACGAGAGTAGAAGTGGCGTAACACTTAGGAGTTATTTATTGTCTTAATTCTGTTATTTGTCGTCAAGAACGCGTCAACATCTCCGTAAGCCTCATACATGTATTTTATTTTATTTATTTACAAACTTCGCCAAGGACAATTTCGCAGGAGAGATCTCACAGAACTATTGTTGCAATAACGAGACTCCTAAACATCCAAAAAACAACAACAACAACAACAACCACAACAATAATAATAAAACAAAATAAAATCAGCAATTATATGATTCAGAACAGTTAATTAACAACAAAGTTTAACTAGTAATGCAGTTAGTGGTCTGCTCATATGTACCTGATTTAAAGGAGCATAAGTATTTTCTGAAGTCTGTTGTTGTATCGCAAGAGAAAATTAAACGGTCACAATCCCTGTGTATTGATCTCCCTAATTGCACCATTAACATGCCCAACTTTAGTCAAACCAACTGTTAACAGGCTCTTCAGGGTCGCACGGTAAGCCTGTTGAACATACGTTTTATGTTTTTTTTTTTCAATTGGCTCATGTGCGCCTAAGATTTGCACTTATGTCCAGGATTGAACGCAAGTATTGTTTAATTAGGACTTCATATTTGGCAGGGTTTTTTTGAAATTTTCATACTACTTCATATTTGACTGAATTGTGTGTGTGACTTTTTACCAATGTGGACACTTTACCAATGTGATGCTTATTACAAGGAATATGAATCTCATTAGTGTTCAATAATGGACATATCTCAAGATTTGAGATCTGAAGTTAAATTGCGTTGTACAAATAGATGAGTAGTGAAATAACTGCCCAACGATATATATCTTCTCTCTTTTTCCTTTAGACAAGTGTAACATGCCTCTAGGCCTGGCAGACCGACGTATTGCCAATCCGTTAATCACAGCTTCATCGTACCACAGTTTCTACTGTGGACCATGGAATGCTCGCCTGCATCAGAGGAGAGTGTCCAGATTGGGTGGATCGTGGTGTGCACGTAGAAACGATCTTAAACAGTATTTACAGGTACAGTGAATAGTTTAAATGGGTAATTAGTGTATGTAATTGACGAAAAATTAAAAAAAGTTTTCTCAAAGTGGCCGTTATTTCTTCCTACAAATGCCGGTTTTTCTTGTGCATCGAAACCAAAAAAGAAATTGTTAACAGTTTTTTTTTATGGGCGCCAGGGTTTCTTTGGGCGCTGCTCAAAACCGTTGTACCCGATTTAAGTGTTTTAGAAGGTCACTTAACAATGTCTTACTGCTTGAGAGAAGCAGTGCAGTACCACAAAAGTGGCCTAATATTGTTTTGTATTCACAGTTCGTAAGCACAGAGCAAACTGCTATCATGCCTACGGGCTTGTTAGGCAACAGAGGCAAGATGTATAAACATGATAGCCTTAATTGGTATTTCGCATTCTAAATCCAGCACTGCGTGATGTCTAGCCACCTTGCGGTCAAAGATGAACTATTGGAGAATACAGTAAAAACCCGCAACCGACTAAGATCCTAAAAATTAAGAAACTGGTCCTTTATATCCCCTATAAACAAGAACCTATTTAGCCTAAGAAATTTAAAACAGGTTCCTTTTTTTTTCTAAAATCATACTAGTACATTACTGCTGCATTGCAAGAATCATGTTTGAAGAAATAAAAGAAGATTGCCATTGCTGTAAAAATGTTTTTTTTTAAAGAAAAATGAGTGCAAGATATGTAGACTTACAAAGCATACTAAAACATACAACTTGTTTGCAGCTGTGTTTTGATTGTTTTTTTCAAAATTCTGTTAACTACCATTTATATAAGAACCTGTTTAGGCTAACTCCTAAAAATGTAGGTTCTTAGTTGTGGGTTTTTACTGTAGTGTTCCTACGTTACATACAGTTGAACGTCTGTATTTCGAATTCTCAGGGAAAACGAAAAATAGCCTTCTAATAGCCTATAGTAAATGACTGAAGGGCAGATCCAATGGGGATGTTTGAGTTTGAAATAGCGAGAAATACGACGTAGCTGTGTTTGAATTAGTGTTGTACAACTGTACGAGATGTCTTTAAGTGAACAAATGTACCTACCAGTTTCACGAACTGTGAGCTTTTAGTCCTGACTTGCTTTTTCCTTACAGATTGATTTCGAAGCATTGACTCGTGTGACAGGCATCGCTACTCAAGGCCGATATGACGCAGAGCAGTGGGTCAAGACTTACAGAATAACGTACAGCCTTGATGGATCAACTTATAAATATTACACAGAACGAAGAGTCATTAAGGTAACATCTGTTCTCAGGCGATACCCCAACTTTTTCACCATATAATGCTGTCACCAATTTGACCGCTAAAAGTGGTCTGTATCTAACCTTTGCTGCAATTGCATAGAATAGCAATTCCAGATCGTCCAAGACCATGTCCTTGATAAAACACTGATTTCAGTAAGGTCTTTAAGACATATTTACTCGTTTGAACAAGCACCAGTTAACATCACCTTAAAAGGAGCTCACGGAATTTTGAGTGTAGGAAATTGCCTCTAAATTGAAGGAAACCTGAAAATAATATTTTACTAAGATAAAAAACACAAAAGGGATAATAATAAACCATAAAGGAACAAGGATGGTTAAGGATGGAGAAGATTAACACGGATTTCACGCGATATTTAGGCGAAGCTTGTCAAAATGCGCAAACCGTGACGTAGTTTTCATCACGTTACGTCATCCATACTTGTCCAGTACTCTGACAAATTTATGCATAGCATTGTATTGTATTCCATTGTTTTGCGTCGTTCTCAACTGTATTGTATTGTTAATCTTTTGTTAATCTATTGTTATATGGATATAATACAATACAATGCTAACTGAATTTGTCAGAGTATTGGACAACCCTCACGTCATCTTGCTTAGGAATAATGACGTAACTTCATCGACAATGCTGATAATGTTCGGATGACTTATACGAGTAGGGACTGTGTTTTTTTATTGGACGGTAAGAGTCCGAAACTGTACGATAATTTGCCGAGAAACGTCAACTTCGTTCTTCTTTCGAGTTAAATACTACTTAAGACGTGGTAATCATTTTCAGTAATTTAACGATACGTTTTGGATTTTAGTTATGTTGTTGCCTCCTCTTTTCTAAAGATCTGAAGACTCGACTAATTTTGTACGATTTCATTTTTATTGCAGTTATTCCGAGGCAACTACGACCGTTACATCGTGGTAGCACATACCTTTAACAAACCATTTGCCGCTCGATATGTCCGTGTCCACCCGAGAGCGTATCATGGATGGATGTCCATGAGGGTGGAGTTCTTTGGATGTATCATTGGTCAGTACCTTTATTTAACAAATAGAGAAGCCTAAGCCGTGTATTACACCGTGACAAAGTACTCCGGACATTCGGGAACACGAGGGAAATGTAGAAAACATTTCTCGAGTGTTCTCAAATGTCCGTAGTGTTTTATCGCAGTGTAATACACGGCTTAGGCTTCTGCATTTGTTTTTGATATAGAGAGTAATGTGGCGGAAAACAATAAAATACGCTTTTTCTATGTTAAATAAAACATGAGTTTTTGACCAATCAGAGCGCATGCAGGGTCCTATCTATGTTATGAGTATATCAGTATTGCATAGCTGCTTGGCGCAGTGTAAAAAGTTCAAACTGAAAGTTATGGATAGTAAAATGGAAACAGTACTAAAAAAGTCGGTTATGTAGCAGACGTTTCGGGCCGAGCCCTTCTGCAATGCTAAGTACCTTTTATATATCACAATCACGAATAATGACAATTCTTTAACAATAATACGAACTGGTAACATGATTTACCATTCCAGTTAACAGTTACTGTCTTCTCCACTGCCCTTCTCTTTGCAGTTTCTGTCGCCCAGCGTTCCTTCTTAGTATCCGACTGTTCAAAGGTTGGATAGTCTGAGCTTATATTGATTAAATATCGATTTATCTGGTTGTTAGAAATTATCCACACTCAGGGCTAGGAGCAATACTTACTCCGCTTACCAACTGTAATTTGTAGGACCGCAATGCAATCGCCCAATGGGAATGGAGAACCGTCGCATACGCAGCAACCAGATCAGTGCCTCATCCGAGTGGGATGCAAACCAT
>CM042757.1:5657213-5676885 GCA_022496165.2 Catalaphyllia jardinei | reverse complement strand
ACTATAAAGCAGCATAGACTCTTCCCAGTCGCCCGCGCCAGATTCATACGTTTTCTGCCTAAAGGATGGTACAGACATATATCCATGAGAGTTGAACTCAATGGCTGTCCAGCTGGTAAACATTGTTTGTTTCTTTACTGTTACTTTACTTGAGCTTCAGTACTGAATTGGGCTTGTTAGGATCCTAGCTTAAATAGCTAACTAAAGAGAATTATGTGTACATGTAATAACTTCTCTTTGTAAAATCATAATAGTCTAATGAACTTAATAAATAAGATACTAAAAATTGGCACACGTATCGTAGGCAGAAAGATTCTAGCTATTGCACAAATATCAATTATGGGTGTCGAGTATAATATAATGCCTCTCTCCTAAGTTCAAATGTTTGATGTTAGCAGTCCATAGAGCTCCAGAGTCTTGATCCATAGTATGCAAATGTATTTAGACTATTCTTAGAAGTGCTTACTCTTGTAATTCTGTTTTTAAGCTAAGGTGTCGCAAACATACCGTTTAATAGCGTCTTCCAGGCATTCAGGTAGTTTGGGACGCAGCGTGAAACACGGCGAACGAAAAAATAAAAAACCATGACGAGAGGAAGCAGGATCTTTTTTTTTAATTTTTTGCGCGCCAGTTTTCGCGCTGCGCCCAGCAAACTGAACGCCTGGAAAAGGCTAACCATTGAGCTAATGCTTTACCTTTTTATTTTTAAACAATCTGGCGAAATGTTTACCAAACAACATTTTCCTTGTCGATTTTACTCATCTTCACCATAAAGCTTAAGAAATGATCTGTTAACTGTTCAACTTCTCAGGACGCTGTGCTCTTCCACTTGGCTTGGAGGATAAACGAATTGTAGATGGCGCCCTAAGTGCCTCGACATACTACAATCACCACTTGGCGCCGTGGCTGGGAAGAATCAACTCTATACGTTCTTGGAGTGCACGTGTGAATAATGCTCGACAGTGGCTTCAGATATGCCTTGGTAATATTGCACGTGTTACAGGAATTGCAACACAAGGCAGACGCGATTCCCACCAGTGGGTGACGCGGTATGTGTTGTCATATGGAGACGGGTCCATCTTTAAAGCTTACAGGGAAAGGAGGAAAGTTAGGGTAAGTTGTTTGAGCTTTGTTTTCTGAGGTTAATCTTTAAATTGTTGTTCTTTTTGTGTCCTTAAAGGAGCTCAGTCACGATACTTTGAGTTATTTTGACCGCGTACAAAATTACCTTAAACTTGAAGGAAACCTGAAAATAATAGTTTAAGAAGATAGAAACGTACATTTTGCCTTGGGAGCCTTAGTGGAACTCTTGCTTCGCGACAAAATGTACGTTCCCCTCCGGTAGAGGGTCGTGTTGTCAGCGCGCGCTCAAATTTAAATGAACCAATCAGAGTTGAGGATGAAACCACCTTGCGATCGGCCGTTGTCGCCGTCCTCCACACAAGCCTCTGAGGAAAGCCAAAGAGGCGAATTTTAAAGCAAATTTTTCGTTCTTCACTAGTCTTTCGGCCGACGAAGCACACGTATGTGATGTGAAATTTATTGGACTTATAAAACTGTTGTTTCTATTGCGATTCGGGACTTTGCCTTTTGAGGAGAAAGCGAATTGTGGAGTGATGTCTGGCCAACGATAGATGGAGTGGTCTGCCTTTCCATTCTTTTAGAAGGAGGAGTAACGGTTTTTAAATAACTTCACTAAACGGCGTCAGAATGGCTCTAAAATCGGCATAAGAGAAAAGGTCGCCACACATTTGTGGTAGGAAAACTTCATTTCAAATGAGATAGTTTTTTAAGACATAGGTATTTACACAATTTTTTTTTACGATCGGCGATTTTCTCATACAATTCTCTATATACACAAGCTGTCGCATACACCACGTATTTTGAGCTTGGGGAACCTGTGGCTAATTAACTAGAAGTAACAGTTGGAACTAATGTATTGTTTACGAGCCTACACGCTTTCAGCTTTCATACATACCTCACCTTCACCTATCTTCTTCGCGCTTTGTTGTTCATATCATACATATCGTGTATAAATAAACGCAACCTACCTAGCATAACATATTCTCTTTTCACGTAGATGTTCCGTGGTAACTCAGACAGGAATTCCATTGTATCATATACTTTGCTGCGACCATTCAGAGCCCAGTATGTCCGTATTCACCCTAAAGCGTGGAGAAGCCACATATCCATGAGGGCGGAACTGTACGGATGTCAGAAAGGTATGATTAAAGATTATATGTCCTGTGGAGGTGTTTGACTTTCAAGTGTTTGCTTAGAAGGTTTCTAACTTAGAGAACAGTGTGTCCTATCTTGGAGAATTTTCCGACCTAATTAGGGAAGGGAATGTCTTAGATAGGTGTGAAGTAGATACTTCTCTTCGCGATACTTCGCAGATACTTCTCTTCGCAGATACTTCGCGTGCGTCTTGGGTATGTATTTAGAGCTAGAGAAGTATGTGCCTTTGACAGTTGTCGTAAGCACCCAGACACACTTAATTGGCTCAACTTGTCGTCTGAGAGCTGTATAAAGGTGTTTTCCTTAAAAGAAGTTCATGGGCAGTTACCACTGGCAGAATAACTGAAACCTGTTGGGAGGAGCGTTGAATGATGGTAAGCCGGGTTTATCTAAAATCAGCAAAGCAACCGAACGAGCTGGAGCGTACAATTCGATTTCTCGCAAACATTTTAGGTTGATGAGAGACTGGAAACTGGAAAATGCGGTAGCAAATGGTAAGGAAATTTCGCCGTTCCGTTCCGAATCCAACAAGAGGACTACCTCTGGATCAGCAAAGCAACCGAACGAGATGGAGCCTTTCATTACCGAACGAATTTTCCGGAAAATTACGGTTGCATTTCACTTTGAGCCGGAATGTTGACTGTCAAAATAATGTCTTCCTACCTGATTCATTTATAGAAAGGAAACTAATATTTAATTATTTTCTGTTTTGCAGAACTAACAAGAGTTTGTAGTTATCCTCTTGGCGTCCAGAGCGGTCGCATAAAAAATGCTCAGATTACTGCATCATCCATGTGGGACCGCTACCACGCACCATTCCTTGGACGACTGAAGCGCGTGCGCACTGGTCGCTACATGGGAGGCTGGGCAGCCAGGCACAACAATCATCACCAATGGATTCAGTTTGATCTGCGCGGCATCTACAAGATCACTATGTTATCAACACAAGGAAGGAAAATTGTCAAGCAATGGGTGACACGTTATACACTTACACACAGTGTGGATTGTGTACACTTTGTACCTTACAAACTAAGAGACCGACTGAAGGTATGAATGAACTCTTTCCTCACAGGCAGGGGCGAGGCTTTGTGAGACCCTAGTTTTAAATAGAGGGAAATGGCTGTAAAACCTGACAAATTCTTTTCGTTTGTTTTTCTTGGCTATTTTGGGGGTTGACCCTGCACAAAGCCTGGCAAAATACAAAAAGTAGTTTGTGTACTCCTACAACTAACAACCAATAGGAGCATTACGATTATATTATTCATTCACAGTTAGTGAGTATAAAACAGAAGATTTGCTGGGTCAAGGACCTTCCAATCTTAGCCTGTTTGTTTGCTTCTTTGATGTTTTCCGAGTTTCTTAACCATTTCCCTTTATGTTGAGTTAAACTTGATACATCAGTTACTTGTTTATGATGTAAATTATTAATTTATTCATACATCAAAACCTCTCAAGGGAAATAAACGATGATGCTGATGATAAAATAGTCTTGATTGCTCATTATTGGAAGTTTAATTGTTTGTTTTTTGAAATTATAACTAACGTGAGTGGTGGTGACCAAAACTAAAGTAAGAAATTGTTACGAATGAGAAAGAAATATTTAAGGAAAATACTTAGAAAATGCAAAGCAGAACAGAGCCAGATCGCTCGAGGAGGAAGGTGATCGGAAAGGATGGTTAAAAAGAACAACATTTGACAGTATATAGGGCAAAAACATAGTAAAAGCAAGTGACACAATTCCTAATTGTTACTACAGAATTATTTGTTATATATCTTTTTTTCCCCTTTTGTTTCTTTTAGTACTTTGTTGGAAACTATGACGGAGCTTCAATCGTGACAAGGACATTGAATCCACCAATGACAGCACGGTGTGTCCGTATTCACCCTCGTGGCTGGTACAGACACATCTCCATGAGAGTTGAACTGCACGGTTGTACACCAGGTGAGATGAAGAATACCTTGAGACAACAGAAAGCAAGTCTTTGCTCCTCCCAGAGCATAGACCATTAGAAAGTGTCCTCCAACAGTGTCGATCCTGTTTCAAGCTCTCAAGCTGACCCCTACATATCTGGCTAACATCTTTATGTACAGTACACGATATTAAGTATTTATCCACCAATAGCTTTTGAATGCTGTGCATCAATTTTGAGTCAAGACGATTAATACAAATAGGAGAGGAAAATGGGCTTTCCAGCCACTCCAACACAGTCATAGCAAGGCATAGCAACGGCAGAAAGCAGATCATGAAAAGGCTGTTAAAACCTGTGTTACAAACTTTCATTGATCGTTGGCACATGTTTATTCAAATTCTTTTTTCTTTGTTCCAGAGCGTTGTGACGTCCCACTTGGCTCAGAAGACGGTCGCTTGCCCGATGTCGCTTTCACAGCTTCCTCCATCTACAACGCCCATTATGCCGCTTATCAAGGCAGGCTAAATGCCATGCGCAGTGGCTCGAGATTTGGTTCATGGATTGCACGGTACAACAACAGACGACAGTGGTTGCAGATCGACCTCGGAAACAAAGCAGTCGTGATTAAATGTGGAATTCAAGGACGATATGATGCTAATCAGTGGGTGAAGAGTTACACAATTGCCCACGGAATGAATGGATTCCATTTCCGGTTCTACAAGGAAGGAGGAAGAACAAAGGTATGTTTTAATTCCTCGTAATAAGTATCACAAAGTGTCCTCATTGGTAAAAAGTCACCAAAACATACACAGTTCTGTAAATTATAGTGTTATATGAAAATGTGAAATAACCCTTTCAAATATGACGTACCAATTAAACAATACTTGCGTTCAATCCTGGACATAAGTGCATAAAAGGACCAGTCGAAGGGGGAAATAGGTCATATTGTAGTTTGGAACTCTTCAAAGGCAAAAAACGTCAGTTCCCTTTGTATTGATCTATTTCATTTCGTTTGTATGCTATTTGAAACAGGAGAATGGCTGACACCAGACTCAATGGCAATAACAGCTTTTAAGAAGCCAATGTGTTGATAATTTTAAGTAAAAGTAGATCGTATGAATCGACGCACGGTCGGGATGAAGACGCATGGCTTTTTGTATTGAGGACGCTGTTAGTGTGGGCTCCACCTACTGTATTAGAATTTTTGGCGTTGGCACCGGCTTTTCTTTTTCTGTTTTAATCTGACAGTAGGATTATATCTATATATAATTACTCCTAATGGTTGTGAGTTGCTGGTTTTTTATAATGAACGTATACCACTAAATGGACGTTAAGTCAGTCTTTTTAAATCTATTCACCAGCCAATAATTGTAAATGTCACACATAAACAAATAATTGTTCTTAGCTTTGTGACTTTGTGACTTGTGACTTGTTTTAAAACAGGTCTTCCAAGGAAACTCTGAGAGGCAGATAGTGGTTGTCAGTCGCTTCCGGACACCGATCCGTGCTCGCTTTGTAAAACTCTATCCCAGAACTTGGCATGGCCATATTTCTATGAGACTTGAGTTGTATGGCTGCAGTAAAGGTAAAAGTAAATTAAGGGGGAAAAATTGCCACTTTTTAAAATGAACCAGAACTTTAAGTGAGAGTTTTCCTTTGATTTTGATGTAACTTTGATTTTGTTTAAAAGTGAACATGAAAACATTTGCACAATTGCAGTTTACGATTTCATCTATAAATTTGAAACTCTATCGCACATTTATCAATGATTTCATTTTCGATTGAATGAAGGATGGGATTAAGTTAAGTAGAAATTGCAAACCTTAGTTAACGTTAGTTAACCATGATTAACCCTAATTAACATCAAAAGGTACGTGATCGAGTTCAACCATATTCTGTTTTTAAAAAATGCATCCTTGCATAAAATTTCGGACGTTAAAATGTCGGACACTTTTATCACATTTCGGGCAAATATCACTGTAAGGAAAATATAGCTACAAGTTAATATACGCCTACAAAATACTAATTGAACTGAAACGATGTCTGTGAAAATGACAGTTTTACTACAACCTCAAGGCTTACAGTAAGAAATATACCGATGGCGAAAATTACCCAAATTATATCAAGCCATTACGTGGTGTCTCAACTTGAGTTCACTTCATAAAGGAAACTAAGAGCTCTGGAGCTGCTTAAAAATTTTATACTGTACGGTAAATAATTTTACGCTGAAAAAGTATCGGACGGTTTTATTTTTGGACGCTTTCTTTGTTCGAAATAAAAATCTTCTGAAAGATTTTGCAATACTTTTACTTCTAACGATAGCACTTTTCGCTGTCGATGAAGAGAGTGCTAAATTTTTATAAAGATCTTTTTTTTATTTTTGCAGGTCACATGTGTAATCGACCTCTTGGCATGGTGACGGGAGGTATTAAAAATTCAGCCATCACAGCGTCATCCATGTGGGACAAATTCCATGGTCCTCATTTAGCCAGGCTTAATGCACGACGCATGGGCAGATACCAGAGCGCTTGGTCAGCCAGGTACTTAAGGCAGTTTCTTGAAACGTTTTGTCCCATCCCACCCTCGTAAAAAACGAGTGGGGAGACCTCACAAGTAACATTATGTTCCAACCTTAAAATGAGCTTCGTCACCGGTTGTGCATCTCGAAAAGTTTACTCTCAATTTTTCAAGTTCGTCGTTTGTAATCCGTGTTAATCTTCTCCATCCTTAACCATCCTTGTTCCTTTATGGTTTATTATTATCTCTTTGATGTTTTTCTATCTTAGTAAACTATTATTTTCAGGTTTCCTTCAATTGGAAGTATATTTTTTACGTGATCGCTTTTCAGTTTTAGGTGAACTGCACCTCTTACACCTCGATAACCTCGTTCTTGATGTTAGGGCCAGGGGCGTTGTTTTTATTCTTTGCCTATTGTTTTGTTTGGTCAATTATACCAAACCTGGTAAACAGTGCTGGTCATTAATCAAATCCTTTCTTGTCTATCCCTAAGGTACAACAATCGTCACCAATTTCTGCAGCTGGATCTTGGTCGAATATCTAAGATCATACGTGTTGCCACACAAGGTAGAGCCATGGCGAGTCAGTGGGTGACGGTATACTATCTCTCATTCAGTGTGGATGGAGTGCACTTTGCTAGGTACAGGAAGAACTCCCGAGATAAGGTGAGAAAGATTTACTAAAAATGGCTTTCCGGGGCTTCTCAGAAACGGGCCTCGGATACGAGGGTAGCGTTGCGTGACAGAGAGAGGGCCAGGACTGGACTAGTAACCAGTTTGTGCGCTGTGTTTCATGTTTGCAATGTAGTGACATGTGAGTTTCTTTGCAGTATTTCCGTGGCAACCGTGACAGAAACACTGTAGTGTACAATTCAATCATCCCATCTATTCGAGCTCGCTTCCTCCGATTCCATCCGTGGAGCTGGAGAGGTCACATCTCTATGCGAGTCGAGGTGTTTGGCTGTGCTCTAGGTAAGCAATGGATGCTGGTAAAGTGCTGTCAAACAAATGTTCCCCAGGGGGACTCCCCTGTGAAAATGTCGGAGATTCTTTTCGTCTCGTGTAGTGGTGTAAAACCGGTATTTTGGTCTCACTTAAGGTGTTCATGATGAAACGTTATTATTTTTAGCTGTCAAAGTAACTCTTAGGCTACACTCGAAGAGATAGTGATAATAATAAAAATGCTTTCAGTTACGCGTTTCGACTCGATTTCCGCCGCTCGCTCGAGTCCGTTCAACTAGCGCGGGCTTCCTTCCCAAACAGCGGTTGATAATCGAGCCTGTTCTCTTGTGAGGGGTCACAGAAAGCTCAAGCCACGTCCAGATTGGTCTTCCTTAAGGAGTTTAATTCAAAGTTTCCTGCAAGTATCCCAGACCTTTTCATGTGGGATTCCCGCGTTCCTTTGCGTGAAAACCCAACTTGAATGCTTATTTATTCCTGGATAGGTGCATGTGGGGCTCCGCTGGGTCTTGAAGATGGCCGTATTCCACAGAAAGCCATGACAGCCTCTTCCATGTGGGATAGGCGACATGGTCCGTACAGAGCCAGGTTGAATATTCTCAACCGCGGAGGCACTGGTGCATGGTCATCACGATATAACAACGTGTTCCAATGGCTGCAGATATATCTTGGTTATGTCACAAAGGTTGTTGCTTGTGCAACGCAAGGTCGATACGATGCCAATCAATGGGCGAAGAAATACGAGATTAGCTACGGCTTGTTTGGTAATAAGTTTATGTTTTACGCCATCAACAGAAAAGTTCAGGTAAGAACTCCTTGTTTTTTACAACGTTGTGTAATTAAGCTCATTTCCTTGTCATTTAGCCTTTCGCAAGTAGCCTCACATGTATATTTTGATTTCTTAAATGTACAGTCTCCCTTCGTGAACTCGATTCTTCTAAGAGTGACTGATTGACTGACTTCCAAAAATTGACAAACTGATAGACAGACTGACAAACTGACTGACCGAGAGAGGCTGACTGACAGACAGACAGACAGACAGACAGACAGGCTGACTGACTGACTGACTGGCTGAGAGATATACTGGCTGTCCAAGAGACAGGCCGACTAACCGACAGACAGACAGACAGACAGACAGACAGACTGACAGACTGACTGACTGACTGACTGACTGACTGATAGACCGACAGAGAGATTGTTTGACAGACTGACAGACTGACACTGACGGAATGACGGAGAGACTGACTGGCGGACTGACTGACTGACTGACTGACTGTCAGAGAGACAGGCTGACTAACTGACAGACAGAAAAACAGACAGACTGATAGATTAGATGATTATTTCTGTTTGTTTTTAATAGATGTTCCCTGGTAACAGTGACAGAAACACTGTTGTGTATAATCGCCTGTACCCCGGTTTCAAAGCGCGGTATGTCCGCATATATCCCAAACAATGGCATGGTCATATCTCTATGCGAGTGGAACTTTATGGCTGCAATAAAGGTAAGTCAGTTAGTCCGACCTAACTTAGAGTATAACACGTTGTTCTCATTAAAATGACTGTTTGTTTTCCAATGCCGTTCTATGGTACTTTTGTTCAACTTTGTTTAAATTATACTTCGATGTACTGGTCTTTGTCATTGTTATGCAAAAGTGCATTCAAAAGAAAGACTAAGCAATCTTTATTTGGAATCCTAGGTTAAAAGAATCCTAATATTAAACCGTCCCGTTCTTTAAGAATAACTAATATAGGTCATTGTAATAGCTTTCCGTTTGTTTTCTATGTTATCATTATCGTTTTCTATTTTCTATTTTATAGTTAATAGTCTTTATTTTAGCGACAATCTGTAATGAATTGCTCAAGCACAAACGTTAATTTAGTTTTTCTTTTAGTTTTTCTATTGTATCGTTGTCTTTTCCCCTTCTTTACTTCCATAGTTAATGAATAGTCTTTATATTGATAATCTATAATTGCTAAAGCATGCCCGCCTAGATCAGGTTGTCCTTTGCCGGCTACCTGTGGGCATGCGTACTTTAGTATATAAGTATATTTAAAAGGACTGTAATCAACTTGTAGGACCAGCTTCTTAGCTTAGCTTAGCTTACCTATTCCGTTATATTTTTTTGTTCTTTGTTAGCCATGTTCCGTATGTGTTTCCAACCTCTTGGAATGCAAAGTGGACGTATTCCAAATCGTGCAATCAGAGCTTCCTCGTCATGGGACGGGAACCATAATCCATCTCGAGCTCGGCTTAACCAGAGGTAAGTCCGCTGACAAGTCTGTCTGTCTGTCTGTCTGTCTGTCTGTCTGTCTGTCCGTCTGAACTATCCCTGTGCTTAGCATTTTAGGTCCCGTTTACACGGGTCCGGACAAATTTTTGCACGGACGAATTTTGTTCCTTGACCGCCTGTTTACATGGATCCGTGCAAATTCTGTTGCAGTGGTGTTTACAGGGAACCGTGCAAAGTTTAGACAAGTTGCGGCATTTGATTCCAGGCCATAACCGCGCTATCTAAGCAAAACATTGCACGGGTAGGGTGTTTACACGAGCCCGTACGAAATATGGAACCGTACCGGTCAAAAAGTTGACCTGCTTTTTTTAGGTCCCAAACTTGCACACTTAGCCGTTCAAAAATTTGTCCAGTTCCGCCGGTCTCGTGTAAACACGGTGGAACCGTGCATGTTTTTGTCCGTGCAAAAATTTTTCCGGATCCGTGTAAACGAGGCCTTAGTTTAGAAGTCTTCAGAACTTCTCAAGAATCTGCCCCATTTTTATCTTCCTTTGTTCACGGCCTCGATACTCCTGTGACTTTACATTTGAATCGTCGGTCGCGTTCAATTGCGTGAAATCTTAATTAAGTAGAAACGCATTTTAACTCCTATGAAGAAAAAATAATTGAAATTTGATATTTCAGAGGAAAGGGACAATCGAATGTTTCTTCAGTTTTGTCAGAGTTCAACGTGGATTTTCGAATTATCATATATTAAAGTGAATTGGACAAATTATATTTGGACACCGTAACTAAAGTTATAGTATTCAATTAAAAGAGGTTTTGAACCAGAGACCTTGGGATTTCAAATCCAGCGCCCTAACCATTAGGTCACGCTGCCTCGATAGAAATGTGTTCTTAAAATTTGCTCCATTTGCAGGCGTGCCCACCGTCTCGTTGGTGCGTGGTGTGCAAGACGTAATGACCGAAACCAGTGGCTGCGGATCGACCTCAGGGGACCCACCAGGATAACAAAAGTCACCACTCAGGGGAGGGATGATGCAACCCAGTTTGTTAGGACCTACTATTTGTACTACGGTCAGAATGGAAGGACGTTCTTACCCATCAAGGAAGGAGGGAAGATTAAGGTTTGTGAAACAAGTGTTATTAATATGTTATAATTGAGGAGCAGGGATGCCGCAGTGGCGATAGCTCACCTTTGAGTGAGGCGCTCGGGCGACGAAGATCAAAGCGACCCGGCGGGAAGGAGTCTGGTGACCGAAGATGTTCACGTCAATAAGCCCTGCGTTCGATCCCGGCTCAGTGCCATAACTATATAGGTCGAGTTTGATGTTATATAGTTCTTGCCTTGCCCCAAGTATAAGTATTTTTCTCCCGGAAGGGTACCCGGAAATGTTGGCTTTTTAATATGCAGGAATATCGCACTCCGGTTTCCCTGCATCTTGAAAAGCCAATATTTCCAAATTCCAATTCGATCCGGAAAGAAGACGCACATGGATACCAGCTAAGGCTGATGGGGCCTCCTCTGGTGTAAATATTGTAATTTATTACTTATTCATTTTTACAGGGAAGTGTAAAGACAGAACTTTTGAATCAGGAGATGTTGTCTCAGGGTGCGTTTCTTTACTGAAGAAAATCCAAGATTGGATTCTAAAATCCAAAGACGGATTTTGCGTTTCTTTACTAAACAGATCAATCCAAGTCGGATCATGGTGCATCAAAAGAACTGAAGAATCCTCGCCCAGAGCGAATTCTTCGGTTTCTTTGGCGCACTCTGATCCGAGTGATCTTGATTGATATGTTTAGTGAAGAAACGCAAAATCTGTTTTCGGATTCTTTCGAACTTAAGAATCCAATCTTAGACTTTTTTAAAGAAACGCACACTCATTTAACATAACGATAATGTTAATGACCAGAACATTACGAAAGATTTTAACTCAGAAGAGGTTTTTTGTGAAACGGCGCAATGTAAGAAGAGCATATATATTACCAGAAGGACTTTCATTAAGTTAAAAATAAAATTAAGGTAAGTTTTGTTTATATATGTGCTTGCAAGGTGTGAAAAGTTTGGTGATTTAAATAATAATAGAACGGAATAAAAAATAGAGGTTACGTGTGAGAATGGAACTATTATTTTATAGCAAAGCGCGCGAGTGACGTCATGACTCGGACAAGACTCAGGCAAACAAACTGAAATGGTGGATGATTTTGAAGATTTCTTTAAGAGCAATAATCGGTGTTCCTAAAACACTTTTGGGACGAAAACGTCGCCTACTTTCATGTATTTCCCTCAGAACAGGCTTGTGTTGACTGGGTCTTGCGGTGAATTCAGTGATTTGCGTTTTATTTTTAGACTTCGTGCGCTTCGTGCTTCTTTCCAGTTGCTTAAATTGGAAAATTTACTGCGGTGATCACTCTTCACTTCCTCGCTATTACTTAGCTCACGAATCTAGTCACACTTTACCTGTACATATACAAACAAAACCTTATTACCGTTATTTAATTTCTTACTTGATAGTGATCATATCAAGATGACATCGAAACGGCGGTTAGAGGGGTTATTTGGGGGTTAGAGGAGGGAGTTATTTTGGGGGGTGGAGGAGGGGTTATTTAAGGGGGAATGGACTGGGGCAGAAGTAAGGACTCAGAGTTTTGTTGTTTAATATTTCAGCTGTTTAGAGGCAACTTTGACCGATATTCACTGGTAGAACAACCAATCGACCCGCCTGTTAACGGACACTATGTACAATTTAACCCCAGATCTTGGCATGGTCATATATCTATGAGGGTCGAGGTGTACGGTTGTCGTGCAGGTGAGTGTGGAAGGCTCTTACCTGGTGTTGAAGACAGAACAAAAGAACTAGGAAAACAATGAAAACAACTGATTTGTGGGACGGTGTTCTATTGTGCCATGTTCTGTGTATTCTACACCAAGAAGGAATCGAGTGGAAAGGGGAAAACCGATTCAATAATTGTATGGTTACACAAAGGTTAAAGGGACGTTCGTTGGGATGTGTTTAGTGACCTTAATCCTTAATTTGAGAAAAACTTTGAAATAGTTATTAACGAGGTCAGAAGAACATTAAGAGGTTGAAACAACCAAACGAGAACCAGTCGCTCAAAACCTACTTAAAAATATATCCTACGTTTTTCAAAGTTGCGTAGCCCTTGACATCCAGTAGTTCCTTTAAATGCGTGTATGTTTCATCGTCATTGATTGACAGACTGACTTACTGACTGCTTGCTTGCTTGCTTGCTTGATACGTCTCAGATTATCCTGTCATTTCCCGACCTGTGGTGCGAGCTGTTATTAAACCCGGTCGTGGCTGCTCCAAGGTTGCCCTTCGCTGTTACTTTAACATCCGGGGACGAAGAAACAGTCGATTCATTGCTCGTGTGCAATGGATTGTGAACAAGCGAGTGACCAAAACAGAAACCGTGCGAGGAACTCATGCTGAGCTCTTGGAGAACACTTATGGCTTCAAAGCTGGAACAACGGTTAGTAAAGTTGGATGATCCTTAAATTCTATTTCGCATTCGGGCGTCTATCGACCTTGCAGACAACAAAGCAGCCGCTTTTTTACCCTTCTATGTAAATAGGACGTCGTATTTATCGGTTTAAGTTAAGCCTAGCGAGCTTTATGCTGCTTGACGTGGGAAATGCGCACAATTCTCAGGCGTCACATCACGAGAATTTAAAAGGACTCCGAATTCGACTAAAGAGATCCATTCCAAGAAATAATTCTCACATCTGTTCTATTGGTGTTCTACCGCATCTTAAGTATTGTTTTTAACAACAAAAACTGTGCAAAAAAAGTTTTCAAAATAGTGGTCAATAAGCTTAACTACACCTAGCCAGTTCACAGGCGTGCAACTTAAAGTAAAAGAAACAAATATGTCAACTTAACGTAATAGGCTTTAAAATACCTACTGGTGGGAAGCGTAATTGGGAGAGTTGAACTGGGGTCTACACTTACGCTTAGTGTTCAGAGCGCGACTTGAACCCGCGACCTCCGGATTTCAAGTCTGGCGGCCTAACCACTCGGCTTGAGCCACTCAACCACACTGCCTTCTCATGTTGTCTGAAGAACAAGCGCACGAGTCAAATAAATAAAACAACTTGGTAATCAAAGAATCAAGCGACGAATTACTTTTCTTACCTTCTTAAAATTGAACACTGTTTGCTTACCAATGACAAAGCAAGATATTTTTTTTCAAATCAGTATCTTGTTTGTACGTACTTGCTTATTTTGTAATCTGAATTAGAATTGTAATGGTGTTTGTGTTGGTCCCATGCAGGTCGCATGCAAAGTAAGAGCACGATACTCCAGTGGTAAGGATTGGACAATGAATACGGGAAGTAAAGACTTCTTTGCAGGCATCAAGGTAAAGTTCCAGAATTTATGGTAATTTCACTTTTACATCGACAATTTGCTGCTCTTTTCATGTTGCTTCTTGTGATCAAAGCCCTGTATGTCAGTGAGGATAATAGTTACCCTAGTAGATCGATGTCTCCTTTTTTCTCGTCGATTGTCATTTTCAGGACAGAGTAATGATATTTTAACCTGAATCTCACCTATTGTCGAAGAGTATTTTCCACGTTAAATTTCGCGCACAAAAAGAGTGGCGTGAATTGTAAAATTTCAGTGCCCAACCTTAATAAGTATTTGCCCTTGAATCGAATAACTTGAAGAGATGATACTAATTCAGTTGTGGGGTCGAATGCCGCGCTACGCTCCGCGAGATTCTGTGCATGACACGATTAGGTTGAGAAATTAGATTTTGATTAATCTGTCGTTTTCTTACAGGTCCATCCTAAGGCTCTTTCAATGACAGACAGCTCCGGATGGAAACCGATCAAACTACGCACCTCAGTTCCGATCAGATGCCGCGGTCGTAGAAGATGTTCTGTAGCCCTGAAGCTTGAGTCACATTCACGTTTTGTAACAGACAGGTGCCGGATAATACTGACGGAAAGAAACAGGAAAAATTACGGATTTTACGTGAAACCTGTACGAGATTTCAGAAAACTGAGAAGACAGAATATCCGTGTTCGCTTCAGCCCTATAAGATCCACCCCTGGTCTCTGTGGATTTTGGAAAGGATACAGACTTCCTCCTATCAAGGTAAATAATTATTTAACAAGTGTGTATATGCATGTATTATTTTTCAATTTATAAATGATCTAGGTTAGGTAACGTTCAAACAATTATTATTGTTGTTGAACTCCGCTTTTTCCGACTTTCTAGACAACAAAAAATAGGCGTTTGAAGTAATATATCAAACATGAGAGACAGTGTTTCATCGAGATAGCCGATTGTAATGACTGAAAAAGTACATCCAAGAGACATAGTTTGAGTTGCAGATAGCGGAGTGTTCGAGATAGCCCCATTTAGCTGTCTTGTGACTGGTATAAAAAAATCAAAACTGTCTAAGACGTAACTATATGAAGTAAATTAAACCAAAAGCAAGATCATCCAAACTATTCTTAAATCGTAGGTCATAACGTCCAACCGAGGCGTCAAGAAATGCCAGGCAACTGGAGACCCACATTATCGAACATTTGATAACAAGTAAGTCAGAATTCTTTGCTATGATTCGTAAGAGTATGCGCACAACTATAGAAAGTTTTCCAACATTCGGACTTGCCCATGATAACTGTTGAAAATGAATAGCACAACGGGAAAGTACTAAAAGTGGATTTGAATGGACAAAGTTGAGGAATTTATTCGTAGCATACGAGGACTTGAATTGGAAAATGTTCGATTCACATGATCATGAGTTGCGCAGTGGAGACTGGACTCAGTAAAAGGAAGGGTCCAATCGGTCTAGATAAAAACAAAATTATTTTGCAGTGTATCTATTGTGTCGAGGGGTCGGTGTTCAAGCCGTGGCCGGGGACATTGTGTTGTTTTCTTGGGCAAGACACTTTCAATTCTCATAGTGCCTCGCTTGTACCCAGGTGTATAAATGGGTACCGGCGAATCTAATGCTGGGGGTAACCCTGCGATGGACTAGCATCCCATGCAGGGGGGAGTACAAATACTCCTAGTCGCTTCATACTACAGAAACGGGCATTTATGAACTCCTGCCTGATGGGCCACTTGGCTCGTATGAGACTTTACCTATCCACTGTGATATTATTGAACGTCCTCCTGTTTTTAATTTTTGTTTGCTTGTTTGTTTGTTGTTTGTTTTAATTTACCGCTGTTCTGTGTGCTCACCTTTTTGTTAGGTATTACGACATTTTGAGAAATGCTGGCACTTACGTTATGGTGAAGAGTTTGAGAAGAAACTTCGAGGTATCATTATTTCGAGTTTTACACTGAATAACTGGGAGAAATTCTCTTTTGCTATCATTCTCCATCTGTAGACGTAAGTTTTCAGAAAAATAGACAATGGTATTGACGTAATCTATACCGAAACACAAGGCGTTTTCTATTCTGAAAAGACATGGCAAAGTTTCCAAGTAAAGGAAAACGGAAATTTTTCATTTTCAGGACAGAAGTTCCGACAAGTGACTTATTTTTCAAGCAGAAATGTCAACAATACAGTGCTAGTCGTGTAAATTTCAAATAAACGGGAAATAAGCCTGCTCTCGGCCATTCACAAGTAGTTTTGTCAGTGATGTTTGCCGATACATCCTGAACGTCATTGCAGAAAGCTAAATCGACCAGATGTTCCACGTTTTCAACGATTTACGTTCTTATATAACATTAAAATGACGCTATAAAATGGCCGAAACCTTTTAGTGAGTTTTCAGCACTGAATGTCGTGTCTATGTTCTGTACCTTTATTTCCCATTGAAAATGTGGTATGTTTGTTAAATGTAATTTTTAGGGGCCAATCCCTTTTTTAGCTTTCGTAGATGCGTTCGTATATTTTGGACTCGGCGTTATTGTAGCTGACTGGATAAGTTGTATATTTAACTCAGCGCCTTGCTTTTCCTTTGATCTAGTTTCAAATGAGAAGATATATCAAACATTCAAGACAGTGTTTAACCACTTTGATACCAAGCATCTCGAATTTCCTCAAAAATACTCCGCTGCGCGTCGTTTTTTCGACTCTCATCTCGGTGTTTGGAAAAGCGTTCAAAGACGTCAAAAATACTCCGCTGCGCGTCATATTTTCAACTCTCCTCTCGGTGTTTGGAAATGTGGTCAAATTAAGGCGTTCTTTTGTGTATGACACATCACTTTTCTCTTTAGGTACATGCGCGTATCTGGCCGTGCTGGCGAGTGGTGTGTAACTGTGGTGTGGCTATCCGTGAAAACAATGATGTGGTTACTATTGACATGTGTCACGGAGCTTGGCGCAGGACAAGTCCACGTGTTGTGCAAAAGTCACGACGACCTCTCGGCAACCGAATGAGAATCCGAAGATATGGATCTGGTCAAAGCACGCGTTTTAAGGTCTGCGACATCTTCTTCATTATTTTGTTTCAGTTCTCAAATCAACTGGGCCAGGTTGTTCAAAGCCCAATTAAGCTAACCCAGGGTTAGCGAGAATTTTGATTTCAGTTTTGTAACTTTTTGGTGAGGTAATCTGTTTGCTTTGTTTGCCCTTCAGTTTTGAGCTGTAGTAATCTCAACTACACCAAATAAACGTTAGAGGTGAAAAAACATTTTTAAACAAGAAAAAATAATGCCCCAGTTAACGTTTAATCCTTGGTTAACCGCCTTTCGAACAACCCGGCCCTGGAAGACAAAAAGTTCATTTTCATATTCTGCCTAGATGAGGTCTGTCTTGAAAGCCCGGAGAACTTCAATTTAAAGGAGCTACGTCACGGTTAAACGGTTTGAAAAATTTAGCCTAAATTTTTCAATTTCATTGTTTGTAATCGGTGTCAAGCTTCTCCATCCTTAACCATCCTTGTTTCTTTATGGTTTATTATTATCTCTCTGGTGTTTTTCTATCTTTGTTAAGTATTATTTTCAGGTTTCCTTCAATTTCAAGGTAATTTTGTCTATGGTCAAAATAACTCAAAATACCGTGACGGAGCCCCTTTAAATGGTCAAGGAAGGTTGTGAAATTAACTGGAATTAAATCCCAAAGGATTGCAGCTTGGCCATGGCTCAAGCTTTAGTTGACAGTTAAAGGATACCGTTATAACACAAACAAAGAAATAAGAGCTATAGTGCTTTTTGTGTGGGATACTTGCCACACTATTGTCTTATCATATTGTCACGTGACCGTTAATGCAAATCAGCCAGAGTATCCCGCACATGTACCCCTTGTGTACCTTTTTTTAAAAAATGTATGAAATGTCTGCTTTCTTCCTGATCGATCTACATAAAGAATCAATGAGCATCCCCGTCTCTTTTGCATGGGAGTACATACAGTACAGTAAAAAAAACAAGGGGAAATGCTGGCAGAAATTTTCATTTTAATACCCAAGAATATAAGAACCATTTTGGTCAGGCAAGATCAAGCAAGCTCTTATATGTGGGTTACAGTTAAATTTTGATAAACATTTCTACCAATTTAAGGAGTGTGACTTTGAGATTGCAAATTTATATTAGAAGAAAATACGTAATCAGTTGTGAATAAATACTGTATTATTTACTGTAGTTATTTTTCTGGTAATTAACAACTACCCCCAAAATACAAGAACTTATTGTGCCAGAGTTCAAAAATTGTAGCTTCCCACACGGATTTTTTTTATTGTAACCCTTTCTTGTGTTAAGTACCATCAGTTTCTTTGAAAGCAAGATGTTGAGAAGTTGAATGTAACTGTTCTTATGATGTTATTTCCCAGGTCATGATGAAATCAGGAGCCGTGGTCGAAGCTCACTGTGCATACTGGGGAATGAGTCTGTATGTCACAGTACCTGGTGTAGACAGCTCGGCTACTGTGGGACTGTGCGGAAATAACAACGGAAATCAACACGATGATCTGGAGAGAAAAGGCATTTACGCGTTTGCCAGGAAGTACATGTAAGTAACAGTAAGATAGCCTCGGTCCACAACGAAACCTGTTGCTTAGATATACAACAACAACAACAACAGCAACAAAAATCCCAGTTAGGTTTTCTTTAGGGCCGAAGGGGTCTTTGCGTAACTTACTTACCGGTTATGAAAGATGCTAGATGTTTGAGTTCTCAAGGAAAGCTGCAGTTAATATTTACTTTACAAAGAAGTCTTTGTTTAGCTTACTGCTTATTAAGGCTGCTTGATCAAGCTGGCTGTCTACGAAACATCAGTATCTCGATATGCATTGATATAATGGTTTGAGAGTATTGAAACACGAGTGATGTAGAACTAAGTCATAAGAGGTTACTGAAAGTTCCAACTGGATAAAAACAAAAATGAAGTTCACTTATTGGTGAATAGAAATTTAGTTAATAGTGATCTTTATGAAATGTAAAATGTTTGTTCTAAGCTTCATTCTTAAGTTAAATTTAGCACCAAGGGAAGGTGACCATAGGTTTTCGTAAGACAAGGCTCTACTCTGTTCGTGATATTATTATTTTTTATTATATAGACACGAGTGTTTTACTAGAAAATATACCACTGGTAAAATTCATAAAAAAATGCATCCGGAACCCGAGTGGTTTATTTTAGTTTATCGATGATTTCATTGATATCAAGTTTGTCTCTTAAATTGTACTTAAATTCGTTGGCGTATCATCGAAACATCTTCGGATCTTTCTCGAATGTCTTCGGCAATCTTCGGAAAACTTCGGACATCTTCGGAAATTCTCGGAAAATGTTCGGGAATGTTCGTCTGGCCTTCGGAACAATTTTGGAAAATCTTCGCAAATCTTCGAAAGCTGGTCGGAAATCTTCGGAAAATCATCAAAAACGCCGTCATCAG
>CM042757.1:5605980-5656813 GCA_022496165.2 Catalaphyllia jardinei | reverse complement strand
TATGTCTTTTCAGGTTAAGGCCTGGTACCAGTCTCTTCGAGAAGCTTCCACCTCGCGTCTCGTCTGTAAGCCGACGCGTCAAGCCATCTTGCGCATGTGTCAAGAAGGGCAATCGCCGTTTCAACACCTGTGACGTCAAGCCAATACCAGACACTGACAAAGGCGGCAAACCTGTGAAACCGATCAAAGTTCCACCTCATCCGAAAAAACCTGGAAAAACCGACAATCGAGATTACGACCCGAACTCTGTAAACTATGTATTTAAACCTCCTAAAGTTAAGTACCGTGTCCCCACCTGGCCAACTCCGTCTGGAATAACTCGCAAGAAGGCAATTAGGCATTGTAAGAGGCAAATGAGTAAAATCTTACGTTTGTGTAAGAAGGTTGTCAATGCTAAGAAGCTCAAGGTCATGACAGAGTGCGTGACAGATATTAAGGTAAGTTGTGTGACCATTATTTTACTTTGGTGTTGCCTTTCGTTAGGGGACGGTCCATTATTCTTTGAAGAGGAGGAGGAGAGGGAGGCGTGTTGGCAATTTCAAAAAAATAAATTCCTGCAAAGCAAAAAATGTTAAAAACAAAAATTGTACAAGGGGAGCAATGGGAAAAAAATCGAGCAAGTGCTTTCCACTATCATTATTTTAAGTTTGATAACACAAAATTCTTGTACAAGCTAATATCCACCAAAGAAAATCATGCACAACCTAACGGTGAAAAAATATAATAATTTCATGCCCCAGAAAATTACCCCCCCCGGGCTCCCCCCACCCCCGGGCTCTCCCCACCCCCTACCATTGTCCATGCATTCCTGATGCTTGTTTGTTAATGCTCTCTTTTTTTGGTAATACTAGATTTCAGGCAAACTATCAATGGCCAAGTCAGCTTTATCCAGTCTCCAAGACGCTTGTAAAACCGCAGCTCTTGTTAATCCCAAAAACTACAAGAAGAAGAAAGGTCGCCTCGTCCCAAACACAAACATCCTGGCAAAACTCTGTCCGGACAACTGCAATAAGCGAGGACGGTGCGTGAACAGCAAATGTCGCTGCTCTCGCGGCTATGGTTCAAGTGACTGTTCGGTCGATAAAAGAAAACCTCCAAAGCTGCAAGGACTGCAATCTAAAGGCGTGTGTGACCTGAGGAAACGTGCTTGCCGATTTGCGAGTGTGTACGGCAGAGGTTTCTGGGAAGGTCACGTGAGCTGTCACATACAGAAAGCTCGGGTATGTGTTGAAAAAATATGTTTGTGTCAGTTGTTCTTGTTTGTGTTGTTTGTTTAGGGATTTTTCTGTTGTAGTTCGTGCGATTTAAATATGTTATTGTATGTATCTGCACATGCTGAAAGTTACAGGGTTTTTTAATCGTTTTGCAAAATATAGGATTACAAAAGGTAACATTAACTTACTTACAAAGGAAAACGAATAGTGTAATATGGATGAAGATTGATGTGACTTGATTTGATTTAGGGAGACAGGGTGGCCGAGCGGACTGTAATATGGAGGTCCTGGGTTCAAGGCCTCCTCCCTGCCTGCTTTTTTTATTCCCAATGACTAAAAAGCAGTTCATTCTCCTTTTTAGTTGTTGCGTCGCAGATGGCATGGAATCGGTGCTCAAAGGAAGAACCACGGCCATTTGCAAAGTTTCAGGGAAGCAAGATGTCAACTTCCTTTCAAGTTTCCTACCGCGAGAAAGCTTCGCGGCCTACCCTTGAGAGCGTTAGTGGCCATTTCAAATAACGGCGTCTTGCTTAGTAATCGTCTGAAGTTGGTTATTTATGACTCGGCGTGCCATAGATGTTTACCAAATGGACTCTGCTGGCGAAAGGTGACTTTCTGGTTGTTTTGTCTTTCAATTTCATTTATTTACGTACTGACCTCCACTCCTGTTGCCGTACTAGCAGTAGACTGCTGAAAAATACTATTCACTTGACTCTGAAGATGACATCGGCTCTGGTTGTCGGGTGAAACGTTAGTCACCAACAACAGTTCTTTTCAGAACTACACTCATCAAGATATCATATTGTCTTTCCCTCGCAGAGACGATCACCCAGACGATAACACTATACGACCTACTGATACTCCCAGCTGAAAACCATTTGCTGAGTAAACTTCTTATTATGGAAGTATGCTTAGCCTCCTTAGTAACGTGTCCCTTTAGTTGAATATTGATGTGTCTGCTATAGAAATGCCCGTTCTTTTCTGTTTATTAGAGACAGTTATAAGGACTTTAGCATCTCTTTAAAGTAGAACATGAAAAGTTTCATTAGTAGAGATTGGTTGCTTTGAAGCTTTTCCCCCTTCTATTTCTTCCTAGAATATTTCATTTAGATTTACACTGAAATATCCACATGCGGGATGAAATCCACCACCCAGATTTGCTGTAACTGATAGGTTAATTAGAGGAAACAACAATCGAAGACGCCATCCAAATGGATGGTCGAAAAGGAATTTTTCAGCTTAAACCTTAGATGGCTCTCTTGCAGTGGCTCTCTGATATCGATCTGTTTTCTCAGGGTTCCTTCTCCACTCTTTACTTACATTTATTCTAATTTCTACTAACACAGAGAAATAACTGCATCATCAAAGGATTATGCTACGCTGCAAATGAGCGCCATCCTAAGAACGTAAGACTAAAATGCATTCCACAGATCACTAGAAGCGGTTGGACAAGAGGTTAGTAATGTTACTTAACTTAAACACGTAGTCGGGGAACGAAATAAACGTTAGAAATGGAATGAGGCGATTTATGTTATAGTTAACCACAGTTTATGGCAGTCGGAAAAGGAATGAAAAAGAAAAAAAAAAGGAAGCACTGGAAGTTCTGTTTGTTGGAGGGCAGCTTGCTGACAACGACATAAACCTTTATCTCACAATTCCATAATCCCATAATTCTTAATTTGAAATTGGCAGTCTTACTAATTTAATCACGGCCTCTAGATTTCTGCCTTCCATACATTTGCTACCAAAGCCATTGTATATAATATGCCTTTCAGCTTTCCACTTCAACGCGTACTTTCAATATCACCAGAATGAGGTTGGGGTGCATTTTTGTCAACCCTGACCTCGATTCGGCGCCATTTCTTATTGGAATACAGGAAAGGTCGATTGACCAAGTCATGTGACAAGTTCTGGAGATGGCTTAGGGGAGAACGTGCAGTCTTGCGTGATAGTGGCTATTCCTCGTTTCGGCCTGCTTAACTATGTCTCTGATCTTTCTTCTTCAGTATCACAACAATACAAACCATTAGGAATGAAGAATGGTCGCATTCCATCGCGGGCAATTTCAGCTTCCTCCAAATGGGATCGTTATCATGGACCAGATCGTGCCAGGCTTCAGATTTCTCGGCGCGGTCGCTACATAGGAGCCTGGTCAGCTAAACATAACAATCTTCAACAGTGGCTTAAGGTTGACTTTACCAGTCCCGTCAAGGTACTAGCTGTAGCCACACAAGGTCGTCAGGACGCTAGCCAATGGGTGACGAGATACTATCTGTCATACGGTTTTGGTGGGATCAACTTTGTGCCCTATTTGTGCCGAAAGGTAAGTCAAAAGTCTTAGTAATGGTTTCTACGAGTTGGCGGGTATATTACGTGTCGATCGACGTAACATAAAACTGTGAGAGAAATTGCCGTTAAACTCATTTGAAATAGATGAGCTTGGGAACTGCCGCCTTAAAATGTAGCGGGGTGCAACAATGCGATATGCAGAAGGAAAGTGTCCCTGACAATCCTGGAAGCAGGAATCACCTAAAGAAGCGGCCGCTAAGTGACACCATCACACTAAAAGATATCAGTGGAAATAACCTAGCTGACTGACTACACTTACAGAGAAACCTGCATACCAGAGGGAGGAAGAGAAGGGAGCAAGAATCTGCCAGAATCCGCAAAGATTGGTTTAAATTTAGGGGTAGGGGGTTATTGTGGGACATTTTGGGAGCTGGGTTATTTCATGGTTCTTTGCTATCGTACTTAACGTTTCCTTGTTGTAACCATTATTGTTCGTTTTGACTTGTTAGATTTTCCGTGCAAATAGAGATAGGAATACTATTGTAAGACGGAGCCTGTCTCCAGCAATCCGGGCACGTTTTATCCGCATTCACCCAGTCGGCTGGAGAGGACACATCTCGCTGAGAGCTGAATTCTACGGACACAGAACTGGTGAGAGCCAAGGACCTACAAAAATCAAATCAAAACATTTCAAATATATTTTATTGGAGTGATTTTCCCGTGAGGGTCTAGATGGATGATGACATGTTTTGGGTTTGCTTTACTTCGCTCTGTAATTGGTTGAAAAACTCACGCCATTTATTCAACCAATCAGATGCAAGAGATTTAGAAACCAGTCGCGTTTTTGCCAAGTGCGTTTGCCCACGCTGGGCGCTGGTCACGTGTGTTTGCGTCGACGAGTGCTTATTGGTCCGTTGTGTTCCTTGTAAGACTCTACTCAATCAAAGTATCACAATCAATTTTACATTCCTCTTCAATAAAACGAGTTGCATGGAAACGCTTTACAATTTACACTGTATTGTTTATTTTTGTAGCTGTATCAAGACTACCACTTGGTGTCGGTGATAAGAGAATACGTGATAGCGCTCTAAGTGCCTCCAGTTTCTGGGACCGATACCACGCCGCCTCGGTAGGAAGACTTCATATATGCAGGTCAGGAAGATTCCGGGGAGCTTGGTCGGCAAGAAAAAATATCCGAGGACAGTGGCTACAGGTTAGTACCTGACTTAGAGAAAATTAATAATTTATTGTTCTTCAGAGAAGTAGACGCGAGCCACTGGATTTAGTTTAAAGACAAGTATTTATGTAGCTTGTTAAATGTTTTGTGTGGTTGAAAGACCTGCTCTTTGAAATTCAATGTCGGGTCCTTGGCCTGGAAGAGCTATGGGATTGCTTTCAGCACTAGAAAAGCCTTATTAATCTAAAACTTTCTAATGGCATGCTCATTATTGAAGAAAGGCTTAGTCAGTACATTAGAAGGCGCGGTGGTATGATGGTTAACACAGTCGACTCCAACGGGAAGCTGGGTTCGAGCCCTGACCGGTATCATTGTGTTTTGTTCTTGGGCAAGACACTTGACTATCATCTTACCTCTCGCCACCCAGGTGTATAAATGGGTACCCGAAAATTTAATCCTGGAGGGTAACTCTGCGATGGACTAGCATCCCATCCAGGGAGGAATGGAAATTCAAATAGTGCGTCAATGCTACGGAAACCGGCGTAAGCTCCGGCTGAATGAATGTATGAGCCCCTTGACCTAACACAAGCTTTACTTACTTGAACAAATTGTGATTGTCTCCTCACAGGTTGACCTCCGCACTCGTGCGAGTATCGTGGCTACCGCAATCCAGGGTCGCCAAGACACTAACCAATGGGTGACAAGTTACAGAGTAATGTATGGCGATGATGGAATACGATTCCGAAATTATCGACCTGGACGAAGAGGGGTAAAGAATGTTTACAAGATATTAAACTAAAGCTATAGTGTGAAGACCACATTTTTCGAAAACGGAGCATTAAGAAAACGAGAACGTTTTGATAATCATGTCATTGCCCTATCCAAGTTTTTCTCAAATCCTTGGCTTGCACTGTCACGCAGTAAAAAAATAATTCGAAAACCATTCCGTGGATAAAGTTAAGATATAGGAGATTGATAAACAAGACACTTTTCCAAGTTTTACGTCTATGCGTTTTCCCAAACTTCATATATTTGACAAAACATTTTGCGCAAATTCACACAGGCTAGTAAGGAGCCACCATTTTGGTGTTCCTCTGTGGGACGGCACCAACATGGTGACCGGAAAATAGTGTAAACATCCAGAGCTTACTCTGGCAGTTTAGGCGACTGATTATCTGTACTGAAAAAACAAACATTTACATAAAAAACTTTTCCTAATACTTAAACTTCTGAATTGGCTAAAATTCACGATAACATTTGATGCGTTTTCAGAGTGAAAGAAATTTTCCAAATTTCTCCGATGTTGTGTGGATGTGGTCGTAGTTTTGTGTTTTTTAAGATTCATTTTAATATTATGATCTTTCTCGATCCCAGCTCTTCCGCGGTAATCGAGACCGAAACACTGTGGTTAGGAATGCTCTTGTGCCTCCCATCAGAGCTCGATATTTGCGTTTTTACCCGCAGTCCTGGTACAGGCACATGTCTATGAGGGTGGAGTTATACGGAAAATATTTGAGTAAGTAAAGAAAAGGCAAAAGGATGTAAACTGGTGTTGTTTGTTGTTGTTTTGGTGTTGGTTTGCAAATTAACTTTTGTTAGAGAAATATAAAAGTGAAATACGGAATCCTCTCAACTGACGTTGGAACAATAAGTGCAAAAATATTATTAATGAAAAACTACTGATATGACGATAACATTTTGAACACTTATTGAAACATCTCACTTGAATTTACATCTCTGGCCAAATGACCCCGTGATTAAATTCTCAAATATTCCGGAGAAAATTAATTTATGTCAAAGCTCTTAAAAACATGCTAAAAACGGATGCCATTTTGTTTTGAACTGACATGAAGACTTTTTTCAATTCAAATACGGATTACTTCTATTTCGATTTCCTTTTCGCGGAGCCATCTTCGGAACTAAAGTAAAAATAACTCTTTCCAAGCTGTACTTAAAATTTTACCATGTTAAGGGTATTTTATGCTGTACTTTCTTTTTGCACTTCAGCAGAAAACTTCGGCCTAACTTTATTTCAATCTTAGGAACGATTTGTTACGAGTGTATTGTGAAATACTCATACTAACTATGTACTGCAAAACTGTCCTGTTTTTTCCCTAAGACCAACATACAAAGTCCTTAAGATAGCGTCTGCACTGATTTATTTCCAGGGCCCCGCCCCGTTCCCAAGCCTCTTGGCCTTTCCAACAACCGTCTTAACAACCGCTACATAACGGCGTCTAGCATCTGGGATAAATACCACGCTGCTTGGTTAGCGCGGCTGTACAACAAAAAACGAGGGCGCTACCGCGGTGGATGGTCAGCTAAAGTCAACAAACGAGGACAGTGGATACAGTTTGATTTCAGGCGGCCGAGAAAGATTGTCAAGGTGACAACACAAGGACGATCAGATCTCAGACAGTTCGTGACACGATACATTATCAAATACAGTGCGAATGCCTTCTACTGGACGCCATACAGGAAATACAGTCGAGTGCAAGTAAGATATCTTAAGACTTTTAAAGTGAAAGTGTCAGATTTTTCTTTACCAGGTAGCTTCAACTGGCACCTTTTTGAAACCTCAACCCCAATTTAACTACCTAATCAAGTCAAACTTAGAGCTTATGAAACTGCATTTATTTCAGAGTCCAATGTGAAAGCCGCAAAGTATAAAAAAAATTATGAAAAAGTGATCTGTTAACGTACCAATCGTTTTGTAGAAATTTACTTGCTGTAATGTAACGCTGTATTTTTCGTAATGACATATCCAACGAGACTCGATGAAATCAAATTGTGCTTATGAATTTCCACTCTCAGGTCTTCCCTGGAAACAAAGATCAACACACAGTCAAGTCAAACGTTTTCGATCCACCAGTCAAGGCGCGCTATGTACGAATTTATCCAATTGCTTGGGTGGGGCATATGTCTTTAAGAGCTGAATTCTATGGAATCACCTTACGTAAGTAGTATTATGTTGTTGTTTTCTTTGTAATTCCGATTTTTTGAACCATCAAGGAGATGGGAAATTTGTTAGAAAAAAACTTGAAGTTCGCAAAAACGAGTGTAAATTGCCCCTAACTATTTTGCCAAGGGTACAAAAATTTGCTTCGAATAGTCGAGCGTTGCGAAAAATCGATGGTTTGTAAAATGAGAATTCCCTTTTAGGGTAGGGTTCCTAAATTGAAAGATGGTTTAACAAGTTCACTGCGTTACTTTCCAACAGCTAAAGACAGTGTGGAAGTTGGTTTAGAAGATGGCAAAATTCGAAACAGAGCGTTTACAGCCTCCAGTAAGTGGGACAGGTATCATCGTGCCAATAGGGCGCGGCTCAACAGTGTGGCGAATAAACGCCACAGAGGAGCATGGTCTGCTAGGAAGAACAACAGGCGACAGTGGATACAGGTTAAACTGGGTCAAAAAACAAGAATTACAGGTGTGGTGACGCAAGGTCGACAAGATGCCAACCAGTGGGTGACAAGTTACAGCATATCTTATAGCTTGAATGGACGTACGTTCCGTCCTTACAGTGAAAACGGTCGAGTGAAGGTATTTATTTTAGTTTAGTAGAATTCTACTAGTATACAAATGCAAGTGCTGTAATCTGATTGGCTGCGGTGGCTTGGTGTGGTCGACAAAGTTGCAACGTTTGCCTCGTTCCTTCGAAGTTTTGAAAGAACAATTAGAAACAAAAAGATAGTCGATTTCCTGAGAAGAGTAAAAGAAGAGGATTGTTTACGGTTTCTTGAATTGAAAGGGTTCGATTATTTTTAAAGAAACTGATATGCGCGCGTACACAACTGAAAATGTAAAATTAAAAATTCAATCCGCACGAATTCTCTAAAATATGAAATTGAATACTGACACCGGAAATACCAGGAGTGTTATTTGATGGAAATTTCAGAGAATTCTACTGAATCAATTAGATTTTTTGTTCTCGATTTGTATGAGGCGATAGTAACAGAAAGGAGGGTAAACGTCAATTAAAGACTACATAAATTATTCAACTGCTGAAATAATCAGCCTTCCCTCAGGCTCACCTTTAAGTCACACGCGCAAGCGGAGAACGAGTCGCTGAGCGGCGGACGTGATCCTGCAGGGACGAGTCTGTTGCAGAAACACAGTTGCTCTCAAACCATGAGTCTGCCCACAGGTTAACCTTCCCATTTCTCCCTTTGTTGTTTTATTTTAGGTATTCCCAGGAAATAGGGACCGTAATAGCCAAGTGTCACACAGACTTCAAAGACCTCTCTACACGAAATATGTCAGATTCCATCCAATCACCTGGTATGGGCATATCTCCATGAGGATTGGGCTCTATGGACAGAGAGCTGGTAAGGAGTTACGTCCCGAGTCTAGTTTTACAATTACGCTCCCTAAAGTTACAATGAGCAACTGGCCATTTTATTTCGCGATCTAACGCTTGCAAACAACTCGCAGACTTGCCCTGAGTCTGAGAAAATAGTTTGGACCGAATTCTAAAGCGCTAGGAAACTTAGCCCATTTTCGGTGCCCTCCTGCGCATGCGTGTAAAAGGGATACTAGGAGCAGGGATAGCGCAGTAATGAGAGCGCTCGTCTGGGGGCTGGGTTCGATCAGGCCGACCCGGTGTCATAAATGGCATGAGTTTGTTGTTGGTTCTTTCCTTGCTCTGAGGATTTTTCAGGTTTCTCCGGTTTTCCTCCTTTCACAAAAAATCAACATCTTTAATTTCCAACTCAACCATGATATAGGACTTGTATGAAAAGCAGCTCAGACTGATGTGACTTCCTCTCGAAATATTGTATTTTATATTAGTAATGGCCCGATTGTCTTGTCTCGACGCTCTAATCTTTTTCTTTTAGTTAACCACCTTAAATGTGCAATTAGCTAGCAGTGAATATTACCTACGAGTTTAGAGAGAGGGACTTTTTTTTATTTTGCCTCCCCCCTCCTGTTGGGACCAAGATATTGGTAACCTGAGTATTCCCTATCACTCCAGACAATTTTGCTGCTCTCTCGTTTAGTGTTCGGACGAGGATCCTGTTAAATGTAAAATTTGGAAATGAATCGAACGAACAAAAAACACGTCTTCGAGCCAAACGTGTCGTGAAGTGTCATAGCCCTGACATCCCTTGCAACGCCATATTTGACGTACCCAGGCCATGATTTGCCCTGACACTATGCGACAGATGTGTCAGGCACATAACATTCTCTGACAGGTCACGTTTCCTGACACATCGCGTTCCGATCTACGATTCGTGTCATGGATCGCAAATGGCTTTCCGGTGAAAAGAGTTATCAGCTTAAAAATGAACGCTTCTTGCTAGATAAGGTGTTCTCTGATTTTTATGATGTTATTTTAGGTGTCAGAAGAACAGCTCCTGAACCCCTTGGACTACAAAATGGTCGCATACCCAATAGGGCCATCACAGCCTCATCACGATGGAACCGCTACCACGCTGCTTGGTTAGGCAGGCTTAAACGACCGAGACGTGGACGGTACGCCGGGGCCTGGTGCGCCAAAACAAACAACCGCGAGCAATACCTGCAGGTTGACTTCAGAGGCGCTAAGAAAATAGTTGCCGTGGCAACCCAAGGGAGACACGACTACAACCAGTGGGTGACACTGTACTATCTGTCTTTCAGTGTGGATGGTACTTACTTTGCTAAATACAGGAAGAATGGCAGAACAAAGGTAAAACAAATCTTTGAAGATTATTTTGTAACGAAACTTGTGCTGCGTCGGTAAAGAAGTCGTAACACATGTTTTAGAGTAGTTTAAGGGCTGATGTTTGAATCTCAAGTATATCGAACTTTGTTGTAATGATTGCGATCATAGGGAAGGCTAACCATTTTGCGGCTGTAAAAGTTCTATTCATTGTGATTATAAGCTGAGCAAATTTTGCACGTTATTTCCTTTGATTCTCTCTCGCTTTTTATCTTGCTTATTTTTCCAACGCTTCTTTGTGGGAGGCATGGAGCGAGCGGTCCGGGTTCGAACCCTGGCCAAGGACATTGTGTTGTGTTCTTGGGCAAGACACTTTATTCTCACAGTGCCTCTCTCCACCCAGATGTATAAATGGGTACCGGCGAATTGTTGGGGTGACCTGCGATGGACTAGCATCCCGTCCAGGGGAAGTAGAAATACTTCTAGCCGCTTCATGCTACAGAAACCGGGATAAGCTCCGGCAGCTATGAGCCAGCCTTGGCTTCTTTGAGTAAAATTTCCTTGAGGTCTGGAGGTCGACCTCCTTTGAGGAATTTTTCGTTGCTTAAATATAATGGATTATACCGACTCCGTTATTTTAGTATGCTCTGTTCTCATTCACTTTCTCTCTGTGTTCAGTATTTCAGAGGAAACAGAGACAGAAACACAGTTGTAATGCACTTATTGAGGCCAAAAATAGACGCGCATGTTATCCGTGTTCATCCCGTCAGATGGGTTAATCACATCTCCATGAGGGTTGAGTTCTATGGGAGAGCTGCTGGTAGGTTCATTAACTTAAATATGACTAGCTTTGCTGTGTGTTCTGTTGTTGTTGTTCACTCTTGATACTTATCTTCCGTTATGTAGGAAAGAGTCCATTTAAAAGCTTTCATTTTTTTAGTTTGGTGCTCAAAGTACAAAGCATCATTTGAGTAAAGTCTAGTTCATTTACTCAAGTAGGCGTTAATGAGATCTTAAAACTTTAGAAAGCACTACATTATATTCGGTGTGAGAAATGTTTCTTATTAATTTGGTGAGACTGTTTCTCCACATCACCTGCACAAGAAGGCCTGAACATTGCTCTTCCGTACTCTGTGGTTACTGTCAGTCTTAAAAATTCATTCTTTTTTACACGAGCTCAAGATAGGAAATGCGTACGCATTGCGGACTTATTTTTTTGATCAACGTACATTCACTGTTCATTACCAGTACCTTCTCGTTTGGCTCTTGGAGTCGAGGACCGCCGTATCCCGGATGGAGGATTCAGTGCTTCATCCAGCTGGAACAGAAACCATGGTCCTAAGCGTGCTCGTCTAAACATCCCCCGAGAGGGAAGACTGGCAGGGGCCTGGTGTGCACGTTCTAATAATCGCGCACAATGGCTTCTGGTTGACATCACTAAACCAGCTCGAGTTGTTGGATTTGCTGTTCAGGGCCGGCAGGATTACAGCCAATGGGTGACGAGTCTTAGAATATCATACAGCAAGGATGGAATCTATTTCCGCTATTATACCGAGAGGAGAAGGCCTAAGGTTTGTTTACACTGCTGTCTTCTGCTGTGCTAGATTGCTTCAGAAGTCGTATTCTAAAAGGAACTATTTGATGAAAGTTGAGGATCATTTTCCAATCTCATTACAACTTAGAAAGTTGTTTTCAAATCCACAAAAGTTAACTAAGTTAAAAAACTTTAGAAGAGTCACGATAATAAATTATGTTGATTTATTTATGTAATTATAGCGATACTAGAAACATCGGAATCAATGGAAAATATTGAGACGGATTTCGAACAAGAAACTTAAAAAATAACATGCGAGATTCTTTAGCTCCTGTGGCTGCTTACTTACAACTAAGAAAAAGTGGAATTTTTCAAAGCGCATTAACATTGTTTATAGAATAACCCTTTACACGGTTAACTTTGCTCATTTGCATTACAATAAAATCTAACATGTATGCGAGGCAATTTCCGGACTATTTTGCAGTTTTAGCCCTGAAATTGCCTCGCATCCACGTTGGATTACACTGTAATGCAAATGGTAAAAATTAACCGTGAAATGGGCTATTACAGAGAAGGGGAACAGTTATGTCTTGTAAACCTATTCTCGTCTATTTTATTATGTTATAGCTTTTCCCTGGCAATAAGGATAGAAACTCTGTCGTGAAGCACTTTTTCCGACGCCCCGTCGCTGCTCGATTTGTCAAGTTCCATCCAGTGAGTTGGCATACTCATATTTCTATGAGAGTTGAGCTTTATGGATATCTTCTTGGTGAGTCAGAATTCAATTGTCGCGTCTTACGACTTACTAAGACGATACAGTGTTGTTACATACGACGTTTATACCTCATGCCATGCAAAAATCACTTAAACTTTCAGCCTATATCAATATCTCAAGGCGGCGTTTGTAAGGTATCAAACATTATTCAAAAGTTCACTTTTAATGCCCCACAAGACAACAGTAAGCACGATTCAAGTTTAATGTACACTAAATATTTCTTTTCTTGACCCTGTCGAAAAAGTTGTTCCTTATAAAAGATCAGGAGAAGGTTTATTGTCAATTTAAGACTACTTTGCGACTTTACCCATATTGTAGGAAGTAATTTCAAGACCCTGTTGCGTGTCAAGGCTCATTTCGATATGGCGGACATACTAAGGAAAGATATTTTTGTTGGACACAATGAACTTAAATCCGCGGCAAACAGCTTATATCGTTCTATATTTTTGATTCACTCTAGTCCGTGAGGCTCCCGTACGACCTAGCGGCATTCCAACCGGACGGCGCGGCGCACGTTACATCACGGCCTCCAGTTCATGGGACAGACACCACGCTCCCTGGCGAGCCAGGTTGCATCAGCGAGTCACAAGACGATATCGTGGAGGCTGGTCAGCGAGAAAGAACAATCGTCGCCAGTACCTCCAGTTCGATCTTAAAAAGCCAAGGAAGGTCGTTAAAGTGGTTACACAGGGAAGATATGATGCTAAACAGTGGGTGACAAGCTTTATTATTTCATACAGTCAGGATAAATATCGGTGGATACGGTACAAGAAATACGGAAGAGTTAAGGTAAGGAATAGAGATGATACTGCAATTTATATCAGAGCTAATATATTTTTTTTAAATCAGGCTTGCGTTTCCGTGTTTTTCGCATGTTTTACCGTGCGCGCTGTTGCTCGTTTTTTCTCAATCAAGTAGTATCTCCGGTTGCATAAAGGGTAAATAACAGAATCTATTCGTGAAATCCAACTTTCCAGTGGGTAAGGGATAACAAAACGGACTGTACATTAGATAGTGCTTTATTCAGTGAATAATGTTATCGGCCCTGTGAAATGTAGAGCTTTTAATCGGTTCATTGTCTTAATACTTTTGTTTTGAATTCCAAAGTGTGAGTACATTTGCTTTAGTTGGCTGGAAAGTGTTGAGAACGTTCCAATCTTTACTTGAACGCTGAATTCCCAATCATCTTACTTCTACTTTTGCATGAAACAATTGGATATTTCTACCTCTGTTGTCCAGTTGAATAATTCCTTTTGTTTGGACTTTCATGGCAAACTTAGCTTTTTATAATCCTTCTATCGTAAGCCGCTTCAATCAGTAATTACTTTATGTCTCTAGGTTTACTGTCTCCCTAAAAAAAACATTTTGTTATTTTTTGTTTGTTCCAGATTTTTCCAGGAAACAAAGACCAGAACACGCTTAAGGAGAACTTATTTTTCCCTCCGTTCAGGGCGCGATATGTACGTATTCATCCGTGGACGTGGGTAGGACACATATCTATGAGAGCCGAGTTCTACGTCAGGAAAATCTGTAAGTATTTGGTCACAGAGAGCTTTGTAAGAGACCCAACATGAAAATAATTTAGGAATCGACCAGTTTCAATGTATTAAAATTCAGCGTAAAATAACAGATCTCAACACGACGCTCCGAGGAATAACTAAAGAGATTGTGAGTTTTATTCCCCAGAATAACTTATTCCCTAGAGCCACGTGCTGAGGTCCATTGTGTTGGGATGAATTTTGATATATCAAACTTGGTCTAGATTAAAACTTTACTTACAGCTAAAGGTATATTTCAGAGGCTTTTTAGTGATTGGCCCAAGTTGTCTAAATTCTAAAACAGTCACCCAACAGTGTCTTAAAATGAATTATTTTAAAACGTTTTTATTTCAGCTCGAAATTCGGTACCAATCGGTGTCGAGGACGGCAAGATTCCAAACAGTTACGTAACCGCCTCCTCCACATACAATCGTTACCATGCCCCTTGGCTCGGACGACTGAACAACAAAGCCCGAGGCCGAAACAAGGGAGCCTGGTCTGCAAAGAAGAATGACAGGCGTCAGTTCTTACAATTCAACTTGGGAAGCCCGACTCTGATAACAGCAATAAAGACACAGGGACGACAGGATGCGGACCAGTGGGTCACAAGTTATAAAGTGTTGTATGGAAATGATGGAGTTCGGTTTGTACCTAATAAGAAAGGCGGCCGCGTTAAGGTGAGTCTGCAGACACAGGAGAAACTTTTACAGCGGTCACCTTGGGGCATAATCTGGCATTTTTAGTAAGGTTACATTAAAAATAAAGCGTAGAGCTCGGCGAACCGACGGGAGGAAGATCGAGTTCATTGTACAGAGGTCGCCGTTGCTAACTGTAAAATGAGACTGAAGAAGCAGTAGCCTTTTGCCGGATTGTAACACCAATTCCTATACGTTACGGCTACAATATCGTTACGGTTCCTTCTCTTTCTGTAAATAATAATGAAAGTGAAAATGATAATGATAATAATATAAATCAATCAATCAATCAATCATTTTATTTAGTAATGTAGGTTACAAAATGGCAGCCATAAGGCTGATGTGGACCTAAAACGAACTAAAACGAATTCATTTTTATTATTATTTACAGAAAGAGAAGGAACCGTACGATATGGTAGCCGTAACGTATAGGAATTGGTGTTGCAATTTCTATACCGCCTATCCAAATATGTTGTAAGCGCTTTACAAAAAGAAACGAGCTAAAAAGAAAGTTCTAAGAGATAAAAAAATATATAAATGCTTATTCATTTTATATGGTATAAAATGTTTCAACCATGATTCCTTTGAACGCGATAGTTCACTGACTAAATGAGCAGCTCAAATATTGGCATCAAAATATTTTTGTGGTTTGCTCACTAGCAACAATATCTGAACCATTTTGGAGCGTTTTACAGCTTTAACTGGTTTTCATGACTCCGTGGAAAATCAGTCAAGGTTCTTGTTTCTTGCATAGCACATATTTTGTAACTCACAGGAAACGCCTTGCTTGTCGTGTCAATGAGATTTTGTCGTTGGAGGCCCAGTTGAAGTTGATAAACGTTCTCTTTTTGTCAGATATTCCGAGGAAACAGTGATAGGAACAGTATCGTCACGAATCCACTGCGTCCTCCAATCCGCGCCAGGTACATCAGAATTGTTGTGGTATCATGGTACGGACATATCTCTATGAGAGTTGGATTCCTTGGACGCCGACCAGGTACGTCATAGTGATTTCGTCAGAGCTATAGTGTCAGGACTTATCCCCTTCAATTTGATGTCAAAATTACACTTCACAATCCGTCACCGATTGTTATAGCTGAGTGTACATTTGAATTGGTCAAGTGACTTTCATGATAGTAAATTGTAAAGTTAATTTTAAGACTGGATATTTTACCACAACAACCAGTATAGGAGCAATTTTTTTGCTTTCGTTAAAATTGGAGGCAACCGTAATTGTTTCTTTTTTTTTGTTGTTCTTCCTGCTTTCTAACTACATAATAGCTTAGTATGTTCCACAGGCATTTCGAAGTTATCAGAGTTTCCCCACAATACTTAACAATACTTTCAGTACAGCTCGATTACTTATTACACCACTTCCAATACTTACCAAAAATTGTTTTTCTTTGCTTTCCTTATGATGTTACCTTTGTAACCTCTTTCTAAGGAATCATAAGGCCTCGTCTCCGGGCTCTTGGAATGTCAAACGGTCGTATCAGAAACAATGCTATCAGAGCCTCGTCTGTTTGGGACAGATATCATGCTGCATGGCGGGCACGATTGAACGTCAAGCGACAAGCCGGGTACAAACATCATTCTTTTTTCATCTGTTTTATAAATCAGTAACCCTATAGACCATTTCCGAGTTGACCTAAGCCTCTCTATCAAAGTGAGGCCAGATGCACAACCATACATATGTAAATGACATTCATTTACTTGTGAATGAAGTGTCATTTTCAGATGAAAGAATGGGCACTTAGACTCGCTTTGAGAACGAGGCTAAAGGTAATTCGGAAATAGCCTGTTGCTAGAATGGTGTTTTTATACATACCCTAGACGACACTTTAGTCGTAAGGTAAAACTTCAGGTAATGAAAAATGGTGCTGCTTTTGTACATGTGTAGTCAAGAAGGTATGTCGCAACGAAGTGTTGTGTCACATGATGATCACCTTCCAATCAAAGAAGACCTCAAAATATTAGGAGAGATTCCACCAGACGTTCGTGTGACAAGTGAACAAAAACTGTGTACAGAGATTATTCACATCGTATTTCAAACTTCTGTGCGACTGTTTTAAATATCTTTTCGAAAGAAGTCATTTCTAACAACACCAAATGTCGAAAACAAATTATGAAGTTCGTGTGAAACACTTGAAAGTACTGGTGAAATAAAGCTGATGGTTAAATTTTGCCTGAATCCATGTACAATTTCTCTGAACTTTGAAATTTATTTCCGCGATTTCTCACGAGAAAGTGGTTTTCATGTGATTTCAAGCAAGTATTTATATCTTTAGATTTCAGAAAATTAAAAAAGGACTGTACTATACTTAAAATTATTCTGGTACAAAGAATTTGTCCACTTAAAACTGAAATTGCTCGATTCCCTATCGGATCTCGTCTTAATTTACTAAGGTAGAGGAACTTCAAAGAGGTAAAAACAAACGAAAAAGTAGCAAGGGTAGTGAAGACTGAGGAAGATTTAGAAGGATTACGAAACGACGCATTGATACATATAAGCTCTGCTATCTTCCTGTACCTTACGATAACTTTTTTATGCATATCAAACAGCTACAGAGGGGCATGGTCTTCACGAATCAACGACCGCTTCCAATGGTTAGAAGTGTGTTTCAAGCGACCCAAGAAAATTGTGGCCATTGCCTCCCAAGGAAGACAAGACATGAACCAATGGGTGACAAGATACCGCCTCACTTTTAGCATGGACAAGACTCACTATGTGTACTACAAACAGCTGGGAGTCACTAAGGTTTGTTCTTATTTCCAACGGTTTATGTGTTAGTGTTCAAAAATTCCAAGTACGTATAACTTTGGACATGCTGCTGCCCTTTGCAACGTTCAGATTAGGCCCGAAATTATACGCCTCCGAAGATTTTGGGATTTAATGACCTCAGTCACACTGCTTTTGCAAAATGCTAGGGGCAATCCTGCGAAGGACCAGCATCCTATTCCAGGGAACATAAGAAATACTCTTAGTCGCTTCGTGCTTAGAAACTGGAGTTTAAAGGAGCTGCGTCACGGTTAAACGGTTTGAAAAATTTAGCCTAAATTTTTCAATTTCGTCGTTTGTAATCCGTGTCAATCTTCTCTATCCTTAACCATACTTGTTCCTTTATGGTTTATTATTATCTCTTTGGTGTTTTTCTATCTTAGTCAAGTATTATTTTCAGGTTTCCTTTGATTTAAAAGTAATTTTGTCGATGGTCAAAATAACTCAAAATACCGTGACTGAGCTCCTTAAGGAGGGCTCAGTTTGACTTATTTTAGCCTCATACTAAATTTCGTTTAAATTGAAGGAGACCTGAAAATAATAGTTTACTAACATAGAAAAACACCAAAAAGATAATAATAAACCATAAAGGAACAAGGATGGGTAAGGATGGAGAAGATTGACAGGGATTACAAACGAAGAACTCGAAAAATTTAGGCTTCACTTTTCAAGATGGAGTAGCTCCTTTAACGCCGGTAGAGTCTTGTAGTACTTTCTATTCCTACGACTGTGAAGAACTTTAATGACCCTAAACTTGCTATTAATGCGTATGAAATAAAGAATTTTCTTTGTACTTTGCAGACATTCCGTGGAAATGCCGACAGAAACTTAATTGTCCGTCATTATCTGCAACCCTCCATACGAGCGTTATCAATTCGTGTTAGACCCGTCAGCTGGCGAGGACATATCTCCATGAGAATTGAGCTGTATGGTCGTAATGCAGGTATGAACGATGTTCAAAACACCTTGAAACCAGGCCACTCGCTGAATGTTTATTTTACTGGCAAATTAACTACTAAACTAAAAAGTATAAATCTAGAAGACCGTGGGTAGCTCAATACTTCACCGTTCCACCCGACATTACTTCTGGTAGTTTGAAAATGTAGAAGCGCGGGGTCTCTTGCTTTGTGCGCTCGACTCTGGATTGAGTGGTCTGGGTTCAATTCCTAGCTGGGGACATTGCGTTGTGTTCTTGAGGACTGGGCAGGACTTTACTCTCACAGTGCCTCTCTCCACCCAGATATATAAATGGGTACTGGCAAACTTAATGCTGGGGGTATTACCGTACAATGGACTAGCATCCCATTCACGGGGAAGTAGAAATACTCCTAGTCGCTTCATGCTACAAAAACCGGGATAAGCGTCGGCCTGATCGTATGCAGACTTTTATGACTCGTATGCAGACCTTTACTGACTACCTTATTCAATGAAAATGTTTTCAATATTTCATCAGTCAAAAAGAGGCTACCACTAGGCGTAGAGGACCGCCGCATTCCAGACAGTGCCCTGAGTTCCTCGTCACGGTGGGACGCGTACCACGGACCTCACCGCTGCAGACTAAACGCTCAGAGACGAGGGAGAAACAGAGGGGCGTGGTCGTCACGTGCCAAAAACCGTGCCCAGTGGCTGCAGATTGATGTCGGAAGCAAAGCTATTTTGTATGGTATGGCTACTCAGGGAAGACAGGATCTAGGACAGTGGGTAAAGACATACAAAGTCATGTACAGCTCTGATGGCGTCCGCTGGAGTTGGTACCAAGTGCGTCGTAGGACTATAGTAAGTAGTTTAGGATACTGTTGGATTGTGTTCGCTCAGATTTGGCCCAGAACTGGCTTAGTGATTCGATGTGGCTGTTTTTAAAATATTTTAAGATGGTACCCGCGCCATCATTGGTCTATAGGATTGTTTAGATGTTGTGATTAGAAATATTTTATAAAAGCAATAGAGGGATTTTTCCCTATTCACATAACCTCGTCTAAACACAGTAGAAGTTGGGAGAATTCGTGAAGTTATGCAAACTCAAGAAGCAGTGGAGGAATTGCATAACTTTCGAGAATTCGCAAGAACCCGGATAGCAATAACACGGATGACAGAAGCTCCTCTTTGTTTTTACAGCTATTGACTGGTAACCGTGACAGGAACACCATAGCGCGGCACCGATTTCCACGTCCTCTCAGAGCCCGTTACCTCCGCGTGGTGCCATACACGTGGCATAGGCACATCTCCATGAGGGTGGAGGTCTATGGGTATCGTCTTGGTGAGGAATACTTTGTTTAAATTCTTACATACAGTTAATACTAAGACCTGCAGTAAAAGTTACCAATAAACTTTAAGAGACTTAAATTAGTAGTTGATGCCTTGAAAGAAGAAAATTACTTGCGACACGCTGCTTTACGTAGTGAGGGAAATGTGAAATGCGCTTTACCCAATGTTTCAGTTTCAATTGATGCAAACGCCAACTTCATACTGTAAGTTAAATCTCTGCTACAAAATATATAACAAACCTTCTTTCACAAACCCGAAAACAGGCCACTTCGTTTAGTTTTGCAAGATAGGGGATTGTTCCCCCGAGAACACAGTGACCAGAAAGTAATATCTCCAAATAGGACTTTAATTAATTTATTGCGACAAGTAAGGAGTATTTGTATGTTCAGAACAAATTTGAAGCGTACTGTCGCAGCACGCACGGTGTTGGACGTGGTTAGACCCTTTCGTTCTAAGCTAAAAGTTGATCTATGATCTAGATTCTCAGTACCCATCTGCTTGACATTGTATGGATTTTGTGAAGAGAAGTAAGATATTGATCATTATCTTCTTTTGTAGTTCCAAGACCTGTTGTAAAGTCCCTCGGTGTCTCCAAGGGACTGGTTAAGAAGCAATACATCAAGGCATCAAGCGAGTGGGATCGCTACCATGCCGCATACCTTGCAAGACTGAACCTGAAGCCAAGAGGTCGGTACAAGGGAGGATGGTCAGCCAAGAAGAACAACCGCAAACAATGGATCCAGTTTGACTTTAGAAAGCCTGTAAGGATCGCCAAGGTTGCTTGTCAAGGTAGAAGTGATGCTAAACAGTATGTCACTAGCTTTGCTGTGGCTTACAGTCCCGACGGATATCGGTGGACGCCTTTTAAAGTTAACTCAAGGCTGAAGGTAATAACTGAATGAAGGCCTCAAGCTGACTCTCCACCCAGGAAATAGACGGGGAACTCAAGGTTCCCCTTCAGTTCCCAAAGTAATTCCTGGGTGGAAAGTTATGAAGCTAGAAGCGGTAGACAATCAGATAAAACAGAACAAAAAAAGACTTAGCTTTTATCCTGAAGTAGGACTCCCGGCGAATTGATAGCGGAGGTTACCGCTTCAGCCCCCAACGTAATTCCCGAGCGGAACGTTATGAGGCTTGTCTGAAAGCGATGGAAAATTAGACAACGCAAGAAAAACAAAACTTAGCTTTTGGAACAAGCAGGACCCAAACTCGGGGAATACATAGTGGGTTATTCATGGGTTAAATTAGCACTAAAATTTACACTTCAGAGTTAATTCTCTGTTACGTCGAATATATAGAGAAGGTTTCCCTGCAGTTCCCAGAGAAATCCCCTATAGGAAAGTTGCGAGGCTAGGCTACAAGCGATAGACAATTAGATACAGCAAGAAAAACAAAACTTAGCTTTTTATCCCGTATCAACAAGTATTACAGTAGTTTGGATTTGTAACTGGAATGAAATTGATGCTGTACCGAAGCACCCTTCTCTATCAAAACTGGTGATGAAAAATCTCGCATTTAAAGAAGGTACCTCACGTGTTGCGTATCATGAAGAGTTAAGCTTAAATTTTTCCAGTTCGTCGTATGTAATCCGTGTTAATCCTCTTCATCCTTAACCATCATTGTTCCTTTATGGTTTATTATTATCTCTGGTGTTTTTCTATCTCAGTAAACTATTATTTTTAGGTTTCCTTTAAAATAACGTGACTGAATGAACCAGCCGCCGCTTCTCGTATATAAGTGCGGTAAAAAGGACAAACGTGCGAACTTAATTTTGCTGGTTTTCTTGAAGGTGTTCCGAGGAAACCGTGATCACTACTCCATCAAAGAGAATAGTTTTGACCCTCCATTCAGATCAAGGTTTGTCCGTGTATATGCACGAACATGGGTGAATCACATTTCAATGAGGCTGGAGTTCTATGGAGGAAGAGCATGTAAGTGGCATTTTTCTAGTCTGTAGTGCTGGCGTTTTCCGTGTGTTCACGAGTCATTGGTGTTAGCTCGCTATCGAATAGATTCGCCGTCATCTTGGCTTAGGAAAATTGGGCGGAGTGGAAGGAGGTATTTTTCCTTCCCCTCCCTCTCTCCCCCTTACTCCTGTCATAGCCTCAATCCAACTCGCTAGGACTCCTTTTCTTCTCTCCTCAAGCCTCTTCTAAATTTGAATCCAAGATGGCGCTCGCTTGATCAACAAGGGCCTGTTTGCCAGAATACGCCTGCATTGCCAGCTATATTTTACTATGCCTTTGTTCTTAGCTTAAAAAAATCTCATCGTCAATAATTAGTTTATCATATGGGAATGTTTTCGTAAATAAGGTCGTCCGTTTTCGCGTTTTGGCATTCACTAACTAACAGCCTTATACAGAGAGCCAAACCAGTCTAGTCCGGTAGTTATGTGTTAGATATGTGTTACCATTCATATGAAAGTTACTGAGCAGTACTTTCACACAGTACTGTGTGTAACGCTTTACGGGGAAAGTACTAGCTAAGTCTGTGGATGACACCCAAGTGTTTGACCAAAACCACTGAGCAGTTCCTTTACGTAATACTGGTTCTTATGGTTTACGCAAAAATTTCTAACTTTAAAGTATGCTCATGAGACCCCAGTGTTTAACTATTTAAGCACAAGCAGCATCTTTACCTGTTCAAGATTATATAATTCACACTAACGATTCAATTTTGATTTGATTTTATAGCGAGGAAGGATCTGCCTTTGGGTATCGAGGATCGCAGGATTTCAGACCGCTATCTGACTGCGTCCTCTGAGTGGAACAAATATCACGGGGCACGCTTTGGAAGACTGAACACTGTGGCACGTGGCAGGAACAAGGGGGCGTGGTCAGCAAAGAGGAATAACCGAGGGCAATATATTATGGTTAGTGTTGCCTGCAATATTTTAGTCGTCTTATCTGCTCTTGACTTTGTATGGCGTATTTCAAAGGTTAATAGCTTCTTCCTAGGTAAAGACATCACTGATAAGCGATAAACATTGAGAGAAAATAATTAACAATCATCAGACGAGCTTGAGCAAAATATCGTGACAGGACGGCTAACAATGATAAATTCAAAGCCCAATATTTCGCTTAGCCAGGACTAACCTTCCTCAGGGGCTACACTGAAGCCAAGTTTGCTGAAGATCTCAAGTTGTTTGGCTGAAAACAAGAAGCGTTTTTTGTCTTGCTATTATTCATACACACTGCAATGAACATTACATAAATTCGATCAACCCATAGCCTGAACCAAAATGCCGAGTCGCGAATAATCTTCACCAGACTCCTTCCCACTTTGCTCTTCGTCGCTCGCGCGCGTGATTCAAAGGTGAGCCTGCTCGCGGGCTAAAATTCCAGTTGGTCTTATTGAGTTTAGGTTAATACCCTGTTGCACTTGTCTGAATCGAGAGGGCCGGTTTTTTTTTCATACCTTTTCCTAGGTGGATCTCAAACGCCGCACTATTATCAAACGCATCCTGACTCAGGGACGGCAGGACATGAACCAGTGGGTGACAAGTTACTCAGTGTCTTACAGTAACAACGGAAACACCTTCAGACCTTACACGAAACGTGGACGAGTCAAGGTAGGAACGTAAAGAATTATGGTAAATATAAAGAGAAAAAGAGTACGTAAACAGAAAAGGCCACTAATACTGAAAGACTGAGCTTTGTCAGAAAACCAACTCACCTTCAATCGAAGCCGAATGTAATGGTGCGAGTAAACGGGGGGAAAATACACCGAATTGAACTTGATCTGTTTATGGGTATTTCCTCCACATTGCGTCGTTTTTTCACTGAGAAAAGTACAGTGGAACACCGTTAATGCATTCACCAGTGGTTCATCTAAATTTGGCCGTAGTCACGGGGTGGCCGTATTATCGGGGTAAGGTCAAATTTCATGGGCGCTCTAAATTGATTGACTTCTAAACAGATACATCACAATATCCTTTCTAAACAACTTTTCTTTAATAAGCATCCAGAATGCAGATATAATGTTGAAAGAAAATTAAAATGGGGTTCCACGGTATAATTTTTGTGTGCAAGAAAAACTACAGTCCAGACTATAGTCCAACATCTTGAGTACGAACACCAAAGGGCCAGATCTGAGAGTCCTCATTATGGAAGTGTTCTTATTATGAAGGAGGAGATTATACGAATTGTGGTTTCGCTGGAACTGGGTTAACTGTTCTTAATATAAATGATGTAACAGAGAATTAACTCTGAAGTGTAAATTTTAGTGCTAATTTAACCCATGATTAAATTAGCACTAAAATTAACACTTCAGAGTTAATTCTCTGTTACATCATTTGTGTTCATAGTGCTACGCGGCACAACAATCATATGTTCTTAATACAGGTGTGCATATTATGGACGTGTGCGAAATTAGACGTTTAACTGAACTCCATACAAAATATTCAACTTCGTGTCTATCTTTGTTAACTCTGATATAAGCTAAGCATGACGATATAACGAACCTTGACATGAAGTGCTGAACTTTTAATCTTTTTTTAATTTCCAGATCTTCCCAGCTAATAATGACCGTAACAGCGTGGTTGCGCACGTTCTAACACCGCACATCTACGCACGCTACGTGAAAATCAAACCTCGCACGTGGTTCAGACACATCTCTATGAGATTTGAGGTCTACGGACAGAGAAGAGGTGAGGGTGGCCAGTTAGCTGGTTATTAAAATTCTTTGTTCTCTCTGCTCTTGCCCTTTATTACGTCCCTTGCCCAGTTAATCCTTTCCCCTTATAAGCCTCTTTTTCTTTAGAATTGAACATTATATATGCATTGTTTGGGATAATGAACTTTCAGCTGACTTCTATTCTGTATTCCTCTTTACAGCCGGAAGAGTTAAACCGGTTAAACCCGTTAGACCGCCACGTGTCAGACCACCTGTGAGACCGCCAATCAGACCTCCTATTAGACCTCCTATTAGACCACCCATCAAACCACCAGGTAGGCTTTTCAACTGTCTTTTACCAATCATTCTTTACTCCTTATTTAAGGACCCTTGCTATTTAGTAAATTCCCAGCTCCGACTATTGCATGTCTAGCCTTTTGATTGGCTAAAAAACTCCGACTATGAGCCAATAGTCGGAGTTTTACGTCACATGGAAAATAGTGCGCCAGGTTTAAAATTTTTCGCTTTGTAAAATTGTGGAAATAAAAATCGGCGGCAAAACCCGGTTTGAAAATTTACTAAAACAATTATTCCATTCGCCCTTGTTGGATATGAAGTGATTATAAGCAACTCGCGCTACGCGCTCGTTGGTTATTTTATCACTTCATATCCAACGCGGGCTCATGGAATAACTGTTATATAGGCAGTCACCTACCAGGGGCTTAGTTTGGAGTGCAGTTAACGTTCCCTAAATAAGATCCTTCTAGTTCGCATCCGTTCAAAATGTTTTAAGAATGCGGCTTTGTCTTTGTTAGTATGTAGATTCAGGTTCCATAAGGTCTTTGTCGGTCTCTTCATGCTGACGTAGTTCGCAAACGAAATCCAGATTAAATATTCCTTTTTCGTGCATGACCTGAGTGTATTCCTTCGAGAATTAGAGAAAAAGTGCTGTTCGTCTGTCAACTAAAAGAACAAATGAAGTTCTACGATCATGCGGAAAAAAAGTCCATCTGTTACGAAAAATTGTTGCGTGACTTACGTGAAGATTCGCGAATATGCTAATTTCGTCTCGAATCTTCTAGCATATTTAATTAGTGCTGTATCATCGTGACTCAGTAATTCTATTTTAAGCCGTTTGGGTATGTTACTGTAAATAGCTTCTTATTGTAATGTTTCTTTATTTAGTAGGGCCGGAAAGTTCTAGAATCTTTCGTCGTAAAGTATATAAGAGAATCGGTGTAGTGTTTAGATGGGTTTATTTCCCAGGAGTGTCGAGAGAATAATATCGTGAGTCAGTAGTGTTTACTGAAGTGTGACGAAGGTCGCGTGTAAAGCTTGGAGGCTTTGCAAAGTACCGACAGAGGTCGTGAAGTGTAACAGAGAGGTTACGTAGATATCTAGGCCGAGACTGTGTGTTTACACAAGAGTGACGGAACTCCAAGTGTAGTTACAAGCCTAGCGTGTGCTTGTTGTGGAGTCTTGTGAGGAATTACTGCGTTCGTGTGGAATAAAATCCTTGTTGTGTTTTCCGACACCCCTGCATTCTGTTTGGACTACAAACTACCTACCACTAAAAACATTCGAACTCGTAACACCATCTCTTAGCCTGTTGATATGCTGGCACTCAGTAGCTTCCAGGTTTTGTATACAATATCCTTGGCATTTTTGAAGCAACCAACCAGCCGCTGAAGCATAAAATCCGAATATGTTATGTCGAAGGTAGTAGGAGTTGAATGACAGCTATCTCACCTTCAGGGCAATAAATTCAACGGAAAAAAACGAGAGTCTGTGGTTACTGACCGAGAAACAAGATTATTAAGATCTTTCTCAAATCTCTCGCTTTGAAGAAATAAAAACATTTCAAGTACTTAGGAAGTGAGCCCAGGGACTCCCATATATGAGCTATATGGGTTTATATAATAACCAAATCAATCCGCGCGCTCTGATTGGTCAATCAGCTATGGTTTATTAGTTGTGCCAGTAATCCCATGGAAAAATCGCGCGACTTCTGAATTATATAATAGCAACAGACCACAAGTTTCTATGGTTTATAGGTTGATAAACCACGCAGGATGTTGGAAGAACACTCGAAGAATTCATAAATCACTCGCCTATATACGAATTCTTTTCGTGTTCTACCAACATCCCCCGTGTTTTATCAGCCTATAAACCATAGAAACTTGTGGTTTATTGCTTAAATGTGGCGCTGTGAAGGGTGGGATTTCCAGGCAGTTTAGTCTAGAATAGGGTATAGTATACCGGAAAAGTGGCCAGTATGTCAATAATTTAGTGTTCATCAGGGGTATCCTCACATACAGTTTTATAATGGACATTAAAACTCGGACGTGACTTTGTAAGATATTGGTTTAGTTAGGGTATGTTGTACTACGACAGTGATAAAAGTTCTGCATGGAAGCAGACAGTCTGGGGTAGGGTATGGTGCTTTTTTAGTCTATGATAAGGGTTTCAGTGTCTCAGTCGCACACCCCCACCCAAAGATTTACAGAGTACCCCCCTAGAGTTCCCTTCCGGGGAAAGTGAATTGCGCTGTACAAAAAGGCCCTTAAAATTGAACAATCAAAGCACCGTGCTATGTACATCAGAAATACAGTAAAGTCGTTAACACTAGCTTAAATTGTATCGTACCCAGTTGCTATCAAGAGCTGCCCAGTCACCTTGGATCTGGCCTTTGTGATGGACGCGTCAAACCAAGTTTCCCGCCGAGACTTCCAGCTCGAGAAAGCTTTCGTCAAGACTGTGTCCAGCAAGTTTACCATCACTAAGCACCAGTCCCACATCGGACTGATCACGTACGCTAACCTGCCATCACTGAGGATGAGGTTCAGACAGTACAACTCCTTATTTGGTATGGCTAGTGGTTGATACATTGAGTATGTGTAAATGAAGTGGTCTTCTCGGTGAAACATATTTCATACTGCGCTGAAAAATATATTTTACTCACTCGCTATGCCCGTTCATGAAAATATTGTTGTACCACTGAAAATCAAAAATCCTATCTTTGCACCGCCGTGTAAAATACTCTATGTTTGGACACTGAATTTTAGAGTAATAAGGCTTCTGACAATCGTTTAGTTTCACTAAAAGCTGTTCAAGTTTCTTTATGTTAATTTTCAAAGTTAAGTTTTAGAAGAATCACAGAGGTTAACTTTCCTATGTTCTTCACAGCTGTTCGCCGTGCAGTCGACCAAGCGCCGTACATCAATCGCGGAGGAAAACGTTTAGATCTCGCCCTTCAAGCCGCTTATGACACGTTCTACAAAAACGAACCAACGTACATCCAGCGTGTTTTGGTCGTAATCACTGGCGGCCCACCGAACCGAAGACGTGCGTACGCTATTAAACGCATGGCATCAAGATTCATACGAAAGGGCGTCCAGGTTTACGCGGTGGGCGTTGGCCGCGCGTTCCGGGGCGAGCTGAGAAGTATCGCGTACAAGAACAAGCATGTGTACTACATGAGGACGTTTGGATCGCTTCTGGCCAGGGCCAATCAGATCGCGGGCGCCATTTGCAGCGAACAGGTAAGATTGGTGAACAGTGTAACGCGAAAAGGGGGTAAGTTTCTAAAGAAACTGTGGTGCTGCGTCGGTGGGAGTATTACAAGATAATTTGGTTTTATCAACTGAGTTGATAATGTGAATTAGCCTCCGTAAAGAGATTCAGAAGCTGACGTTTCGAGCGCTAGCCCTTCATCGGAGTGAATCGAGGAATTGTGGGTTGTGTGTGGTTTATATACAGAAGTATGGAGCTACGCTAATGGTTGGTGCCTGGCAACGTGAAAAACAGAATAAATTAGTTAAATGAAAAACGTTCGTTGATACCGTGAGGATTAAGAGTGCCGATTTGAAAAATAAATTTTTGTTCTAGAGTTTTGCGGCGTTCTGTGCTTCCTTGATGTAGGGAGAGGCCGCAGACTGTCATATGTTGCGTAGAATGATTCGGCAGATTAAAGTGCCTAGCGACCGGTTTAGATGCGTTTTTGTCGTCTTTCTCTACGTCACGAAGATGTTCTCGAAATCGGTCGCCTAGTCGTCTACCTGTTTCGCCGATATATAACTTTTTGCAAAGGGTGCAAGTTATACAGTAGATGACATTGGCTGAGGTACAGGTAAAATGATCAGTGATCTTAATAGATAATAATAATAATAATAATAATAATAATAATAATAGGTAATTTATATAGCGCTCATGTCCTATGTTCAAGGCGCTTTACAATAATTGACCTTTCTATCTAAGAATAATAATGATAAAATGAATAAGAAAATACTCTAGTAATTAAAAATACCTAAAAATATGATAGTAATAACGTAAGTTACAATAAAGTTCTAGAATAATGGGGAATTATCTAAATATTTAGATCGCTTGGGTCCCGACAAAGGACATGTTTTGCATCGTGCGCGTGCACATTTGAAAGTACCGGGTTGTTCTCTCGTTTGAAATAGCACTTCTGACTAAAAAGTTACCTATGTTTTTGTCGCGTTTGAATGAAATTAATGGCGGTTGCGAAATAGGTGTTTTAAAACTTTTGAACAAATTGCAATATGAACTAAACCTAAAGTGTTTTTCTCTCCGCGATATCTGATTAAAATATGGCATAACACGAATAACATTAGAATTGATGACAAGCTGAAATAGGGGAGGGGGACACTCCCATATGAAAAGGTCGGGATGTTTTTTCGTAAAATTTGAGTTAAACCGCCAAGAGTGTTCGCTCTAACGCGATCCGCCCCCCCCCCCCCTCCCCGTCCCCCTACGAAAGCGACCAATATGGGCGTGGTTCGAGGTTTATTTAACCTCTTAAAGATACCACTTGAAACAGAAATGACAACGTTTTGTTCTAATTTCTTCAAGAGCACCCTAAAAGACACTCGGTTAAGAAGCATTCTAGTAAGACTCTACAGTTACACTTCTAAGCGAAACAACAAGCACAGTAGACCTTTTCATGTTGGAGTCTCCCCCCGGACTAAAGCTACCTATACCTCTAACAATTGGGCCAACAAAATACCCAATTTAAAACCTTTTTTACCTTTGATTTGCAGTCTAAGGAAGTGGATATCCATAAACGAGCTGAACTTCTGAGACCGTTAGTGCAGAAAGAGGAAAATGAAACCAAGAAGACCCAGCTATAATGTTTTAACAAAATTGCATTTCATTTAATCATAAATGAGTCATATATTCTTAGATTTTCTGAGATATCTTTATTTTTAATTTAACCAAACCTAATCTCATGTCAGATAAACACGTTGTAGTTCTGTTTGCTGAATAGAAATAAAGTTATCTAAAACCGTAAACGGTGTTGCTAATTGTCATCGTAAATGCGATTTCCCTTTATCTATCTATGATGCATGCAGGATCTCGCCGTGTTCTAAACTAAAACGACGTTACTGATCTGTAAAACGAAACTAAATTCTATCTAAACTAAGCTAAAGCAATGTAAAATGTACATTAATTGTAATTTGTACATTAGACTACCACATTTTGGACCAAGCCTATTCCAACATATGAAAATCTAACCTATGAATATCACTTAAACCTGAAAACCTTTTAAAATTCATTGCAACCCAGAAACCTGAACTTACAAACTTACCAATTTACACTGCCTTCCCCCTCTCTTGTGCCTCTTGAGGACTGAAATTTATGAAAATTGTTGAAATCTTGAAAGTAACGAGAATTTTGAAACCGTGAAACTTCAAGAGCTGTCATGAGGTTTAAGAGATAAGGTATATATTAGGAGAAAATAAGTGAAACGCCTAAACAGTAAAGCGTGAATGGGACACTTGGACCCATGCTGGGTAGAAATTCAAATCTTTTTGCATAAAATGGCATCCATTGTAATGTGAAGTAGCTTCACTTGAATGTCAGCAAAGCCATGCTTCTCCAAAACCTGTTTGTATTCTTTTGCTGATCTTTCCTTCCCTTCACATACCACAAGCATGTTCAGTGACTGATAAACAGCTTCCTCTGTGCCGCTTTTATCCTCATTTAAAATCTGCTCACAGATCAGAAGAGCACCACCTAAAGATATATATTATTCATTTCATACACTGTACGCATTTCGATTTTCTGATTGGTTGATTTGTATCACGTGACACTGGGTTGTGACGAAACAACCATCTTGACGTCATTATCGTGGTGCAATAGCCGTTGTTGAATTTACACACCACTGTCATTATACCATGGCTTCGGCTGACTCAAAGTTTGACGATTTTTGTTTGCAGTGTATTCAATTCAAAAAGTAAAAATGTTAACGCACTCATTGCTCGTGAATTATAGGGATTTACCTGCACTCGTTCACTAACAAAGAACGAGAAATTTCAATATCGCACTCGATCCCTCTCGTTCGTTGTTAGTGAACTCGTGCAAGTAAATCGCGGTAATTCACTCGCTGAGTTCGTTAACCTGTAATTATTTAAGTCAAATTATTCTCACATTTTCTCACTTATGATAGCGGAGCTCCGGCGGCCCGAAGGGCCCCCAAGCCGAGCCCCGTACTCATATAGGATAGTAAAGGAAACCCATAAGTTGATTTTCTTATGTTTATCATGGCTAGTGGCATTGCTCGTGGGCGCGTACGCAGAACGACGACGGCGGTGAAGTCACGCAACATGGCGGCCATACTCCAACTAACAGGTTGGCAGATACATGCATTGTTATTGGACATTCATGTTACGATCAATTGACACCTGTCAAAACCAGGTATCTGCTGACCAGTATCACGTGACCATATGGCGGGCCTAAGTCTACAACTCCTTGAGGTCACGTGTTTTTTGGAAGTTGACTGCTAACCAAGTGCTGGTTTTCGATTGGATCGCGGGCTCGTCAGGTTAACTTGTTTAAAACAGGGCAGGATTAAAATTTATTTCAATTATAACTTTCTCTTCTGTAAAAATGTTTTTTGCTGCTTTGTTTTCTGTATATGGTGATTATAAAATTCAAAACCTCACCCCAAAGTTACAAACCTAAGATCCAAATTCTAACTATTCCTGGGTTAGCTTAGTCGGGCACTGAACAACCTAGCCAAGGAGCTACGCTTTTAGGCTGGCCTAAATCTATATATTATATTTGACGACAGACAATAAATGACGTTAATGTAGCAAACATTGTCCTTCTGTTTTTTTACAATTGCGCCGGATAGTTTTGAGACGTTCAATAATTTTTTACGTGGCTGAGTGAGGGATGCTATAGAAAAATGTCTTGTCAAGACTGAACAGGCACGAGGAGCAGAAATAAGAAAGAAAAGCCATTTCCTTAGAGAAAATGGCTCGGAAAAAAATACTTGAGTGGTCTCAGTTGGCAGTCGAGCGAGACTATAAAACTGGCCAAACGCAAAATTAGTCTTGAAATTGTTTCAGGGATAAAAGCCATTGCTTTTCCTTGAAGTTAACACATCCAATAAGCTAATTGTTTATGAGATTAATATAGTTAAAAGAATCCAACTTTTCTCAGTCTAGAAATAATTGTTTACTCAGATTGGTGTTAGGAGAGAAACATCGGCGTGAATGTTCCAGTCCGTTTCAGGATACAGCAGCAAATATAGCTCACTACAGCTCACTGACGTCTGTATCATAGCTAAAAATTGTCTCCGTCACTATATCAAATGTACCTGATAATCACCCACTACAGAGGGTACAAATGTCCACCGTCACTAACGCTCCTTTCATTCAACGTTCGAATCGAGGGGCTTCCAATGCCTCGATTTCGTCCCCAGGGGTCTCTTTTGTCATGCGCTAGACATTAGTCTTGCTTTGCCTTGAAGTTAACACATGTAATAAGCTAATTGTTGATGAGATTAATGTAATTAAAGAAATAACAACAACAACTTTATTTATAGAATAAATTCGGCACAAGAACGACTGTTCCGCAAATAGCATTGCTAGTCTGGGCGGAACAGTCAATTACAATGGAAAACATAAAGCCAAATGTAATTTTTCTCAGTCTTGAAATAATTGTTTACTCGGATTGGTGTCAGGAGAAAAACGTCGGCGTGAATGTTTAAGTCCGTTTTAGGGTACAGTAGCGGGCAAAACTATAGCTCACAACAGCTCACTGCCGTTTGCATCGCAGCTATCAATCAAACGATGTTACAGACTAAAAGTGTGTTGATTTTTGGGGGACTAAAGGAACGGCAACCCAACGGGAATGCTCGAATATTTCGGTTCAAAGGAAAGTTGCCGTTAATGCATATCATTATATGGCAAGGTAGGCTTGAGGCAAATTTAAGCGTTCTGATTGGTTCGTTCTTGGTCGGAATTTCGCCATACGGACCGTTTCCATGGAAATGGTCATAGGCTGTGCATTTTTTTGTTTTCGAAAGCCGGCAAATTCAAAACAAGCATTGTCCGAGTGCCATATAATAAACTACTTACTAACCAAGCTAGTTCGAGCCGAACTGGGAAATATTGGCCGTCGGTCGTTTTTGTACGGACCTCGCTACGCTTGGTCCGTACTGCCACGACCTCGGGCCAGTTTCCCCCAGTGCGGCCCTCGCGCTCGGTTAGTAAGAGGTTAATATAAGAGAATTATTTCATATTTTCTTCGCATAAGCTGCATAAGTGGTGTCCGTAAGAGATTTAATACATACCTGAGGGTAACTCTCGAACACTTTCGATAAAATAACGTCGACTTTTTCATCAGACCAATAATGGAGTGTACGACATAACACGTACAGATCAGCCTTTGGTAAATCAGACTTGATGAAATCACAAGCCACAAAAGAGATGTTCCCCTGATTGGGACACGCCTCAAAGGACGGCTTGAAGTGGTGAGCGCAGGTTACTACTGACGGCAGTTCACAAACTGTGATCATCATGCGAGGATTGTACTGACACAAAGCATATGCCATGGTTCCTGCAGACCCTAGACAAATGTGTTGAAACGATATATATTTAGAATTTTGAGCAAAACCTCCAAATTAGATTTTTAGCCCAAGACCCAAACAATCAATTTCCGTTATTTAGTCATAATTGCGTGACTGAAAGTTGACGTCAAGCCGATGAATACTTCTGCTTCTCACGCAATCTGCAACGCCGGGTCGCGCAATCCTGGTATGTTATTCGCTTCCAACAACTCCACTACACAAAATACTATCTACCATTCTCGTGTTCAGAAACTCGAACAAATCATGTTAAAAGCTGAACATAATCTTTTAAAATCTAACCTCCTCATCGCAGCATTTCGTGTACGCTGTTAAATCAAAGGCTCGGGCCACTGCGTCACATCCATGCAATGAAGAACCGTGCATTTCAGACATCAATCTTAGACAGGCCTCCTCATTTTCATACATTCCTTTCCATAGTTCCACTGAGGACCGTCCAAATGTCTTCATCCATTGGGGTGTTCCTTCTCTAACTGCGCTTGCTAAGTTAGCAAACAAAGGGTAAGCTAGTTTGTTATTTAGAGTTGCGTAATCCACTAGGGATTCGAGACTGGATCTCGTTAGAAACTTGTTTGAGATCGTGGTGTTGTTGTACAACCATAAGTCACCTTGCTTGGTCTTTTTCAACAGCTCAGTCACCAGGCTGTCTAAGAGTCGATTTGTAGCATCTGTATTCGAGAACATGTTGTGTGATATTTCTTGTGCCGATAAAGGAGTTGATGATGTGTGAAGCATGTCGAAGATACCAAGATCGCAAGCTGTAAATAATGCTTGTGACTTTCGGAAAGCGTGAATTAAATATATAATCTTGTCAGAGAAAACGTTGGGCTCTGGTGTGCTTTCCTTTTCTTCCATGGCGTTTCTTAGCATACTCAAAGCAAATTCCAAGTGATTTGGAAACAACAGACACCAAGAATAGTTTAAGAGGGCGACCTCACTCAGTGCACCGTTGAAAAGGCTCAGTATGATCGGCCAAACAGAACGAGAGGTAAACGACACAAACAACACCCCTAGCGCTAAGAAAAAAAGAGGTACAGATTAACAAGAGTGGATCAAAACAGAGATTTTAAGAGGTGCAGGTGAACAGGCTTAAGGCCATGGCACACTGACATGGCAGAAGGTCGCGCAAACTAAAGAAAACCACATCCTCTAGATGTAAGTGTTAATTTGATCTTCTCTCGTTATACTGCCCGTTTAAGAAGGCTTGAAGCTTGAAAAATTAAAAGATCGACATCAATTTAATGACCAATTAGTGTCGCGCTTCAATAAACTGGGAATGTTTCTTTTATCTGCAATCACTGATTAGTGAATGATTAAATTTTATATTATGGCTCTGGGCTGTCTTGGTAGTGTGTACACTCTTTTTAATAAGGACCTTTTTATAAGAACGCTGAGGGTGAGATTAACTAAAATTTTAAGAACGTACTAGGAACATTCCTCAGGTTGAGAGTCCATTAAGAACTTTTTTATTTTGCTTATCTCTATATTAAATGATGCATGAAATAAAGGTAGCTGAAAATGTAAATTAATCCAAATACCAAAAGACATGTTTTGCATAGCATCAAGGCTCCGGCCACTCGTATCCAGTTTTTTCTTAATCCGAGCCCTAACGTCCACACGCATTCGGCGAATTTTGAATCCGCTCTCCAGAGTGGAAAATAACAAACCCGCAACGAATCCGATACAGTAAACACCCGCATATAAGAACAAATGGATTAAGAACACCAGGCTGAAATTTGGCCAATAAAATCCCATTTTTATAAGAATGAGATCAGCCAGAAAAATCTAGCATGTTCTTATAAAATGGAAAAGGTGTCATAATTACATAAAAAAACAAGTGATTTTATGTTGGCAGTCATGACTCTATCTATCCGAGGAGGCATTATAGTCTCCCCCGTGTATACGTATAAAGAATGTGTGAAATATTGGTGTAGTATGCGAATCAAACCCGATTTGAAGAAACTAGGCGCGCACGGCGGTCTCGGGTAATAGGTCAGGTTTCGCCATCTTCGAGCGGCATTTCAAGGTCAAAATAATACACTCCAATTACAATATGGCCTGCATTACGATTTCAACGTGATCAAATAAATTCCCTTCGAAATGACCAAGATTCTGATCTAAAACAAATTGAAAACGCTTTCAAAGATCCTGACGATTGATTTTGGGAGAAAAACAGCTCAGAGGGTATCATAGGAAGTTCTTTTCCTTCCTATATGAGTATGGGGCTCCGCTTGCTCCGCTATTAGGAGAAAATAAGTGAAACGCCTAAACAGCTAAGCATGAATGGGACACCTGGACCCATGCCGTGTAAAAATTCAAGTCTTTCTGCATAAAATGGCATCCATAGTAATATGAAGTAGTTTCACTTGAATGTCGACAAAGCCATGCTTCTCCAAAACCTGTTTGTATTCTTTTGCTGATCTTTCCTTTCCTTCACATACCACCAGCATGTTCAGTGACTGATAAACAGCTTCCTCTGAGCCGCTTTTGTCCTCATTTAAAATCTGCTCACAGATGAGAAGGGCACCACCTAAAGATTAGACAGAAACTGTTTAACCAATTTTATTATTCGAATTTCATACACTGTACGAATTTTGATTTTCTGATTTGGTTGATTTCTACCAGAAGCATATCACCTAGTTCTAGGTGATAGGCTTCTGTTTGTACCAAGTGGCACTGGGTTTTGACGAAACAACCTCCTTGACGTCATTATCGTGGTGTAATAGCCGTGGTGTAAATTCGGCATTTACCTGCACTCGTTCACTAACAATGAACGAGAAATTTCAATAACACACTCGGCCCTTCTCGTTCATTGTTAGTGAACTCGTGCAGGTAAATCCCTATAATTCACTCGCTGAGTGCGTTAACCTGTAATTATATAAGTCAAATTATTCTCACATTTTCATTCTGGCCTATGATCTATTTGAGGACAGACAATGGATGGCGTTAATGTAGCAAACATTGCCCTTCTGCTTTTTAAAATGGCGCCGGATAGTTTTGAGACGTTCAATATTTTTTTACGTGGCTGAGTGAGGGATGCGGTAGAAAAACGTCTTGTCAAGACTGAACAGGAAGGAGGAGCAGAAAAAGAAAGAAAAGCCCTTTCCTTAGGTAAAATGGCTCGGAAAAAATACTCGAGTGGTCTCAGTTGGCAGTCGAGAGAGACTATAAAACCGGCTAAACGCAAAATTAGTCTTGAAATTATTTCAGGGATAAAAGCCATTGCTTTGCCTTGAAGTTAACACATCCAATAAGCTAATTGTTTATGAGATTAATGTAATTAAAAGAATCCAACTTTTCTCAGTCTCGAAATAATTGTTTACTCAGATTGGTGTTAGCCTGTTAGGAGAGAAACATCGGCGTGAATGTTCCAGTCCGTTTCAGGATACAGCAGCAAATATAGCTCACTACAGCTCACTGACGTCTGTATCGTAACTAGAAATTGTCTCCGTCACTATATCAAATGCACCTGACAATCATCCACTATATAGGGTACAAATTTCCACCGTCACTAACGCTCCTTTCATTCAACGTTCGAATCGAGGGGCTTCCAACGCCTCGACTTCGTCCCCAGGGGTCCCTTTTGTCATGCGCTGGACAAAAGGATTGCGGCCTCTGGGAACGAGATTGCCAACGCCTGTGTTAATGTTGACCGCATTCGCAAGTTGGGCGGCTGTACACGGGCTAAGGAAACATTGGCTTCCGTTGGAGATGTTCTGAGTCCTAGGCTTTAGGAAAATACTATTATGTTTTCCATATAAGAAATCCCTAATTGCCTAAGCGTGTTAGTTTAAAATGGCTGGCTGGGTTTTCTTTCCGTTTTTATGGACGGATTTGAGTTCCATGAATGCGCAAGAAATTGTCCAATGTCCAGCAGCCATCTTGGTGTCGCGCTTAATCAATAACCAAAATGTATCTGGTCTGTTTGATCAAACTGTGTTGCAGACTAAAAGTATGTTGATTTTTGGGGGACTGGAGGAACGGCAACCCAACGGGAATGCTCGAATGTTTCTGAAGGGTTCAAAAGGAAAGTTGCCCTTGATGCATAATATAAGTGGTTTCTTTAAGTGATTTATACATACCTGAGGGTAAACTCTCGAACACTTTCGATAAAATGTAGTCGACTTTTTCATCAGACCAATTGTGAAGTGTACGACATAACACGTACAGATCAGCCTTTGGTAAATCAGACTTGATGAAATCACAAGCCACAAAAGAGATGTTCCCCTGATTGGGACACGCCTCGATGGACGGCTTGAAGTGGTGAGCGCAGGTTACTACTGACGGCAGTTCACAAACTGTGATCATCATGCGAGGATTGTACTGACACAAAGTATATGCCATGGTTCCTGCAGACCCTAGACAAATGTGATGAAACGATATATATTTAGAATTTTGAGCAAAACCTCCAAATTAGATTGTTAGCCTAAGACCCAAACAATCAATTTCCGTTAATTAGTCATAATTGCGTGACTGAAAGTTGACGTCAAGCCGATGGATACTTCTGCTTCTCACGCAATCTGCAACGGTCACGCAATCCTGTTATGTTATTCGCTTCCAACAACTCCTCAACACAAAAACTATCTACCATTCTCGTGTTCAGAAACTCGAAACAAATCATGTTAAAAGCTGAACATAATCTTTTAAAATCTAACCTCCTAGATCACAGCATTTCGTGTGCGCTGTTAAATCAAAGGCTTGGGCCACTGCGTCACATCCATGCAATGAAGAACCGTGCATTGCAGACATGAATCTTAGACGGGCCTCCTCATTATCATACTGTCTTTTCCACAATTCCTCTGAGGACCGTCCGAATGTCTTCATCCATTGGGGTGTTCCTTCTCTAACTGCGCTTGCTAAGTTAGCAAACAAAGGATAATCTATTTTGTTATTTAGAGTTGCATAATCCACTAGGGATTCGAGACTGGAACGCGTTAGAAACTTGTTTGAGATTGTGGTGTTGTTGTACAACCATAAGTCACCTTGCTTGGTCTTTTTCAACAGCTCAAGAGTCACCAGACTGTCTAAGAGTCGAGTTGTAGCATCTGTATTCGAGAACATGTTGTGCGATATTTCTTGTGCCGATAAAGGAGTTGATGATGTGTGAAGCATGTCGAAGATACCAAGATCGCAAGCTGCAAATAATGCTTGTGACTTTCGGAAAGCGTGAATTAAATATATAATCTTGTCAGGGAAAACGTTGGGCTCTGGTGTGCTTTCCTTTTCTTCCATGGCGTTTCTTAGCATACTTAAAGCAAATTCCAAGTGCTTTTGAAACAACAGATACCAAGAATAGTTTAAGAGGGCGACCTCACTCAGTGCACCGTTGAAAAGGCTCAGTATGATTGGCCAAACAAAACGAGAGGTAAACGACACAAACAACGCCCCTAGCGCTAAGAACAAAAGAGTGCAGGTTAACAAGAGTGGATCAAAACAGAGGTTTTAAGAGGTGCAGGTGAACTGGCTCAAGGGCATGGCACACTGCACATTGAACATTCCTCAGGTTGAGAGGCCATTAAGAACTTTTGTTATTTTGCTAATCTCTATATTAAATGATGCATAAATTAAAGGTAGCAGAAAATGTAAATTAATCCAAATACAAAAAGACATGTTTTGCATAGCATCAAGGCCCCGGCGACTCGTATCCAGTTTTTTCTTAATCCGCAACTTTTTCTTTCCGGATATGGCTTTCGTCCACATAGCCTCCTACGCAGGCGCTCTTAGGGCTCTTAGATTGCGTGACGAGCCCCAACGTCCACACACATTCGGCGAATCGGGATTATTTTGAATCCGCTCTCCAGACTGGAAAATAACAAACCCGCAACGAATCCGATACAGTAAACACCCGCATAAAGAACAAATGGATTAAGAACACGAGGCTGAAATTTGGCCAATAAAGCCCCATTTTTATAAGAACAAGATCAGCCTGAAAAATTCAGCATGTTCTTATAAAATGGAAAAGGTGTCATAATAACATAAAAAAACAAGTGATTTTATGTTGGCAGTCATGACTCTATCAGCTGTCAAGTGGTCGTACTTTTGTATTGAGTACTGTACTGATGTTTCTACTGTAATTGATTTTTCTACTGTAAATACATTAAAAAATTGAGTACAGGGGGCATTTATCTAGGGCATTTTTAGGTAGTACCCGTATTACTAATATAGAAATGTAAGAATATTTTAAAAACACTTTGAGGGTGATTTGTCACCAAGCACTCGTTAAACAAGAACCCGATCAGCCTGACCTCCGAAATCATGTGTTCTTATATGCAGGTTTTTACTGTAACGCGTGGACGGGGCAATATTTAAATCCGGAAAGAAAAAGTTGCGGGTTCAAAAATATCCGGATACGTGTAATAATTCATCAGGTGATACAATGTCCTAAGTATTATCAAGGTAGTTTACCTTAGATTCTCTCAGCGTCAGCTCGAAAATTAGACGTTATATAAAGAGGGAATGTATAGAGGTTCTCGACGGAAATAATCGGAAGCCGCAAAACGGGCCGAACACTTAGCCGTTAGGCGTATAAAGTTGAAAACTTTTCCCCGTTAATGGTAAAGAATATTAACCGTAAAAAGAATTTAACCATGAAAGTGGACTTCAAGGCTTTCTACTTGGGTTTCCATAGAAAAGCCTGAGTTATAAAATGCAAGCCGTTTTGCCTTGGTCGCCAAAAGGGTAGCCTCGATTTGCGCCTTTCTCTCGGGTCCGAAAATCTCGTGGCTGTCGGATGACGATCGGTTGAGCCAAAAGGAAATATTCCACTTTTAAACTTTATTTCACTATGACTGCAGGGAATTGTGTTTTTTTTATTTAATTGTCTAAGCATTAATTTGACCAGGCATCAGAAGACCTTAGGCTTAAACATGTAAAAGAACAAAGATTTTCTGTGATACTTCAGTGAACTGAAGAAGTCTCTTGTTTACAAACACTGGTTACTAAATTTATTCATGGATAAGCCCATAACTGGAAGTGTCTAATAATTCATAACCCAAGGAAGGGCCGATAACTCGGTTAATCGTATCTATAACAAAATTCTCGATCGAGATTGTTTCTCTGCATGCCTATTTGTCGCGTAATCGGCGCCCGATCACGTGGGTATTCAATTTGAACTTTTCGGAATTGCATACCCACGTGATTCACACGTCAATTTGAGCCTGCTGTCAAATATTCCTTTGTTTAGAAAGGCATACAAACGAGGCGAAAGGTTCAATACAAAGCAGAATTGACCTTTTCGCCTCGTTTGCATGTCAAACCACTGATAACTGCGATAAGAGTTATTACCTGCTCTTTAATGGCTTCCTTCGCACCATATTTCGCATTCTTTCCTGCAATTTTCAAAACTTATAAAAAGCTTTACAGACGTTTCCGCTCAAAAGAAGTTCTCAAAAGACATTTTTAATTCCGAAATTTGTTATAGATACGATTAATTAGTAATTGGACCTCGTGTCGTACAATTCAGGGAGTAATCGTGTTCGTAATTTCAAATCTGCATCGATCGCCCTTCACGCTCGTCCGATTTAGTAATAACTCGCCCGATTACTATACTCCCTGAATTGTACTCCACTCGGTCCAATAACTATTACAAACTCATATCTTTTATAATTTCTTTACGAAAAACTGATACACAATATTCGTCTCTCAAACGTCAACTTTAGTAACCTTACCGCTATTAAAACACACCTAAATCTGTTTGCACTTAGAAAGAATTTCTATACCATATGGATATATTAAAAATAACTTGTTTGGCGTTTACAAAATGGTAAATATTAGTTCACCTTGTGAAGACACACATAGAAGGCAAACTACACGTTAGATGAAATATTTTAATTAGACTTCTGTTTGTAAGTGGAAAACTGATGTCGCGACTTCACCTGTCTCGCAGTATCGAAATTAATTCCTATATTCTTCGTATTTGACAAGGAAAATCCCTTTCTTTATTTCTAGTTTATTTATTTTTGTTTTTTGTTTTATGCTTCTTCAAACCGCTTCTTCACAGTTCGTTTTAGACTGCTATAGCGCACAACAGTTGAGGCCTGGGCCCACGATCTTACTCCCAACAACTCTCGGTCGTCCTCTCATTCTGTTGTCCTCTTGTGTCCACGTCACGACGATCCGTGGGATTTTATCCTTCTCCATTTGACCAAACCACTGCCACTTCTCCCACGGTCGTTTCTTCACTTGAGCCATATCATTCCCATATCATTCTGACTTTTTCATTTCTCATTATCACAGGGCCATGTCTTGAAACATTTGTGTTGGGAGGTTCCAAACGTGTTTTCATCAGCTTTTGTCATACGGCAGATCTCAGAACCATAGAGTAAATCATCGATCAGTCATCACATAACACTTACTAAATGTTAATTATTTTTGTGAATGGTATTTTAAAAACTCTTTTAGCTATGTGTGTAAATGGAACCAGGTAAACCAGCAAAGTGCCGCGATGGACAGCTATGGAAGAGAAATAAATACTATTTTTCTAATTGGCGCCTTTTCTTCGCTGCCATAGATGTCTTGCTGAGCGTCTATAAACGGGAATTTTCCAAAACACAATCACAGGAGTTACCACCGATGAGAGGAACAAAAATACAAATGATATATGTTCAAGAAGATCATAGCATGAGCTTGAAGAAAATTCAGCTTCGTTAAGTCCTAGAAACTTAACGACACAGTAAAATATCAAAGGTAGTGTAGCAAAAATTGTTCCTCGAGTCGCCGCGTTTAAGTACTTGCGAAGCTGCAAATTTCGTTTGTTCTTGTGTTGATTTAGCGATAGCTCGTTTGTGATGCCTGGTTTCACTTGAGTCCGGCGTTTCAAACCGCAAAATCCTGCAGCAAGCACAATTATCATTAGGAAGCATGGTAGCAATATAAACAGTGGAAGGATCAACAGGTAAAACACGTATTCGGAGACGCCTACGAATAGAATGCAGGAAAACAGCAAACAGATTATTGTCGACGCTGTGCAGATTCGTTTCGCTCGTGTGATTGTGACGTAGTGTCGATTTGACAGCGGAAACACAAAAGCAGTGTACCGTTCAAGGAACAGAATGACGAGTAACACAGATTCATTGCTGGCAAAGAAGCTAACCAAAACATTCTCGAATAACTTTGCGACTTCATTGGTAATCACTTGGCTCGTCAAAATACTGTTAACTCCAATAAGTGGGAAAACAAGGAGACCCGAGAAAAAATGGTTGAGTGCGGAGAAAATGTTCAACACGTTTGCAGGTTTGTTGAAGAGTTTCAGTGGATCGCGGTTTACGATGTAAAACAAAAAGCCATTTCCAGTTGAAGCAATAAGAGATGTAAGCAAATACATTATTCCAAATATTGCATGAAGATAATTTTCTTTGTTGAAGCATGCGCTTGTTTCCATGGTCTTGAATGTACTGAAAAACATGAGAAGGATGATTTGCAAACAGAGTGGGGAATTCTCAATACTTACTTAGTAAAAAGGTCTTTTAGTTACTTTTAGTTAGTCAGTACTTACGATCATATAAGTTTCTGCAATTGAAAACCCTGACTTTAGCAAACGATGTTTTTAATGAGTTTTTGACAAGCAGTGTTTTTATTGGTTGCAAGAGCAAGCTAATCTATTTCTGGAGAAGATTTCATTTCCGACCTTCATTCAACCTGTTTGACAGAATTTACGTAAATCATCGCAAACAATTCGCAATCTTATTAACTTTAACTCTGAAACGAAATTAATCGATTTTATCCATTACCTATAGTTTAAGAATCGTGATAACATCTACCTTACCAAAATGCTTTCTTCAGGGAACCACTTTCGCGAGTAAATTGGGTTTAACAATCGTTTTCGATTTAATGCCTATCAAATCAGTCGACGTATCGCTACATACTGTCTAAGATCTATAGAATTTTAAATTTGTGATTTAAAGTAACACGTATGTTTTACCTCAAAACCTTAATTAACTCGGTTAAATTCGATCCAAATAAGGTCAAATTCAATTAAATAAGATTTCAGGAGACAAAAAAGACGAATTATTAACCGAAGTTTCCGATTTCAAGTTTGCCGATGTTTTAAGTACTTTCAGCAATTTGCCAGGTCTATAATGATTATAAATCGAAAATGTTATTACGTTTTACTGGTATCTGATAACAAAATTCTCTTTTCTGATTGGTGCTCAGCGTGTCCATTATTTGCGCTTCTCAGCACAACTGTCCATTTTTAACTATTTTTTAAATTAGATCGCCCAAGCATAAACACCTGCCATTCACCATCAATTAATATTCAAACGTGCACCTGACTGGGTTCTGTCGTTAATGTTAGAAAACACTGAGAAATTTGTTTGAGTGCTCAAATTTTGTAACTGTTATGACAGGAAAACGTTTCGGATATAACGTAAACCCCTACATCTGTGTTTCTTTCTCGGCTTTTAGAACTTAAACACATTTCTTAGCATTTTCTATCCTTCATTTTTAGTGCTACAGCAAATATCTACTCTCGATCTGCCCCTAACAACCTACTGTTTGTAAAACTAATGGAAAATGCTACCAAGGCCCTGTTAAAGGGTCTCGGAATAAGGGATATTTATGTATTTGCGGAGCCAAAAATTATGTTTTTGAAAATTATGTTTTTTTAGGTAAGCTTAGTTTTGACAAGCCAAGGTTAACGCACATATGTGGAACACTCGATTCTCGAACGTCCTTTTCCGTTTGCCGTGGAAACTTTTTTTTTCTTGAACCTTTTAATTTGTCGTTCACCTGTGGTAATGTTTGTGCCGTTCTTGCGACCTTGGCTTCTACCTCCCCAACTGAGATAGATCCAAGGTTAACTGTTGCTTAAGATTATTCTATTTTCCTAGCTTTGAATTTATTAATCTCTGCTTGCCTTATCGAGTCAGCTGCTTTCATTATGATTAAGGATTTATATCCGAGTACTTTGTTTTGTACCACCTGGTTTACTCCAGCGATCCTGGCCGGTTAGTCCCGGGCGTAGCTAGAGGTAATATAAAAGTGGGTACATTGTAAAGATTGATCATTACTTCCAAGAGTTGTACCAGTAGCAGTAGCTGCTAACGTCGTAATGCTGTAAAGGTCTACAAGATTAAACTTTGAAAAGCCTCCAGTCCAGAGTCTCGGTTCCTCTTGTTAAGCGAGTGCCAGTTCAGTCTACTACAGGATAAAGGATTATTGGAGAAAAAAAATAATAGGATAAGGGATATAGGAGTAGGAAAATCGTAAATTTTGGCAGCTAGAATTAATGAGATAAGTAATATTTACCCCAAACACATGCGGGATACTCAGCCCCCGCTCCCCTTGGGTCACCATTGACTTTTTCATTAACAAGATAGATGCTTTTACAGACTAAATAACCTCCAGCTTTACTACTAATAACATTAATTTGCCCTCAGGTGGTGCTTGATTGTAATTTCACTGAATTGAATTGTAGGCCCCCGACATGCGAGAACATGTCTTTTTCGCCATCACACGTAAAATATCTTGAATTTTTTAAAAAATATCTATAGAAGAGAGTAATTCATGTCCCGAGTAATGATTCTTATACTTTTCTTTTTAAAACTAAGTAGAACCGTTGGCACCACAGTTAACAGAGCTACGTCACTAAATTTAGCTTAATTTTTAAGTCCGTTGTTTGTAATATCTGTTAATCGTCTCCATCCTTAACCATCCTTGTACCTTCATGGTTTATTTTAATCTCTGGTGTTTTTCTACCTTATTAAACTATTATTTTCAGGTTACCTTCAATTTACTTGAAAGCGGGCAATTTTGTACGTGACCGAAAGCTCTTTTAAGCCACCTCAGTAATGGTACTTAAACACGTGGCTCGAAGTTTCCAACTTTCAAGTGCTTTACCATGAACACAAATGGTGGTACATTGAGTAAACTGGACTGAGAAAAGGCTGGCGCCAGTTACATTCACTGACAAGCTACCCGGCTGCACCGCTGTTGGTTTATAAATGTGGCTAAATGTAATTTAGGCCAAGTTAAATTCGGGACAATATTGCTGTATTTCACAGGGTTGGTGTGTGGGGCGGCCGGGGGTTTTAATGCAGGGGCGCTGTGTAGTTTACCGCTCAGTGTCGGATGTCAAGTCTCCGCGTGTTTTTCGCTGCTGGGCTGTTGTCCTAGAGCTTTTCTCTCGGCCCACCCCTCCCTGGCGGGCCCTTTTCTCATGGTAAGTAAATGGTAAGTATTCTTGTTTCCACTGTTTGTTCAGTGTGACGGTGCCTGGTGGTTGCCGCTCACAGGGCTGTCATGGACACCCCTACGCGTTCAGCTCAGATTGCTCGTGGCTCCACCATTCTTTCTAGGCACCATTCCCCAAGCTTATATCTATTGTTGATGACTTTAATTATGGGTTCTGACAAGTTTCAGTTACTGACGGAACACATTTAGGAAACATAGATAATGGAGTTTGCAGGTGAAGCATTAGTCAGCTTATTAATGCAAAGGATATGACAATTTAGCAGGTGTCTGTATTGAATTAGCGTACGTAGAGGAACATAGAACCAATTTAGTATACTTTTTGTGGTTGAGCATTTCCTATCTTGAAATCTCAAAACGAATATTCGCCAATAAAATTGCTAAAACCTGTCTACCTTTTAAAAAAAATCCTTGTGTCAAAAAGACAGTTTGGTATAAACTGTTTGGGAAAACAATCGTCAATGCAGTAAGAACGGTGCGGAAACGAGAGCGCTTTTACTGGTTCTACGTTGATCTACAGAAAAAATCAGAAAAATACAACGACTGTTTGTTTACTTGGCGAAATGGCATACGTGCCAGTGAGTACGGGTAATTTCAGTACCATTTTAATGTACCCTAAGTCACTTTTATTGTTTTGACGGACATTTAATCCATGTTGACCAGCAACAATGAATTTTACTTGTGGTTAATTGTGGGCGAGATAAACTATTGTACAGCGAAAGAAGAAGTTAATTAATATTTCATGTCACTTCAAATTTTTAGAAGAACTACTTCACGGTTTGCGCAAAGTTTAGGCTACCTACCCTAAATTTTTCAAGTTCGTCGTTTGTAATCCGTGTTAATCTTCTTCCTTAACCATCCTTGTTTCTTTATGGTTTATTATTATCTCTTTGGTGTTTTTCTATCTTAGTTAACTATGACTTTCACGTTTTCTTCAATTTAAAAGTAATTTTGTCGATTGTCAAAATAACTCGAAATACCGTGACTTAGCTCCTTCAACACGCGCTGCCACTTCCGAGCGAGGCAAGTAAACACTGTGTTGGTCAAACTTTTCAACTTTTTTAACATCTGCAAAATTTGCCAGTAGATGGGAAATGATCAGAATTTTAACAGGTTGTTGTCGCCGGAAATTTACAGCCGCTTTCAGTGTTGCGTGCATAGCCTTGCCTAGTTCCTAGGCCTCAATATTACGCCTCGGTCATTTGTTTCGGGTCACGTGGTCCGGGGCGAAAAGTGTGGCCTAGACAAAAATCCGAAAAGTGAGACAATTTGTCTCACTTTTTCATCGAGCCGATTTCGTCTCGCGGGAGGGAATTCTCTGAACATTTCTGGGAGAGGGTTCGCAAGAGAAAAGCACTTTAAACTCCTCGCTTTTGGTTTAATGTTAATTGGTCAAGTTAAAAGGTCTATTTGGATCCAAACGGGCATTTATCGGGTCAGAAGCATCGCCTCTATAAAACTACTGTCTACAGGCAAATACTGATTGTTCGAAATATTTAAGTTTCTATTAAATGTAACCGTAGCGCTTGATTAAGGAAAACAAAAAATATACCGAATTTCCTTAATTCTGTTTTAAGAGTAAGCTACAGTAGCTTTCTAAATCACTAATTATTTAACAAAATCTTGACCGCCAAGCGTATGCAATAAACAAGAATTCACTTGCAGCGCTGTCTTGAAATGTAACCAACAAGTTTTACCTCAGATAATTACTGGCCTTGCGAAATTAAACTTAACCTTGCATGTAATTTCTTTGCGTGCATCTCTGAATGAACCACTTAACCATAGGCTTAAACAACGAAGTACTACAGAAACCGTTTCCTAGAATTATCTTTACTATACATGACATGTCACATGTAAGGAGATGAAAAACAACTAGTCAAGTTCTCCTGGCTCCTAACAAAATACTTCATCATGACAAGGGCTACTATACTGAACTCCGTGACACACATAAATATTTCAACAGATTTGTAAAATCAAATTCGTATAGGAGCGAAATATTTTTCCAGTTTAAGGCTTAAAAGAGTCGAAACTACTACATGTAAAACATTCTGCAATTGAACAGAATTTATCAGTACAGGTTACAACAGGTTACAACATGTTAGCAATCGAAACTTGATAAATTGGTCGCTCAGGCTAACAGTTGCCGGAAGTACATGTCAAATAAAAAGTTTGTGTTACAGCTGAGCATAACAATTTTCTAACCCTAAGTTCTAAGGAAGTTGCTCTTCACTACCAAACTGCGGCAAACTTGCTAGAAGCAATTTCCGATTTCATTCCAAGGAGTTGCGATAATCAACATCTTCTCCGACTGAGTTATTTGGTGAGAATGATTGAAGTTGGCCAGATAGCAAAGCCGATCAGGTAATAAGCTCGTTTGCCTTCCTGCTGCACGTAAAAGTTACGAAATACCAGGAATATAATTCCCTGAACTGAAGTTCAGTCACAATCAACAATCTGCGCTGATTCAAACGCATGCGCACTCTGTTATTGTCTAGGCTACTCCGGGCCGTTCGTCTGAAATACGTCACCGAAATCAATTGACCGCGAAGGCCTGGGAGATAGCCGTACAGGAACTAGGCAATGCATAGCCGATATCTTTCGACATGTCACCTCTCAAAGTAACTAGGCCTACTTCAAAAATGTAAGCACGACGGAGTTCTTTACGATCGAACTGGACTTTTACTCATGAAAAATGATGAAATATATTTCACATCAGAATAAGGCTAGAAGTATCAGGAAGTCTTGCTGTGAGAGATAAATCGACTGTTTGTAAACGTTACCTCTTCGGCAGGGGTAATTCGCCGAACGCCGAACGCCGAACGCCGAATTTCGGTCAGCAGTATATCATGTGAAACATGTGCTGTCACTTGCAGTCACACGCGTTTCACGCACGTCTCCTAATAAAATAAATAAGAGAGCTCAGGAAGAATCATGTATCGTACACTAAGCTAACCTTTCACTGGATGTAACCGCTGCAACTTAGACGCAGCTGGTAAGTTCGTTCCGCGATCTAAATGACACATGATTAAATTATCCTTCAAATATTAAGAGACGCTGAATATGTCAGATCAGTAGCGGGCGTGGAGAGGATAAGAGTTTAGAATCAAGAGAATCAAGGATCACTATAAGGACCTATAAGAAGCATAAGAGGTATACGAATAGGGCTTTTACCCGGAAACATTGGTATTAAAGTTTGTTTCAGTAGCCCGTATGTTAGATTATTCGATTGTTTGGTTGATTGCTCGTTGTTACATAAACGCCCAGTTGTGATATTTTTGACTCGTGCGTACAAACCGATTTCTCGCTACTCTGTTAGCAATTTTAGCTTTGTAATTATTGTAATTTCAGTCGACCACATCGTTATGTTTTCAAGGAAATGAATCCAAATCAGTAGTGACAAAGACTGGGTCATTTTCCTCGGTGTATAGTGGTGGGTGTTATAACGACCTTTCGATCGAAGTCCTTAGATTTCACCCGTGGCTCAGATCCTCTCAGTTCGAGTCTGGCCCACCTACACCGGATTACAGACAAGAAACTGGCACTGAAGGAAGCGATTGTAACAAATGACAATATCAAACTTTATTTGGTGTCTGTTTGTTTTATTGAAATTCTAACGTATTATATTTTTAAAAGAGAGTAGTACTGTTACACAAGTTCTTGTAAACGATTTTCGATAAAGAATCTCAAAACGTATTTAAGAAATAGAAAACATGTACCGTGTTTGTATCGAGTTATACAAACACGAGTGGAAGTTTGAGAGAACGAGAAATGCTGTGGGAACACGAGCCGCAGGCGAGTGTTTCCACAGCTTTTTCGAGTTCTCCCAAACTTTCACGAGTGTTTGTATAACTCGATACAAACGCGGAGTACATTTTTTCTATTTCTTTTAGAAAACACCACGACGAGAAAAAGGAAAACAACTTGTAAACTTTGATTATCAAAATGTAAATTCTCTTTGCTCGCGCCATCACTACGTCAACAGCGCGCGCTTAGTTCTGTGTCTCCATCGAGTTATACAAACAGGCTTTTTAACCAATCAGCGCGCGTGCTTCCTTGGGACTGTTTTCTAAAAACTGTTATTATAGTCCACAAAAGACTGCATCGCAGTAAAGCGAAGCAAGTAGGTAGTACAGGACTTACTTGTCCGAGATGTATATCATCTCTCTGGCTGCCATGCATGTTTATAAATGCAAGCGACGGAACTCGAAAGCACATGTTTCACATGATCTACCGGCAAAGAAATGTACAAAGAATTATAACGCACGTGCACAGCTATTGTTCTGCTCATTAAACCTTTTGTGTAGCGACGTTCCCGTTGCCGTTGCCGTCGTGGTTATCTTAAACTCAAAAGTTTAAGACGGCGTTTGGGTACATGTCTGGCAAGTACGATAACAGCTTAGTCTGTTGGTGATTTCAACTTTAGTTCTCTCTTTTGCGTTGCGCAAAACCGATGTAGGCTACTTGGAAAACTTATCTTCGCCCCAATAAAATGGTTTTTTGCGTCAATGTAGTGCAGACCTGTGCAAAAAGTACCTCTCACTCTAACCCATCCAACCACTCGAGCTCCCTAGGCAATCGATGTCCAAATCCTTTCACCATATTAATACGCAAAATTTAATTAAGATTTAAAACTGTTCTCTGTCCTGGTGAGCCTTGTTACAATCATTTTTGACTAAATTGTCGGAAAAAGCTGGGATTTCCAGGTTGAAGGACTTTCCCGCACGTCCCTCCCTGCTCCCAGACTTTTCCCGCCATTTATCCGCCGTAGCTATCTCCCAGTGATCTTTGCGAGTGTATTTCGTCTCTGCCATTTTGGCACGTGTTCAAGAAAACAGTAAAAAATATTGAGTTTAACAGGTTTGTTCTTTGTTTAAAAGCGCTCTAAAGCCGTGATACGAGGCATAAGTTGACTTCTATACTTTTATTCCTTTTTTGGAAACAGGAGGTACATGTAGAATATGGAGACGTTGTGTTGACGAACTCTGAAGACTTCCGGAAGCTAAGGTGAGCTTGTGATTTCGTTGCAGTTCGGTTAAACAAATACTAGATTAGGTAATAATATAGGATGCAAATGTCGTATATGTACCAAGGAGAGTACTCTATCTTGTTAGAGGTGCATACATAACGCGACAAACCTGAAGTACATAGCATTTGTTTGCGGTACGTATATGACAATGATTTGCATACTGCAGACCGCATTCCCATTTCCACTACTGAAAGCTAA
>CM042757.1:5598168-5605580 GCA_022496165.2 Catalaphyllia jardinei | reverse complement strand
TATTTTCCAACATTGAAAGGGGGAATAGGGGTGCTGGCACTTATTCAATATGGATTATGGTTATGAGTTCATGTTTTTGCCATTTTCCAACACAATTTGGCCATGGTTATAGCTGTTTAAAAATGCTTTCTCACCTACTAAGTAGAACTTTTATATGACAAAATAGTGGCTTGAATAGTCGTATTTGACTCGCATTTTATTTGAAATACATTTTCTATCTTAGAAAAGCACTTTGGAAGCTAACAAATTAGTTTCTTTACGGAGGTAGAAATGATGTTACAATTTCACAAACTTGAGAATTGTGTAATTTTGCTGTGAAAGTGGCTTTTGTCCCGAGTCTGTTAGCGATCGTGTTTGCAATAAAAGTATGGTGTCAATTTCATCCACACTCATTTTACCTGTCCTTCAGTGGAAATATTTGTACCACATTTACAAAGGGACTCAGTTAGTCGTGTAGGAAGGTAATTTGACAAGTTTCCATTTTTTCTTTTCTTTTAAAGCATGTTTCACAAAACTGCTGAATGTTTTCTTTGCGAGTATCTTCAGATATAGATGTTACAATCGATCAAGAATATAAGTAGGTAAATGCAACACAGATGGCTAAATGTTTTGAGTGTTTGCTTTTACTTTAACACACTTTCTTGCCAAAACTATTTTTTACAGAGGGTATAGGGGGTGTACAAAATAGTAGTGGAAATTCTGGAGGGGTGTGGTCAAAAAATGGAAATTCCGTGGAGGAGGGGGGCTTACGTGAAATTCCCTCTGTGGTGAGGGTATGGATATTTGAAGACGCTAGTGATAAAAGGGGATTAGTGATGTTTTTGGTTGTTACTGTTACTCTCGCTCCAAATTAGCTGAATTTTTTCATGCAGCCTTCATTTCAGTTGAAAAACATTGCCCCATAATTTTTTTCGCTGGCTTGCTCTTCGTTTTCGAGAAATAACGTATGCAAAAAAGGCACGCCACTAGCAAAAAACGGGTGGATTTGTGCATAAACTGAAATTATGCGATGTCTCGAAAATGAAGCAAAACTTTAGCGGAAAAACTACAGGACATTGCTTACTACCAGTTTCGAGCTGCCGTTAACGGGCAACTTTTCTCCGCGTTGTTTCACGCTTTAAAACATTCAATTGCTATCCAGCAAAATATTGATCTTTCGCAACATTTAACCTTCGAAAATGTCGATTACTGGTAAAAACCGTTAAAACTTTGATTTCAGGTTAACATGCGACCGCAAAGACGTTAATTTCACTCAAATTACAGCCAACGGTTTACTTCACGCAATGTGCAAGCTAGACACTCTTGATATCAGGTCATTTACTGACAGTATTTTGATTTCACGTTATCACGCCACCGCAAGGACTTTGATTTCACTTAGAGAACAGCGAGAAGTTCATTTCACAACATGTAAGCGTGCAAGAACGTCCCCTAGATGTTTTGCTAAAATCGAACAAGGCCAAAACAGGTCCAAACTTCGCAGCTGACTTTAACCCTTAGGGTTAAGAGTTCCCAGTCTTATTAGAGTTAGGTTTAGGGTTACCGCTCGAAACTAGGGTTAGCATTGAAGGGTAGGCGTACAGAACAAGGTTAGGCTTAGCGTTTGCTGAAAAAAAGGCGCATGAAGCGGAAAATTTATCAGCAAAGGAATGCTGAAATACGAAGCAAAACTTACATTGGCAGCTGACTTTAACCCTTAGGGTTATGAGTTCCCAGTCTTATTAGAGTTAGGTTTAGCGTTACCGCTCGAAACTAGGGTTAGCATTGAAGGTTAGGCTTACAGAACAAGGTAAGGCTTAGCGTTTGGGCTCAGGATTACGGGTTGAGGTTAGCGCTTCGGATTAGGTTAGAGTTAAGGTCAGGATACGTTAGAATCTATTGCACGAATCGATACCTAAATCAAGTCAATGATTAGTGCCTAGAGAAAGACGTTAAACGTTTTGTAAATCGGCTACGTCAGTGATTTATAAAATGTTTCTAGGTGAAAGTATTTTTTTGGCCGGTACAAAACTGCTCGTTCCATGAAATGATTAATTCTGGCAACACAGAAAGAGGAAGCCTTAAGCTAGCACGCTGCTCATGCCGAAAAAAGCGCATGAAACGGAAAATTTACCAGCAAAGGAACCCTGAAATACAAAGTAAAACTTACATTTGAGGTGAAGTTTTCTTCTTCCTAACCTGCGATCAGGCGTTCTTTGTCTTTTTTTCTTCATGGCGGGCTCGATCCTATCACAATTCAAAATAATCATCTGCTTGGAAATCCACCATACACACTCACAGAACGCTTGCTTGCCAATTTAACCGACCAGCAGTCTTTTTTGGCCCGTAGAAACGGCTTTGAATCTGTTTAAATTAACTTTTCACCTAACACAGGTCAAATTTAAGGACTTTGCTGCCTGGCTGCCTTTCTCACCAGTTCCCGGCCGTGTTTGAGTCACGTTGTAAGTCACACACACACACAATAGTCACGGCGCTGGCTTTACGTATGAAAGATTATTATGGGATATCCCAGAAATTTTGGCAGCGAACGATGCTAGATGGCTGAATTTCAAGAAAATAATAAGAGTCTAGAAAGCAGTTCTAATTTCCAAAACTGACACACGCCAAAGTTTAGCAAATGAGCCTTAAGTCCACGACAAATGCTTTGCTTTGGAAGAAGAAGCGTTTCTAGACTCTACCGCCTGGCCCATTTGCTCCTCGATCAATGGCTAAGTTAAGCCATAATCTCGGAACAAAAACGCACCTCGGTTCTTTGAGGCATGCTGGTGACTTATACAGGGTCAAAGGCTTAATGATGCCAAATCTCTTACCAGGCGGGCGCAAATATTCCTCGAATAAGCTTCGAATCTGCTTGATTAACAGGTAAGCTCTGAATAATCGATGCTTTGCGCGCCAAAAGCTGACGTCACAACAGAGAGATTAAGCTTGAAGTTACGTCAAACGGCAACCAAAAACCAACCAAAAACGTCACTTATCCCCTTTTATCACTTGCTTCTTCATTTTCTGGAAGTACACATTGTCATCAACACCATAGTTGCAGTGACCTGATCCTCTGAGTCATCAGTCAGCATATTGTAAACGCCATGCTTAAACTCACTGATAGCCTAGCAATTAATAACGGCAATTCAATTACAAAGACATGAAGAGAGATCTTTTCTATGCTATTTTCCTTTGACTTAAAAGACAGTCAAGATTTTGTGGGATTTGATTTTGACTTCATACAATATAAAAAAGTCTGCCTGTTTGCTGCTCAACAAATTAATTGTGCTTAAGGTTTCTTTTGTTGTTTATTCAACAATACATCTACAAAAGATGCCGCTTGGAAAACTGAGGGTTTTTTTGCATACGTTATTTCTCAAAAACGAAGAGCAAGCCAGCGAAAGAAATTACGGGGCAATGTTTTTCAACTGAAATGAAGGCCACATGCAAAAATTCAGCTAATTTGGAGAGAGAGTTGGAGCGAGAGTAACAGAAACAACTAAAAACGTCACTTATCCCCTTTTATCACTTGCTTCTTCATTTTCTGGAAGTACACATTGTCATCAACACCATAGTTGCAGTGAGCTGATCCTCTGAGTCATCAGTCAGCATATCACTTCTTGAGTTGTCAATCACTTAGAACAACAAAGCCAGAAAAGCTTTTCTCCTCTGTATTTCCAAAAAAATTGCCACATAGAAACACACATTTTGACAGATAACTGAAATTTGGCTAAAATGTTCCCAGATACTGATACCCTACAAAAGTGTATCTTTAGTTTTTTTTGTTTAATATTTTGATCTGGTTTAACAGTAGTTATGGCTGTATGTATGTAAGAGGATACCCCAAGAAATCAAATATCAAACTTGAGAATACTATAAGAAGAAAACAATTAAGTGATCGTTGAGAAATCTGAAACAATTTCTTGAAGAGCATTGTAGTTATGATAGTTTAGGCTAGCAAACAAACTTGGTAATAATGAAGGCATCGAATATTGCTTTGTATGGAAAATTTCTAAACCTTTTAGGTTATTCAAATTGGGAATTCCTCATTAATTTTATTAACCCATTTTCTCCAAGAGCCTTTTGCAAAAAAATGAATTTTTGGACATTTTCAGGCTGGATATGGGCCAAATTAATTATCTCCAATATACTCAAAAAGTGACTTGCAACACAGTAGCATGCCTTTCTTTCCACTAGCAGCATGTTTTATTACTTTTTGCTCAGGCATCCACAGAAATCAAAATTTCAAGATTTTTGGAGTGTTTGTGTTTTTTTTTAATTTTCTTGCTTTTCTTCTTGCTTCTTTTTTAAACTTGTGGATATGTGAAGCGTAGAAACTGATTTTTTGCGGCAATTCAATATGCAAGTGTGTCACTCACTCACTCAGGTGTAGACACCGTTCGTAATTAGTCGGCCCAAACGAGAGCACCCGAGCTAGCCCGACGCCATGTTGAAATGGTAACCGAGCCCATTGCCATATTGGAAAAGTAACTTCGCAGCCCGATTACTCACTCAAAGGTGTGCTTCGTGCCAGCCTTGGAGCTTTTAATTTATTAGGAATTGACTTCGAATGTTCGACTTAGTACTATGGCCAGCTTGAAGGCTGAATTTCATGAACATTTGACTCGTCCATGCGGCGTAAAAGTGACGAAGAGATGAACATTTGTTTGCTGGAAAGTCACCTCAAAATATGGAGGCCCGTTCTGGTCAAAATTGTAATAATAAAATTGCCCCAGTAGTCAATTTTTTCACCCACTGTTGTACTTTTTATTAGCTTGTTGTGTATTTTCATCGGCCGTACAATTTTTTTTTGAGGTGGTTGCTTATTATTTTTAGCAACGTGAATTATTTTAAGTCTGATTAATTTTTTTATAGGTTTTACGAATGAATTTTTTCACTCGTACTGCAATTTATTTTTGACTGTACTGCGAATTATTTTTTACCTCTGGTACTGAGAATTATTTTTTGATTGGCACTGACAATTATTTTTCACAGTATCGTGAATTTATTTTTTGGCCTACAATACATTGCGGGCTTGCAACTGAGGGGGACTGGTTCGGGTGTTTGACTTTCTAGCTTGGCGGCCATTTTGAAAATTGTATGAGTGCTTTCTAATATAAGAGAATGCCAAGGCGAAAAACATTGTCATAGAAAGAATCGAAAGAGGATTTCAGCTTTTCTTACAAAATCTGAACGGAATCGTTAGTCTGTGTGCAAGTGATAAGGTATTCTGGACCGAGGATTTAATAGAAGAGACTACGCAGCGGCTGCAAGACTCGTAGGCAAAAACTTTCACCCTTATTGAGCCCCAAATGAACGATCCCCTTCTTGATCATGTTCAAGAGCATTGTGCAATCTCTTCAAAGACTTTTCGTTTCTTGAGAAACCTCTGTATCAAGAGCAGAAAATTATGTGCCATTTTATCCTCAACTAAGTCCAAGGATGCACGGTCATGGACCTGGAAGACTGGCCTTGAACATAACGAAGGAATTTGCTCTCTATGCATTTTTCGTGGCAAACAATAGCGCCCAGCTGCTTCACCTAAGTGTATCATCATTTCAAATAAGGTGAAGGGCGTTACGAGTAAGTGATAATTTTGAACAATATTCAGACATATCTGATGATGAGTTAGACGAAATCTACAAAGAAATAACTGCAGTGGATACAAATTTCAGCAGTGGTGGATTTCTCACACCAAATATTGGTAGGAGATGATTTATTGGAGGCTTTGGATTTCTGTGTCAAAAAGTATTTTAAAACTCACTTTGTTGTTTCTTCGTGGAGGAAGGATTTGAATTCAACCTAGATATAAACTAGACCTATAGCTAAGAGGCTGTAGAGTGCATTGCCCTAATAATAAATTTTATTATGGTAATGTCAGTTTCGAGGTGCATTGAGTCAGGTTATTTCAATCAGGCTATTACAAAATAGTCATTTTGTGTCCTTGGGACACATGATGAGAGAGGGAGAAGTCAGATGTATAAGAATCACAATAAAGAAACTCACTTTGAAAGATTAAAAAATAATCTTGTTTACACCCACACCCTCCACCTCCCTGCAAAACTCAACTTGGCTTTTGTACCCGTTTTACAGTCACCAGTCAGTGTTTTCTAATGAGAGGCGTGTAGTCCTTCATTCAAGGCTAGTCCATGAAATAGCTCCTACTTGCATTTTTCATTAACAAGAGTGGTAATGACCTTTATGAGCTGTTAAACAGTTGTGTCTTCTTTCTTTTGTGTTTGTTTTTTGCTCCAAAAAAGCCCACAACAATGAAGTAAAGTAGTGAACACTATCAGAATACAATAATTGAAACAATTCAGGAATAAATTTTGGAGTTCAGTAGCCACAATGCTCATGCTTGAGTTCTGTAGTCTAATTCTTGTACTGAGAGTGGGTATTTCGCAGAAACCATATAAAGAATTTTCCTAAAAAAAGGGGAAAATGGTACTCGGGTTGATAACGTAAACATTTTATTAAAGGAAAATAATGACAAAGTACAATGTTAAATACCAGCTAAGAAAGTAAACTTTGGTACCTCTATCCTTAGCTGTGACTGAAGTATTGACGAATCAATAAGGTTTGAGAAAACACTACTTGGAGATCTCACTTGAGTACATACATTTACTGATGCAAACCACCATTACTAAAACCAACCAGTTGCAAAAGATAACTAAAGTCACGGTCATGCAGGAATATCCAAGATTGAAAATTATTTTCTGACAGTTAACTGAACACTATTTAAACTCGAAATGACCTAACGTTGTGATGTTATCATTATCTAACATGGTCACCAGAATATTTGTGATTCAAGCTGTGGTATAATATAAAAACCGTCAAAACAAACTGTCACCTTTCTATAAATTAACTCTTGACAAAGCATAGGAAGGTTTCAATTCAAACTTGTAATCCTCATTTCTGTAAAGAGCCTTTTGGTAGCAGAAGACATAACTGTTAACTCTACAGTAACATTATTGGAATCTGCTAAAGTGGAATTCGAAGAGCTTCATGGACTACTTACTGCCGCAGTATGAGTGGAGTTCACTAGCTGAGAAATTCGACAGATTTCTGTTGTGACATTATTGGCTGCCTCGCACGTTTCTGCCGTTGAACAGATTTATCCATCTCCAAATATTCACAATACAGTGTGGCATAAAGAAATGTATGGGTCTTGCAGCCCTCTGCGTAGCCTCTTCTGTTAAATCCTCAGTCCAGAAAACCTCATCACTTGCATACAGACTAACGATTCCTTTCAGATTTTGTAAGAAAGGCTGAAATCCTCTTTTGTTTCTTCTCTCACAATGTTTTGCCTTGGCATTCTCTTAGAAAGCGCTAGTACAATTTTCAAAATGGCCGCCAAGCTAGAAAGTCAAACACCCGAACCAGTCCCCCTCAATCGCAAGCCCGCAATGTATTATAGGCCAAAAAATAAATTCACG
>CM042757.1:5588168-5593168 GCA_022496165.2 Catalaphyllia jardinei | reverse complement strand
GTAGTCATATCTGTTTTATAGTGGCATCTTTCAGAGGTTACATGTAAATGAAGCTAAAGCCAAGGCCATATTGGTCTAGTTTAGGGATTTAGCTCAACTTTTTTAATGAGTATCCCTGGCCTATTCACATGGGAATATCCCCTGGGGAGGATGACAAAGATTTGATATGCTTTTGGGGTGGGAACATGCTCCCTTTAAATTTATTAACATCTTTTAACTCTTTGAAATGCAGTCTTACATGTATACAGTGCAGAAACATTGAAGGGAAGTTGTCTCTATGGAAACTAAAAGCTAGTAATAATAGTTTGCTATATTGTAATCCTCTTTAAATTATGTAAATCCATTACATATGTTTCTCTTAAAGATGTATAAATAAAGCTTATTAGTATTTTCGCTTCTTTTCCAGATGAGATTCTGACTGAGACTTTGACAAAAAAGCAAAATGGCTCATATTTGCAATCAGCTTGTAGCAATTACCAGGTAAGCAAAGAGAGAAACATCTCTTGATGTTTCTCTTCTCTACCTCAGTACTCACAGTTAGAGTTAGAAGGAGTTCAGAAAAGAGCTCTGGCGTGTTTTTTTCCTAGAATGCCGTATGGGGAAGCGTTAGAGTGCGCCTGTTTGACTTCTATTAGGGAACACCGTGAAGTCATTACAAAGTCGTTATTTAGATCAATCAGTGAGGATCAGAACAGTAAACTACATCACCTAATTCCTGAAGTCTATAGTCCTCATTATATTTTAAGGCGCCAAAGAACGTACAATGTACCAGCAGCCAAGACAAAGCGTATTGCTAATTCGTTTTTTGTGAAGTGTGCGGCTGTTAAACCAACTCAAGTTTGAAATGAATGAGAACTTTTAATAGTACTTTAAGTTTTATCTTTATATTTTTATATTAGTAGCTTGTAAATAATTGCACAATTCAGTATTTTACTGCGATGTGATTTTTAATAAACCAGTCCAGTAACCAGTCCAGTCCAGTTGATTAATCAGGACTTGATAGTTTTCCTTTAAAATCTGCAAAATCCTGCAAAATTCACAAAAACATGGAACTTTTGCTAAAGTATCTAGAAAATCATATCAAATACACTGTTCATGTCCATACAACATATTTGAAACTTGTCTTGGCTGTTGGGGCTGTTTACTTGCCTTAAACTTACAACTTTTTCGAGAAACTTCATCACTACAATGAGTAAACAACATCCCAAAACTACCTGGAATTCTTAGATTAATGCTGTGGAAAACTGGGCACTCACTGTACTTTGGCCATGATGTAAAACGCCTTGCAATTGGCACATTTCTTGAGTGCATTGTTGTTAAAAGAGCAGATGATAAACTCTGTTAGAAACAACCTTGTGTCAAAGAAATACAAACATGTGCATACTAGTTGCTCAAATTTTCCTGCAAAATCACCGGTTTTACACAGGAAACAATAAGTAGTTGGTGTTTCTGATGCTGGTTATTGCATAGGCTAACAGTCATCACTTTCCTCTTTTTTAGCTAAAAACTTTCATCAAATCAGTACATGTACAGTCAAGAGAACATGCAAAATATGCCAGCATATTGCACTTTATAATAAGTTTCCGTACAGAGAGTGCTGTGATTGGCTGAAACAGCATGCTTTCTTACAGAACAGAGCACAGGTTGATGATGTTATGCTGGCTTTCAAATTTTTGCTTCCGAATTTGACCCAAATTAAACATCCCCTGTGACTCAGACAAATGCAATGTATAAGTACACTGCATGTATTTTTGTATGTGAATGTATATGTTGCAGTTTTTTTGGTCTCAGTTAATTTTATAATTACTAAGTACTTTTTTTTTTAACTAGGGGATTTTATTTTTAACTATTAAAGAGTTTTTTTTCTAACTAGGTGATTTTATTTTTAACTGGATCATAATTATTTTTCAAAATGGGTTGAAATTTTCAAAATATGAGCAAATTTGCAACGACTGCTTGTGTGACACAGTGGATGATTATCAAGATGGACTTCAAAGTCAGAGGTCTGGAGTTCAAATCCGAGTGAGTGCAAAAAAAAACTGGGAGGGTTAGGTCTAGGGTTAGGGTTAGGGGGAACTGGTTAGGCATAGGGATAGGGCTGGTGGTGGGTGTGTTATTCTTTTTGAGAAACACCTCCCCCCTCCCCCCCCCCCCAAAAAAAAGTGGAAAACCACCTGGTTAGAAAAAAATAACTAGTAATTATAAAATAACCTAGCTAGAAATAAACCTGACTAGTTAAATTATAAAATTAACTGAAACCAAAAATTAACTGCAAAATATACATAATTGGCCACTCCCCATTGGGGCTTTTCAGGCCCAATGTAAACAAACAGCGATAAATAAATACTCAAATAAACATAACCAGGTTAAGAATCCCAACTGGCAGGAGGCACATCGGTCAGCTATTTACAAGTGCTGCCGAGAAACTGAACTTGGGGCTACTGAGAACAGCATCAGCTGGCAGTCAGAACAGGATTTGAACCCATGACCTACAGGTTTCAAATGCAGCACTCTTGCCACGTAGCCACACTGCTTCCCTAAATGTAAACAAGCTGTTAGTCAGCAGTAAATAATTATGGCTCACGGACAACATTGTGTACAAAAATAACTAGTTTTGCTAAATTCCGACGAAGCAAGTAGTGAAATAAACAAATTCTCAACCTAGCGAATGGTTTGATGAAAGACATTATGTTACGAAAGGCAGAAATTATTCTTGAGAAGTAAAACAAGGACAGAAAACACCAACTGAGCTGTCTCTGTTTATGATGAGAAGTTTTATTTTTGTAAAAATGCTCAAACAACACTTATACAAAGTGTAGTAACACTGGCTTGCTTAGTGGTGATGGCTCCAGTCATCTCAGCAAAGTGAACATCAACAATTTTGTATCATCGCTCGCCAAGTGAATGATCAGTTGAAAACTTGCTCTGATATTGTCTCCTGTGCTCGAAGAAGAACCAGTGGAAGCAGTATAGTTTTTCCAACCTCAATGCTAGTTCGGGCAATCTTGCTGCAAGCAGCTTTAAGACAAAAAAACGGTAGCTCATTTCAAATAAAATCAGCATTTCACATTTTCATCCACAAGCTCTCAGCCCTTTGTTTCATAATTTCTATTGGGAAAGTACCGTAAAAACCGGCATGTAAGCCGCACCTTTTTGTTCAAAAATTTTTGTATCAAATCGGGGATGCAGCTTATCTGTGAGAACATCTGAAGACCATGCCATAAATTTGTGTAAGTTAACACTTTTCCAAAGAAAATTTACAATCTGCATAGAGGTGTGTAGCAAAATGATAAGAACTTCACAAAACTATTCCACAGCACGCTTGCTTTTGTGAGTTTGGTGACTCCTAAAAGAGCTGTTTTTGTTCATGTTAACTGGTGTAACATTGCCTTTCAAATTATTTGAACAATAATTTGTAACAAGGATTGATGTTGGCTTATTTTAGCGTGCTTTTATATCAAAGAACAGAGCATGGCTGACGCCACTTGTACTCCTTTGGAAGGAAAAGTGCATGGGGAAATTATTGGATTCCTTATCATTAAACAAATAAAGAAGCCTTGACTATGCTCTTTTCTGTTGTAAAGCATTTACATGTAGGAAGCGGTACAGCGCTCAATAAGTGTCTTGTATTTTCCCCTACACTTCTTTCATGCTCTACCGCTGCCTAAGTGCTTCACAACAGAACAGAGCACAGTCAAGTCTTCTTTATTTGTCAAGTAAACAAGCGTATTACACTGTAGACAAGCTTTTTACACTGTTTCATGAGGAGGACAAGAAAGAAAAGGTGGCCGGACAAGACGGACCAAATTTCAACTTGTTTACAGCTTATTAACCTACTTTCTGGATGACAAACTCCTTGCAGCAGCCGAGTCCCAATTAAATATAATGAATTTTCGGATTGGCTACATGTAGTTCTAGGCATTATTATCCTGTAATGCCCACAGACTGTTTACTGGCTTCAGTGTAAAGAAAGAGCAAGAAGCCATGTAATAAACAACTTGTTAACCTCGAATGTTCAGTCGTCATGGGAAAATCTCAAACTTTGGCCATGTCACATTGACCTCGCTATACATGTAATGTACAAGTACATGTAGCTTGGTCAGTAAGACAAGTTCTTGGTTTGAGATTTTTCCTGAAGACCTCACTCTCAGTAATAAGTAGTTGTTAACTTAAGTTAGCAAATAGAAGCAAAACTAGACTTATAGCTTGAAATCTGAATTTTTTTCTCTGGGATCTGATCATTATTAACTGTGTAAATCTTACTTTGTGTATATTATTAATTTGACACTGAAAGAAGTTCATCTTGCTTTTCTAGATCAGATGCCAACAGGGACAAAGTGGACCAAAGCTTCAAGAAGTTATCTTTAGAAAGGCTTGGTGTTCTAGTTTGCAATCTAAGTTTTGGGTGAACCAGGTAAACTTAACTCTTTAATAAGCCAAGTTCTGCTCTAAGTAATTCAGAACTGCAGTCATGCAATCTATTTTGCCATGGTTATTTTGCACCATGAATAGAAGAGCTCTCAAATTACACAACATTGTTGTGAACATAATCATGTCAAACATTGTATTCTGTCACTAAAATCTTGGTTTAAATATTACAATTCTCATTTTAAAAAATCCAGTAAGTGATCGTATAACTGAGCGGCTAGTTGGGTTACAGAACCAATTGGCAGATTAAGAAACTGCTGTAAGTGTAGCTTACAGACTAATCCGTTAAACAAGAAATTGAGGTTGATTTGTTGTCTGACCAATGTATTTACAGAGTCACTGAGTAGATTGGTTACCACTTTGTTTAAAATCTGATTGACTGTCTGATGGACTGACTGACTGACTGACTAATGGACTGACTGATTGACTGACTGACTAATGGACTGACTGATTGACTGCCTGACGGACTGACTGACTGACTGACTGACTAATGGACTGACTGATTGACTGACTGACGGACTGACTGACGGACTGACTAACGGACTCACTGAAAGACCGACAGAATGACCGAC
>CM042757.1:5563266-5588068 GCA_022496165.2 Catalaphyllia jardinei | reverse complement strand
TAACTGACTGATGGACTGATAGGCTGGCTGACTAACTGCCTGACTGATGGACTGACAAACCGACTGACTGACTGACTTACTGATTGACTGAGTGACTGATAGACTGACAGACTGACTGGCTGAGGGACTGACAGACTGACAAACTGACGGACTGATTGACTGAATGACTGACTGAGTGACTGATATACTGACAGACTGACTGCCTGGCTGAGGGACTGACAGACTGACAAACTGACTGTCGGACTGATTGACTGACAGACTGACTGACTGGACTGACAGTCTGACTGACTGACTGACTGACTGACTGGTTGACTGACTGACTGACTGACTGACTGACTGGTTGACTGATAGACTGACTGACCGAGTGACTGACTGCAAATCAGTTAACTGATAGGCAGATAATTGGCATACTAAGAGACCAAATGAATTAAATTTGTTTCATACTGAATGACTGGATGATTGACAAGCCTAAGAACATACAGACAGACAGGCAGGCCAAAAGAGAAATAATAATTGACCAACAGACAGACAGTTAATTGGCCAACTAAGTGAGAAACTTTTTTTAAGCATCAGAGAGCCTCAGTTTATTCATGTGATCATGGTAAAGTACATCGCATGGGTGTGGTGTTGAACAGTCAAACCTCACACAGTGACCATTTTGACTTGAAAAGTGACCATCTCAAGGCTGATTTACATGTATGAGTACGGTTAAAAGCTCTCAGAATTGTCTTATGCAGCCAAATTATTAAATTTTCATAAGCAGTCCATTTGTTTTGCAAACTTCATAAGAGGTTGCCTGTGAATGGTTTGACTGTATTAATTTTCATTTTACTGTAAACAGTGATGAGTACGTTTTTCAAAACATTTGCCTCGCCACTGTTTGGTTGGGTGTCATTGAATTCTTCAGCAAATGCTCGTGCAATGAAAACACTAAGCCATTAAATCTCATTTTCTTGTGTTACTAAAAAGAATGTAATGCCATGCAAGAAAACAAGCACAAGTGCCTAAATAAGTAATAGGCCACTTTCCATATATTAAAATTCAGCTTAACAATCGGACCTACATGTAGGGGTCACAAACAAAAGAAACATGGTCATTCAATAACCTTCATAACATAGCTACATGCTAGCGCACGCTCTGATTACCCAATATTTTATGAAAAAGAAATGGATGGTTCATAGAGATGTTTCAGGCTGACGTCATAGTCAGTGAAGTTTCCACTTTTCTGTAATTTCGGCATGAAAATGTCTCGCTATGTTAAAAAAGCAAATGACAATGTCTAGTGTGCGTCCATCCAATTCGGGATGCGCTTGGATAAATGGGAGAGCACTTAGGTAGCTAGAGATGTTCTCAGCTGCACTTCAAGCATCTGTTACGTAACTTTTTGTGCTCTGCCATCCATCTGTGTGCATTCCGAATTGGATGGATGCCCACTAGACATTGTCCACTCCTTGATTGTGTGTGTCCTCTGAACCTCAATGCCAAGCTGACTTTTAATATATCGAAAACAGTCTATTGTCTTGAAGTTCAAAACCTCAGAAGCAGACTTCTTTCAGTACCAATTATTTTTTCCAAGCAACTGCAAAAAGTTAGAAGAAAAACTATTCTTTGAATATTTGTATGTTGTTTTTTTTTCCAGTGGAGTGAGAATTGTTTTCAAACCGTAGAGAAAACGGTAATTTAAAAAACAACTGATTGCAGAACTATAGTTCAGAATATTGTTGTGATGTTATAAAATGCAATGTTTAGTTTGCATATTTTTGTTTTGAAGATTTCACGGTAAAGTTGTTTTCCCAAATTAAAATTGTAGTTTTTACAACAGTTCTGAAATGATGTTTCCTAGTTTGGAAACTACGGAATTAAAATTACGTACAAATATTTGGGTGATACCTTATTTTAGCAAATTAACAATGCACGTAGACAACGCAAAGAAAATTCCTCTTACACTAAATTAACGCGAACGTTTCAAAAGTTAGGTTTACATGCATTAAAGTGGTACTACATGTATGGTAAAATTTTTACCCCTTGATTATTTTAGGTGTATCACGTAGAATTTCATGAATTCAAAGAATAAAAAAACGCAGTTGACCATTTGCAAATATCTGCGTTACTTCCTGAGATATTTAAATTAAATAATCTGTAAAACATGCAAATGATATGTCATACACTCAACCTGATATCACATCAAGTATATAAATAAAGCTATATCGATCGATTTCAGTGCAGACCATTAAAACTTGGTAGTCTGATAGTTCTGCAAGAAACACACCTATAAAGTTCCCAACTCCCTCTTTTCCAGTCCCCACCTACTTGATTTCAATATGTTAGTGATTTTCAGCACGAAAAATGTTAAACAAGACCTGAAACTGGAGGTAACATATTTATATTTTTGCTGGATCATGAATATCAGGCACCATTAATTTTGCAAATATGAAAATGGAACGCCAAACGTGAATATTGGGGAGGTCTAGAACCCACTATGTTGCGTAGTAACAAAACTGTCGTGGAGCACATTTAGTGGAATCGCACTGCAAAGAATCAAACATTTCTGTTACATATTGGCTGAGGTATCCTTTCTCATCATATTGGATCAAAATTTGGTTGAGTATATGACGTCATCACGTGGCTAATTTACATATTTTTAGAACTTGAATATCTCTGGAACGAAAAGAGATATTTGAAAATGGTAAACAGCAATTGTTTTCTCATACAGGCAACTTGTTTATGTTTTAAAATGGCTTCGAAAGGAAAGATTTTTTCATAGTACCACTTGAAATGAACGTGAATCTTTCAATAACTATTGCTTTATTTTCTGCGATTTTCATAATTCTGCAAACTCGCACTTTACATTTCTGAATACCAAACTGTGTTTTGGCTTTCGTCAATAAAACCTTACTAGACATGTCCATGGATGTTTCTGGGAGAGAGAGGAGTATCAAGATCAATCCAAAGACATTTTGAACTTGATTTAAATTTTTAAACGACGATGTCCTGTCAGAGCCAATAGAGGAGTCATGAACTAATAAGGTTTTGTAGTGAAATAAAGGTGCTTTAAAATAACAGTGTTGTAAAATAGCATGCATTAAATTTACATCAATATTAATTGAGATACATTAAATTAATGCGAATTTTGTAAAATCGCGTTAATGAAGTGCATTGTTAATTTCTTATAATAAGGTACATTCAAGTGAAGAAAGATCATCGCAGTAAATTTTCCAATTTAAGCAACTGGAAAGAAGAAGCCTGGGCTTCAACGGGATTCAAACCCATGACCTCCGCGAAACCGGTGCGATGCTCTACCAACTGAGCTATGAAGCCACACATTGGGAGCAGGAGTGGCTTCTTAGCTCAGTTGGTAGAGCATGGCACCGGTATCGTGGAGGTCATGGGTTCGAATCCCGCTGAATCCCTGATTTTTTTCAGGCTTCTTCTTTCCAGTTGCTTAAATTGGAAAACTTACTGCGACGATCATTCTTCACTTGCATCTATAACCGCAGTTCAAATATGAAATATTTCATATATGCTTCACATCAAAAGGGTACATCGAAAGGCTGCTGTGCATGTAATAACTAGAGATGGTTTATTTTGGTTGTTTATTTGGCATGCACTAAACAAATTTCTCTCGGAGCGTTCTCGCTTTTTCTTGACAACATAATTTTAAGCAGTACAGCCACCAAAAATAATCATTTGGTATCCAGGTTCGAATTTTCTCAGGTTTTACTAGCGGTTTCCTAAAAAACGAGCCCCACAATGGATTTTAATTGAGAGGTTTTGAAAAACGTACTCTGAGCCAGTCCCAAGAGTGATGGACATATTATTTCTCCTTATAGTATCAATACATATCCAAGAAGAAAAGTAAAAAGAATAAAGAAAATTATCAACTCGGGATAATCCAGATCTAACACCAAATTCTCTACTCAAGAATCAAATCACATTAAGCAATTAGTAAGGAGAATTAATATGTCCAGCTTGGGACTAATACGGTTATGTTTACAGTTAACATGAGGTCTCAATAAAACTAAGCGGTACGATTCCATACTGGTTTTAGTAAACGGTTTGTTTCTGTTACAATGTGCGCCACAGATACGTTCAGAATTTAATTGGAAATAGGCCGGCACTAAGGACGTCACGCAACTAGAAGCGCCATCTTGTCACGCTTGTCCCCTTGCGTGACGACCCTGAGGTTTGCGTGCAAGAAAATATATTTCGTGCGTATTTAAATGGTCAGAAGACCATTAGGGTTGCTTGCAACTATCTTTCCACACATATGACAAAAGCATGTTCTGCCGGCCAATCAGAACTTAAAGTTTTGACAATCAAACTTCAAAGTTTACCCGCCCACTTTGGAACGTTTTAACGTCACTCCACAAACACCTGAAGAAACAACTGTCTTTTGCAGTTTTCAAAATCAGAATGAATGATAAGGAATTTCTTTCGGATATCGACTGTGATCTTTAACAATATGCAGGGGAATTAAGGGAAAAAAACGGGTTCACCTCAACGTTGTCTGCGCAGTATCTGGCAGAATAAGATCTTCATTTTCTCTCTGAAGGCCACATAATTCTTGAATATTATTTTTCGCAAGAACGCGAGTGAGTAAAAGGCAGCTTGAAGCGTCAAACAACGTCAACACAACAGTTACAAGCAATGCCCTGAATCAAATTTGAAGTCTCCAGCTTGAAAAAAAGATCTCCACGTCGGGCTCAAAGGAATTAAATGCCGACGAGTATCGAGTACCGAAAACGTGCGTCGTTTCTCTTCCGACAAGCAGGCGTAAATTACCTAGTCTATGTGAAAGGTTCTTCGAGGATAAGAGGCAAGAATTTTAATCTAAAATTGAAGTAGCAAGCGCTAAAGGAAAAAAAAAGTTTCATTCATTCTGATTTTCAAAACTCCGAACACAAATGTCCGAACATTATTGCTGATAGATGTTACTAAACTGGTAACGAGAAACGGGGAACCCGGACGGGAGTCTGGAAACAGGTGTACAGCGGTAACCCGCTGGAGATTCAAAATGGTGGAGAAAGGAAAAAAAGGAACAATTTGGGAAAATATGAGGAAATGTTAAGGTTGTAGAGGTGAGTTTCTACCAGTACGTTCTTGTTAGAGCAGAGTCCTATGGGAACTGGGATAAACAAAGTATGAAATGGCGCCTGGGGAGAAAATCGAATCGGTATTATCACATACTACCCCAATCGGTCATTTGATAAATTGCAGACTCAGACTGGATACAAAACGCAAATTGAGAATTAGACTGTTTCTCGTCTGGTACGTGACAACATGTGCGGTCATCTAAAAACGCACTTTGCTGTTTTTCCGCTGTCATATTTCACCAACATTAGCCTTGGCTGTGGAATATTTCTTGCTCCTTTCTTCATATAGTTTGTCTTTGACAAAGCGGCCAGGCCACAGGTTATTTATTTGCTGAAATGATGTAACAGAGAATTAACTCTGAAGTGTAAATTTTAGTGCTAATTTAACCATGAATGACCACCATCTAAATCGACCCCGACTTTCTCTGTCCTACCTCGTAGCTCAGTCGGCAGAGTAACGGTAGATCTAATCCGGAGGTCGTGGGTTCGATTCCCACCGAGGTCAAAAGATTTTTTCTTTAGCTCGTGTGGTTCCCTAACTTCCTTCACTAGGGCTAACGCCCAGTGGGTTATTCATGGGTTAAATTAGCACTAAAATTTACACTTCAGAGTTAATTCTCTGTTACATCATTTGTGTTCATAGTGCTACGCGGCACAACATTCTTATTTATTTGCTGCTTACCTGATTTGCGATCTGAAATGCCAATCTCCAAAAGGCCGCTATGCTGCCAAATGCAAAGATAGCGGACGATTCACGTTCAGTGGTCATGTGTCTTGTCACTTGTCCTCGATATCATATTGCGTGTTGTTATTTTTAAATACTGATATGACAGCTCGCGTTCAAAGTAAGAAGGTACGAGAAGACTATGAAGGCTTGAAATTCATATTTAAGAACGACTGTGGTATGACCGATTTGGGGTTTTTGGTAATACCGATTCGATTTTCTCCTGGCCCTGGTGCCATTTCATGCTTTGTTTATCAACAACAAGAAGTTACTTGTCATCTGGGGGCACAGCGGGTAGAAACTCATGTTTACAACCGTAACACTTCCTCGCGTTTCCGTAAATTGTTCTCTTTTCTTTTCCTTTGTTCGCCATTTTTAACTACGCTTCACACTCGTTCCCAGACCCCGTTCTCGGTTCCCCGTTACCGGTTTTAGTAACATCCGTTACTGATAGACTTTGCTTCCCTCCAATTGTTTGTGGAGTGGCGCAAAAACATTCCAAAGTGGGCGAGTAAACTTAGAATTTTGATTGTCAAAACTGAATTCTGATAGACCGGCATGACATGTTTTTGTTAAACGTGTGGACAGGTAGTTTCAAACGACGATATCTGTGGCAAACATTGACATGAATAACGAGCTGTTTACTAAAACTCAGGGTGCGTTTCTTTAAGGAAATCTAACATTAGATTTCTTAAATCCGGAAGAATCCGAAAACGGATTTTGCGTTTCTTTTCTAAACAGATCAATCTAAGATCTTTGGATCATTCCCAGATTTCATACCGTGAGGGCCTGGGTATGAGTCGGTGTATTATGGGAATAACAACATAAAACCCAAATATTCTGAAAGAGCACACCGAGCTTTACAAAATTTACGAGTTTCGTGTCAATTGGGCCAATAGTAAACAAGATACAGCCATTCAAAAACTTAAAAATTTACTAACAAATGTATGGATTTCCGGAAACCTATACATTTCTTAGCAAATTTTGGAGTTTTTGAATGGCTATACCTTGTTCAGTATTGGCCTAATTAACACGAGACTTGAGGATTTTGTGTTCTTTCAGAATATATGGGTCTTATGTTGTTATTCCCATAATACACGGACTGATACCCAGGCCGCCACCGTATGAAATCCGGCAAAGGTGCGGCAAAGGAACCGAAGGAATCCACTTTCAGAGTGGATTCTTCGGTTCCTTTGACGCACCGTGATCCGAAAGATCTTGGATTGATCTGTTTAGTAAACTGAGAAACGAAAAATCCGTTTTTGGATTCTTTCGGATTTAAGAAATCCAATCTTAGATTTTCGTAAAGAAACGCACCCTATGGCGCGTTTACACTGTCAAAATTCAAAATGCCAAATTGAGTGTCGACATTCCAAAATGAGCGCCATAGCTCCAATTCGGTCATCAAACCTTCGATCGCCATTTTCTCGTAACGATCAGATACTTTTCAAATCTATCAGTTACCGTCCAAATCAATCAATTTCCTTCCAAATCGAGCAAATTAAATCGTTTACATTAAATCGATCATCACCTCAAGTTCCCTTCCAAATTAAATCGATCACTATACCCAAGATGCTTTGCTGGTATGCTTATATCTGCTGACAAAACACGACCGCGGGCTCTTCCTTTTCCTCGTGGAGCGACTGTCGAAGGCGAAGCAGAGGTAAAGTCTAATTGCACTTTAATATATGTACCTAGAATATGATTTATCATGAAAGTGGCGGATCTTTCATTAAACATTGTACTCAGTAATACCTCAAACCCATGGAATCCTCTTAAAAAAAGGGTAACACTCGTGAACTCCTTAGCACGTAAGACTTAGTCTTCAGGCTCAGAAACCGGAGTCCCGGAGCCGACCAAATTCCCCAATCAGTTGCCGACTACTTAAAAAAAATTCGTTAGGATAACCCGCTGGTTCTCCAAACACACTTCCAGGGGAAAAAATGAAGATTCCGACATTTAAAGTAATTAGGAAGCCTTCACTAAATGACTGAAAGTGACAAAAGTAAGGGGTAATTATTTAAAAGCAACAGGAAGTGGGTAATAGAGGAGGGTTGGGTTTGACCTCCCCTGCGCCAAATGTAACCCATGAACCGTTCCTTTAGTGTTTTTAGAGGATCCACGAGTGATTTGTGATTTGCGATTTGCGATTGTATTGTAGTGTTCGTTTCAGTTATCATTTTTTAGAGAGGATTCCATGGGTTTGAGACATTACTGAGTACAATGTGTAATGAAAGATCCGCCACTTCATGAATAAATCATATTGTAGGTACATATATTAAAGTGCAATTACACTACCTCTGCTTCGTCCTTCGACGGTCGCTCCACGAGGAAAAGGAAGAGCCCGCGGTCGTATTTTGTCAGCAGATATAAGCATACTAGCAAAGCATCTTGGGTATAGTGATCGATTTAATTTGGAAGGGAACTTGAGGTGATGATCGATTTAATGTAAACGATTTAATTTGCTCGATTTGGAAGGGAATTGATCGATTTGGACGGTAACTGATAGATTTGAAAAGTATCTGATCGATACGAGAAAATGGCGGTCGAAGGTTTGATGACCGAATTGGAGCTATGGCGCTCATTTTGGAATGTTGACACTCAATTTGACATGTTGAATTTTGACAGTGTAAACGCGCCATAGCACTGTAAGTGTTAATCACAGAACTTCGCTTATTCTTCAGAGTTTATCTGGTTTACTCAAATAGTATGATAGTAATTAAAGCAACACAGGAGGAAAGATAACAATATTTTATTGAAATAAAAGTTGTCTCTGTTGTCCATGACTTACACTTCAAAAAAAAATAATAAAAAATCTAGCCAATCTTGTCCTTGCTCTTTGGGTTGCTTCCACTCTGCCTCCGAGTCGGTGTTGTTCCTTTAGTCCTCATTTGATATTCCAACTTTAAAATCCTGGTCTGTTTCATCTGATCCCTTTATCCAAGGCGGGGACAGTTAAACACTTGGAAGAGTCGACCGTTTGCTCCCAAGTGGGGTGGACAGCGTAAAGGAAAGTGAGAGTTTGCTCCCCATGCCTTCGGGGTCTCAGTCTTAATTTGTCACAGTGCCACACTCCAGTTATTTTGGAATTAATATGCCAATTCTTAAATTTATTCCAGATGCTAATCCGCGAGTCAATGTATCAAAAAATAATAATTCGCCGATAAGCTCGCCCTCCCGGAATATTTTTCCCCCTTTGAAGTTGGAAATGTCCCCAACCTGGACAAGAAAAACCGAAGCGCTAAAGTATGGCGCTCAATTTCAGTGCATCACCGTTGAAATCAAAGAAAGAATTGAAACACAGAATCCGCCAGTCTGACCTCCGACCAAACCTCCGACCGACCGTCATTCCACAAACTTCGCCAAAGAACACAGATCACTAAAAGTCTCTCATCTGTGAAACTACCGATGTCGGGTGTCTCTCTTTAATTTGGATGAAAAAAACTGGATTTATATAGCGAAAAAATAAAATTATTGCAAAAGATTTTAGTTAACTATGCATATTCAGCTTGTTTGTTGTTTGTCTTGTTTCATATCATGTGACGTTGCTCTGGAGAGTTGTTAATTCAAATGCAAATCATTTTCCCGTGCGAATGAATAAGTAGAATGACAATTCTCCAGAGAACGTGATCTGAAACGAGCAATTAACATACGAAGCTGAGCGGGTCTTGTTATTTCAAAACTAAAGCAAGCTTAGAGGTTAAGTCCGAATCGTCGCGAAGAGTATTAAAAAGTTGGGAGTCAATATGTGCTTAAGTTAAGTTGTGTTTTAATTAAACTTTTTTTTAGCGCGAAGATTTAAAACGAGAAAATTGTTAACAAGTAAATTTGGTCACGATTGTTATTTTTAAAACTTGGCCGAGTTTCGAGTTAAAGTGATTTTAAAATTCAACTTGACTCGTTAAATCGCATTGTAGAAGTTTAAAATATTTTTTTTCGTTAATCAAAATTCCCGCTGAAATGATTGTAGCGTCCTTTGCCTCCGTGACTTCTCTGCTTACGCAATGTCTCTCTTCACTTCGAAGGGGAGAATTGCGTGACAATCCAAAAAAAATCACTTTTAATGGTTTAGTGGAAAAAGAGAACCCGTAAAAAAAATTGAACCTAGCTAGTAAAGTATCGCCTTCTTAAAAATGTTTAGGATTATGAGTTTTATTGTTATTACAAAAAAATAAATTTCAGAAAAAAGAAATACTATATTGATTTAATTTATAGCTATATAAATTGTTCTCAAAAGTTTTGAATCCCTGTTTGATTTGCTAGATTGGTTAGAAATTGAATTAACTAAAGTACTTGAAATAATGATCAATTGATGTAAGATACTGCAGAATTACCCATCGGCGACAGACTAATCAACTGTTAAATGGAGTGTCGCCAGTTTACTCAATAGTTAACCAGCCTACTAATAAAGAATAATTCCACAAATACTTGTTATATATTTAGCTTTAAAGAAATTGCCATAACAATTAGTCTTAAGGTAACTACTAACCACTCCAGAAACTTAAGGAAGACTGGGGGTACAAGCTGAAAGCAGAAGGATTTCTCACATTGAAAGGCCTTTTGCAACAAAAGATCACATGGTACAAAATCCGCCATGCTGGAGGGCAAGCTCATTATTATTCCCACACTGGGACGTTAAAACAAAGAGACCTTAACCAGTCAAGCGTGACTTGTCTTCGTTTTAATGTCCCAGTGCGAGAATAATAATGAGCTTGCCCTCCAATATGGCGGATTTTGTACCATGTGATCGTTTGTTGCAAAGGCCTATTGGTAACTAGCATGAGCTATCATTGGTTGGTTACCAAGGCAACCACTACACCAATCACAGCTCATGTTAGTCACCAAGGCAATCCCAGAGACTTAGCCTCCCTAAAGTTTGTGGAGTGTCAAACTAATCAAAATAATTAGTGTTGGAAAATTTTTAAATTATGCTAGTTAAATGAAAGTTAATGAAATTTAAGTAAAAACAGCATGAAAATATTTTAATTTATCACTTGTTTAGGATTCCTAAAAGAAAGAATGAAAATTTAAGAAAAACCTTAGAAATAATTTTTTCAAAAAAATTGTTTTGTTTATAATCAGGCCTATTTGATTTTATTTTAGTCTTCTAAAGTTTAAGTTTATAAATTTAATGAAAACCTAGAAAAGAGAGACACCTGACCCAGTAGCAACCCAATCAGAAAGACCCCCAGTGACTCAGCTCAATTTGATGTCATTTGTGAAAATCCAATCAGGTCAGACCAATGAAATTCAGTGATCTCCTCTGTCTATGCTTTCTCAAGAGATGCACCTTCCTTGAGACCCATAATTCAGCACTCCTGTTTTACGTCCTTGGTTGTGAAACATTTCCTGATACACTGGCTGCAAACAAGCATCTTGCTGGGCCGAAATTGATGGTGTGGTACTGTGACAAATTAAGTGAAACCCTAAAGACATGAAAAGCAAACTCTCACCTTCCTTCACACTGTCCACCCCACTTGAGAGCAAACGGCCAACTCTTCCAAGTGCCCAGCTGTCCCCGGCTTGAATTACAGGATCAGATAAAGTTTCCCAGGATTTCTCAGTTGGAATATCTCAGAGGACATCAGAAACACACACCTTCTCAGAGGCAGAGCTTCCACAACCCAGCAGGGACGTGATTGGCTAGATTTGAATATGACTAATCTTTGGTCTTGATGTGTGTGCCACCTTCTGTCCTGGAATTAAATAAGAACCTAACAACCTAATTAGTAGATATATGCAAGCTCATTAGCATTATAACTTAACTAATAACGAAAAAAATGGCTGTCTCTTGGTGATACATGTCCAGAAAAAAAAATAAACAAGATTGAAACCTTAAGCTAGTCTGTGAGCATGTGTTTCGTTTACCAAGCAAAACATCCTACAAGCTTAAACAAGAAAACAGTGCAAAAAGACTCTAATTTGTGGAACGACACTTCAAGAGGCTTAAACTGTAAAATGATGACTTGCAACACCAAGAAAGAACCAGCAATCTTTGCAAATCAAGTTAAAATTAACTTATGTTCATCAACAGTCTGCACTTTGAAAATAATTTAAATGCTGTGATCATTTTGACAAGGCTCAATGAAAAGGTTATCCTTAATTGAAAGCACCAAGATGTAGTTTAATTCTAAATTTAAATAAAAGAAAAGAGAAATAAGAGAAAAAGGCAATAATTTAAAATTAAAATGCAGACTGTTGATCTACATGTAAGTTTGTCTAATCTTAATATCATTATAAAATATTATCACTGCCAACTGAAACTGAAATGAACAGAAGCTTTTGAAAGCAAAACTAGCCCCATTTCAAAAAAGTACAATTCCTAAGTGACAAACTAAAATTAAATTTGGTGAATTTGTCAGTGAGATTGCCACTCGCTCACTCAAGTTGGGTCATACCAGTATTTTGTGGCTTAAGACCTAGAAAATTTGCATTAATAAACATTTTGGTAAGTCTTTAGTGCAATTTTAGTCCTGAACAAATTTAATGGAGTGGCAACAATAAGACTATCATCATAACTGAGTAGGTAGTGATTGCAACTTTTGTTGCACTTGAAAATAAGTACTAAATTTGTGCGGATATGATTTCAGTTTGAGCTAATGAGCTTGCAGATCTACATATAGTCAAATATAAACAAAGGAAGCATTATTAATAACTATACTGTATAGAGTTAAAAATAGGAAAAATTTGTAACATTGCAAAACAGCTGAACAAGGAATGCAAAATGACATCTGTTTTCCTGCACCAAATTTTGGGGATGAAATAATGCTCATCCAAAGTGATATAAATTGTAAATGAAAAATATCTGACTGCTACTTTGAGATTATTCAATTTATAAGAAAAAATGCTTCCCTTGTTTATGAATTAAACAACTTCTATCAAGCTACCAAGAAATACATGTACACTACATTAAAGTTAACAAGATTCCCCTGAGCAGTGAAGAATGTGCTAACTAAAATAGAGTTTTCCAAATTAATAGTAATTTACCTTAGCTTGTAATGAAGAAAGGCCCTACAAAAGCAGAATAAACACATGGGCATCCTGTGCACATGCTAACTGTGCTGAAGTCTTCTAATCTCAAAATTTAGCCCAAGCATGAAATCTTTAAGTTAGTTATGCCCCATAAAAAATCTCTTAACAGTGACCATTACTGACTTAATGCAATTTTCCCTACTTTCAAATTTGCAAATTTTGAAAATTGAGACTGTTGTAATTATATTGTGAAATTCAATAGAAACCCTCAAAGGAAAATAATTAAGCTGTACTTTACCTGTGTTTCGTATTCTCTACAAATAAATAATGTACTAAATTTTAAAATGAAAAAATAAACTCTTGAAATTTAGTTGAACATGATTTGTTGTTGTTAATCTCTGTTTAATCCTAAGCCTCCAAAAGTGATCAGCAGCTAGTTTCTCCTCACAGAGTGAACCAACCACATCATGAAAATTTTCCACATGATCATGCATCACTAAAGAAAATTGGTCTTATTTTGTTTTTAAAAATGGCCAATCAGTATCTATTACAAAGGTGTGGAGAAAAAAAAATATTTTCTTTGCTGATCTTGTGGTTTATAATGGTAATTGAGTGGAGTGCAATTTGGTCTGAAATCATATGCGTGATTTTGAAAACGAGCGCGCAGCGCGAGTTCGATTTGAAATCACAAGTATGATTTCAGACAAAATTGCACGACCCGAAATTCAATTGCCACTTCATTTGATCCATTTTGAAATTGCACAATTTAATAGCTAAATTTGCCAAACAACAGCTTTTTGGTCTATCATTTTCCTCCAGTGTGATTGGTTAGTTTAAGAAGCCTTAAATCTGATTGGTTGTTTTGTTTTACTGTCCCATTCTCACTGGCTGAATAAACGATGTGATTTAAAGCAAAAGCTAGTGCGATTCGTGAATAAATCGCACCACTGAGAGCCAATTACATTGCAAGGATAACCAGTGATTTCAAAATGGATTTAATAAATATTGATATGTGCTGTACTTTTTGTTTGGCAATTGATAACTAATTGCTTTCAATTTTTTTCTACAACTTTTGGTCAGTTTTTCTGTTTAATTAATACTTAGTAAAGAGTGAAGAGTAAAACACTGCTCAAGGGAATCTCATGCTGGAACTGTCAAACCTTACTCAAGTGGAACAAGCAAGTGCAAGCTGGGAGCAACATTAATTTACATGTTCAGAAAATTTCAATCAGCCAAATAGATGGGTTTCACGATTACTGGTTCATTGACTAGAGTCAGAGATGTATCTTTGCTGCAGTATGTAGTTCTCCCAGGAATATGCATCCCAAAAAATGAAAAATTTACTGTGAGAGAGATGGTGGCTAGTCAATGTAAATTATTGGGTTATTGACCAAGTGTGAGGTCAAGATGGCTGGATATTTGCCAAGTTTTTTTGTTTGCATGTTTATGGACTGAGGTAGCGTGGAGGTCCATAAACTCACAACAAAAGAACAAGGCCAATATCAAAACATCGTGACCGAACAAGCTTGGTCAATAAAGGACTTATTATATGGCTTTCGGAAATTTTTCTTGCGGGATAAAGCGCGTAGTTCTGAGCAGGCCAGATAGTTCCATATTGCCCACTTAGGTAGCCAATCACAGCACAGAATTTGATTCACCTTGCCTGCTCACAGAGCTAGCCATATAATACAAGTTAGCATTGTCTGCCTTAAGATGTAGTCTCTTAGGATGTAGATTGCAGTGTTTTGACAACTTCCTACTAGCCCTCAGTGCCAGATAATTATGAAGACTAACAGTATGCAGTCAGAACATTGCTATCTATGTAGTACATTAAGGACTGCATCATTGAACAAACAACAACAACAATTTTAAATCAGTAAAATTTATAACGCGTAAAACTACATAAGTAACAGAGACCTGTCTCCAATCAATGACCCAGTTAACAACGGTGGCACACACACCTACAGAAAATAAGCTTGACTCATTGCTTATCCTTGCATTGGTTTGTGGCTTGTGTAGTGCAGTATATCTAGTCTGTAAAGTTTTCATGAGGGTAATTTGTCATGTGTAAGTAGTGGTCCGATGCTGATTTTGTTAACTTGAAGTTAGAGTTGGACAGTTGGTTTGTCAGTTGGTTCTTTGGTTAGTTTGTTGATTGGTTGGTTGGTTGGTTGAGGTCACCAGTAAAAGTCACTTGAAGGTTTATGTAGATCATAGTGTGAATCCATCTATTGTTAGTCAAGTTAACTTTGTGCTTTTTCTGTATGAAGTTAAAGTTTGTTGGTTGGTTTAATTTGTTGAGGTTCTCATGAAGTCATTTAATTTGTAAGGATTTTTATGTTTCAGTTCATCTGTTATTTGTTTGGTTTGAAAATTTTACATTAATTAGTTTGTTGGTTGGTTTGTTGAGGTCATGAATAAGTCACTTGTCAGGTGAAAGACAAGTAGTTGTTGGCATCAGTTGATAGTTGCTTGTTCTAATGTTAGTGACTGTACTTGTTTTAGAGTTCATTAGGTTGATGCTGACTTGCTCCAAAGCCAATGCAAGAAGTCTGCCAAGAGTCTCTTTTGAGAATCCAGTTGAAGAATATCAAGCTAAACTAACCTGAACGGGGGTTGTGGAACAACAGCTGGGTGAAAAACCTCCCCGTACGTCCACTTGCCCCTAGGAGGAAAACCCCGGGCCAGCTGTACCCCACGTTCAAAGGCCTCCCGGGCTGGGCCAAATAAATAAATAAATAAATACATAATTGAACAAATAAGCTAATAATATAATAAACCATCTTGTCATCTTGTCTTGGTAGCCAATCTTCAAGCATCCTCTAAGTGTCTGTCCTGTTCCTCCATTTTCTAGTCTCTCCAAGTCCAAGCTGATCTCTGCTGTCATCCTGTGGCAAAACAAGCAAAATACTAAGTTACTGCAAAATTCAGTCTTATGCTCTAGACATGCTCCAAAAAATAATGACACCACTGCTGTATTCAAATTGTGAAGTGAAGAAATAAAAAAAATAGTTTAGAGATAGATATCTTTATCAATTGTTTGGTTTTAATTTCTTCTTGTTTGACAGTGACATTGGGAATACTAACTACATGCATGAACCTATTACCATATTTACCCATGTATAATGTGCACTTTTTTCCCGTAACACATCTGTAGACAAGTTCAAAACTTGCTAACCTAAGCTACAGTAGCCTGCAAAAAGAGCTGTCCTTCTTTGCTCCCGGCCTGAGTGGCATTTCACGTGAAGGATGTCTGCGATTCACCGCCAAAAATTCCATACTGATGACGTAGCGGGAACTTTATAATTTTGAATAAATTATCATTTGCAGTCACGAAAGGTTTGTGCAAAGCCGCGAATGTCTTACATTCTCACAAATGTACGAGTTACGCTAGCAACTTCAGACCTACCGAGTATTTTAGAAATACCGGTAACTGATGAGATCCACATGGAAGCCGAACAAAGACGCATTCAACAGACTTGCGTGTCAACAGTTGTATTTAAATCATGTCGTTACATCAAGCTTGAAAAACATAAGCTCGATCAGATAGCTGAAAGAAAAATTAGAATTTCCCTAGACAAGTTGGTGTATAGCTTTCTCGAAGTAAAGCTACAGCATCTCTGAAGAAAAAGGTACGAGGGCAAATATGATATCAGTTCTGGACTCTCAAACAGTTCTAATCACTGTTTACCGAGGTGTCAAAATCCACGAAGTAACACGCAGATAACAGCGGAAATCATGTAGACTTATGACCTCTAAAATTTGCCATAGCACGGTCTAACGGCTCAACCCTTAAAATTCCTCCTTACAACACAGCATGAAGTGCCCTTCATAAACACGAGTGAAGGGACAAAAAGGTCGAGTAACTCAACAGAGATCGGCAAATGTACAGATGTCAACCCCAATTTACACAAACCACCGCTATTATTACAAGACGCCAGATTTGTTTTGGTGAGTATTTTTACTGTCCCGCATATTTATGGACTTAATAATGCATAATTACTGATCGAACCAATCAGCGCTCATGACAAGATGCGGGACAGATTTTCGTCATCAGTATGGAATAAAGTTCCCGCTACGTCATCAGTATGGAATTTTCGGCGGTAAATCGCAGACGTTCTTCACGCGAAACGCCACTCAGGCCGGGAGCGAAGAAGGACGACTGTTTTCGCAGGCTAATGCTACAGAAACTCTACTCTGTTTGGCCTAAGAGGGCACTTTCCATTCAACTTAGGAACTTTTGAAACAGCAAAATGGTACAGAAATGTCCTTGGAAAGATGACAGGAAATCTGAAAATTGTTATATTTTTAAAATGCGAGCCATTCAACCAAAAATTCTGGAAATTCTGAGAAGAAAATCAGGTGAAAGGCAAATTACCAAAAATTTGGGTATACCTCGCAAGCCTGAGTTTCACTTGTCTCTTAATAACAACTAAAACCCTCTCAGGATGCCAGTGTGGAAGGGCGGTGTTCATTAGAGGAAGGCATTTATTCAAATAATTGCAGTAATTTACTTTTACATTTTTCTTAATTCAACAACTGAATATGACTTCCTTCAATGAATGAAAGTTTAACTTGGTTGGATATTAATTTCAGGTAAAATTTCACAAATTAGTGATGTCAATACATACATCTACAATTTGTGAGAAACAAACAGGCATTAACTTGGAAACAGAACATTTGACTGTAATTTTAAAATGTTTTAATCGTTATGTTTTGCTATTAAGTATTAAAAAAAACATTTTATGAGCTTCTATCAAGTTTTAGTATTCCTAACTTCCAGCATTGAATTCAAGGACTGAACATTCTTGTTTGAAAAACTCAGCTGGTCACACTACATTCACCGCACTAGGCAGTGAATATAACATTTCGGAGCTTGACTACTATAAGCTGTGGCACCTTAACCATCTTGGCAAGTAAGCAAGGGACACAGTTAGAATGAAGGCTCCATAAAATTTTATTCAAAGTACATCACCCCACATTCAGAAAATTGAAAGCATATGGGTAATTTTAAAAGACCAAAAAAAGAAACACTGTTTTCAAGAGCTAATAACAAAAGCACAAGTTCAATTTGTTTTTCATAGTGTTTCTCATCTTCATTTCACATTTGCATATATTGATTTAATTGATGACAGGAGCAAAGAGAATTTGCATTTTGATAATTGGAATAAATAAGTGACTTTCATAAATTTCTTTGCCTTGCTGCATTATCTAAAAGAAATAGAAGACATTTTCTCTGTGTTTCAATGGAGTTGTGTGGAGACAAAACATTACTAAATATAAAACTTTAAAGAAACACTGTTCATAGAGACTGTTAACAGCCCTCATTTTTCTCATTCTCTTATTCAATTGATGAACATGACTTGTATCCAAATCACAAGAAAACTGGATGCTAGTGCAAAACAGGAGTGCAAAATTTGTGTTCCGCATTTGACTTGATAGACATTTGGAGAATCAGAAATCCAGATGTCAAACGCTTCTCTTTGAGACAGAAAAATCCAGCAATTCATTATTGGCTAATAACTGATAGCCTTCAAGAAGAGGTAGAGAAGGTTGACATTATTCCTGCCATTAGGTCTGATCACTCTGCTATAATGCTGCATATCAATGGTATAGAAAACACGACTTATGGACCTTTGTTCTGGAAATTTAATGCAAGTTTATTGGAAGACGAAGAATATGTGAAAAAGATTTACAAAAAAAGTCAGGAGTGGATAGAGGAAAATAGAGAAATACAGGATCCGAGAGTTCTTTGGGATTTCCTAAAGTATAAAATTGCTAGAATATTAGAAATAATTCTTCTGGAACTTATTCATCACAATCAAAATGGATTTGTCAAAGGAAGATCAGTTTTTGACGCAGTTAGAACGATCAACGATCTCCTTGAATTGGCACAAATAATGAACAAGTCTGGTATACTTGTAGCAATAGACTTTGAAAAAGCCTTTGATTCTCTAGATCACACATTTCTGTTAAAGGTGTTGGAGAAACTTAACTTTGGGACATATTTTTTACAATGGATTAAGACCTTTTATACAGACATATCAAGCTGCGTTTTGAACAATGGATTTACCACTGATCTCTTTCAAGTGCGGCGTGGTGTACGGCGAGACGACCCGCTATCGCCTTTATTATTTATCCTAGCTATTGAAATACTAGCAACCCAAATCAGACAAGATGATAACATTCATGGGGTGATGGTCAAAAACGAGGAAATTAAATTAACATTATTTGCGGATGACATGACCTGTTTCTTAAATGATATAAATTTGTATTTACAATTATGTTGATTGATGGAAGACTTCTACAAATACTCTGGTATTCGGATTAACAACGATAAAATGGAACTCTTCGCAATTGGTTCTATTAAACTTGCTCAACACGACTTTATCCATAATGTACGAACATCAATATATTAAGATATTAGGAACTTTTTTGACCACCATAAACCGTCACGGAACAAAGCAAATTTTGAATCAATTTTCAAGTCCATTCAAAGGACCCTCAATATGTGGAAGTGGAGAGGCCTTACTTCACTTGGAAAGATTCAAATAGTAAAAACTTTTATTATACCAAAGTTTTTGAGTAAAGCAACATTAATATCAGTATCAAATGATTTTATTAAAGAGATAAATAAATTAATTTATGGCTTTATTTGGAAAGGTAATGATAAAATCAAAAGATCTACATTTATCAATGACATTGACAATGGGGGACTTAAGATGCTTGACATAGAGCCCATGATCTCAGCTCAAAGAGTCATGGCTTTAAAGAAATATTTCGCTGATGGCAACAGCTCCTGGAAAACTATTTTAGATGAATTTCTTTGCAACGTTGGAGGAAAATTCATTCTTTTTTGTAACTTCAACACGCGTAAACTTCCAGCTTATATTCCAGCTTTTTATAAAGAATGTCTCGATGCATGGTCGGAATTGAAGAATTCAAATGTCGTTTCCTATGAGGATGTTATCGACCAAATCATTTGGAATAATAAAAATATTGTTGTTGATAAACAATCGCTTTCAAAAAGCATCTGTTTTGTCAGGGAATTGTTAAAATTGGGGACTTGCTATCTAATACTGGCAAATTTCTTCAAAGTTCGAAGGTATTGACAGCAAATTTATCCCCAACCCAATATTTTAAGCTAATAAGTGTTGTGGATGCTATTCCCATTGCATGGAGACTTATTACAAAACAGTCACAAGCAAGTGAACATTTCTCTTCGTCATTCCTTGGAGATAAAATATATATTGAATTGGATGAAACTGAAATCGATTTGTCCAAAGTAACATCAAAGTTATTGTATAACAATTTTAAAACTAAAAAACAAACTCCTCCCTCTGCTCAAAGCAAGATGAAAAACAAATATCCCCAACTTGTGGTTGAGTGGAAAAAAATCTATTCTTTACCATTTACTGTCACAGTAGAAACAAGACTCAGAGAGTTTCACTATAAAATACTGAACGATATCGTATTACACCAATGATAAGTTGTTCCGTTTTAAAATGATTGAATTGCCTTGTGCACGTTTTGTCAGAAAGAAGATGAATCCCTCGTGCAGTTACTGTTTCATTGTACTATAACAAAAAACTTTTGGCTTGCATTTTCATCCTGGATTAGTGAACAAAACATATCCATGGAAACGTTAACATTAACAATATTAATATTCTGTTTGGAGTATTTAATGACAACAAAGACTTAGCTATTTTGAATCACTTAATACTCATAGCTAAATATTTTATTTATAAATGTAAATTGAACAAAACTAAGCCAACATTAAGAGTTTTCATTGAAAAGATCAAATTAGTTCATCACATAGAGAAAAAAATTGCCAAAAGAAATGACTGGCTCCAAAAGCACTATACAAAATGGGAAAAAATATTGCCTCTTCTTTATTAAGTATCAATTTAAAGTTTTCTTTTTTTTCAGCATGTGCCTTGTACATATGTCTTAAGTGATTTTTTCTTTTTCTTTTTAGTGTATTTCATTTATTTATCTATTGTTAGAGTACTGATTATTTCTCCTTTTTATTTATTTAGTTAGTTATTTAGTTATTTGTTTAGTGTTAGTGCGTTTAGTGAATATGCTTGTAACTGTAATTGTCAATGTAGAATAGAGAAATAAAAAAATTGCTTAATTATAAAAAAAAGAACAGGAGACTTGATGAAGTAGGGATGGGGATCGAGATAAATAGTAGAGGACATCTTTTAAAAAATAATGTGAATTCCTGGTTTCTCCAGAAACAGAATATTTCCATTGGTCAGAAGGCAACAAAAGTGTCATCACCTTGACAATGGCAGATCCTGACTGCATACATGGATGCGCATTTTGCAGTTTGCAGCAGATGTCATAACAGACACATGCCATGATTCATAATGGGACAGTTGTTAAAATCCTGTTTAGAGAAATTTCCATGATTTGCTTCTTCTCTCAAAGATGGACAGAACGAGGCTTTTGTTCATATCTTTTTATCAAAGGGCATTGCTTTGGGAAAAGTGTGTTATATATCTACTGTACACAATGGGAAAACAAATGCAAATGTTGTGATCTTTCACCACTCAAAACATCACAAAAGATCAAATAGAAGGGATGGAAGAACTTGGGATTCCTTCATCATTTTGTCAAAATACAATGTACATGCGCCAAAATTTCCAACATTGTAAACCAAAGATTTCTTGAATGGTTGAATGGAAAGTGCTGAATGGATGGAAAGCTTTAAAGTCTTATTTACATGTGCTCCAAACTTAGCAACAACAGTAAGAGAATTAATAATTATAATAATAACAACAATAACAATAACAGTAACAATGACAATAACAATAACAATAACAATAACAACAATGATACTAATAGTACACTGAACAAGACTGTTCTGGATCAACGTTTTGCAACAAAAAATTAAAACAAAGCTACACAAATAATTTTGTGATTGTCTTAAGCTTTACTAAATTCCACCAGTAGAAAAAAAATATTTTTTTTCATATCAACCATGCAAGAAAGGCTTGCTTTATACCTTGTCCAACTTTGGTGACTGAGTCACCAATAAAGTATGCAAAATTATGTGATTTCTGAGAAAGAAGAGTCTCATTTGGAGTGTTGTTTTCAAAAGAAACTTTATATAGTCTCTAGGTTTCTTTACATGCTAGTGGGTTTTAAGAAATCCGAGAAAGAGTTACAACTTATTTGGCCCTTGAAATGCTGTTCTTACCACTAGATCGGTCTTTGCCTGTTTTAAATATGGCTGCCTTTAGCTCACACTTCTTCCAGCCACAACTGCACTAGATTCTACTGTGTTAAAGCGTCGTGGGCCAAGAACCTCATACTCTGTTATTTGTGCTTTTACAAAACTTTCTGAACCCATTTCTGGACTTATATACCAGACTTGCCATTTTCTTGCAATCTCTTGCATAAGAACTTGAAATAACTTTGTCTGGTTTACCTTGTGGCTTCAGTGGAAGCATCACAACTTGAATTTTGATTATCTGAACTGCAAATACATCACAGGTTTGTACTTTTGTTTAGATGGATTTTCACCCCTTCCTCCTGCCATCTCATCAAATTTGTGAAAAAATGATCCACAAACATGTAACAATGTTCTTTGCACGACAACACTGGTCTAATACTACGATGTTGATGTAAACCATATAGTTTTTTCTAAGAAATTGCACAATATTCCTTACTTTTGTGAAAACGTCAACAAATCTTGATATGCTGTAACAAAAGTCTTCCTTGCATGATTTGCATGAAAATAGCTCTCCACATGTGGAATTTAATGAGGTTTAAGACAATCACAAAAATTAATTATTTGCATTGCTTTCCTTATTTTAATTGTTTGTGGTTAAATGTCAATCCAGAGAAGTTCTGTCCAGCATACTTATAATCATAACAATTGAAGGGCTGAGTGCAAAACCATGATAATTAAGTGAGGATCTTAAGTGTTTTTCTTCTTTCAGCAAAAGCACCTGCAATTTGGCATGCCGTTTTCAATTGAATAGAAAAACATCACCCTGTATTTTTTTCCGCTGGTTTGCTCTGCGTTTTGAAATATTACGTACACAAAAACTTGTATTTGTTTTCACGTCAGCATGTGACTGCAAAGACGGTAATTCCACTTCAAATCCTGCAAAATATTGATCCTTTGAAACATGCAACCTTAAAAAAATACATACATACATACATATTTACATTGTATTGCGCTCCCTGAAAAGGGCTTTTCAGCAGCAATATTTAGATATATATTAAAAATCTTACATGAATTAGAAATAAAAAAATCTGATAAGATAAAAGCTAAAAAAATATAAATGCAACGTTTCACGATAAATTATTTACAAGCAGTTCACATACATTCTTTTTAAAAGTCCTCAGTGAAGAAGTTAACTTTAGATCAAGGGGGAGCGAGTTCCAAACTTTTGCCCCTCGAAAGGCAAATGACCTCTGGCCAGTAGAAAGCCGACAATGTGGCAAGTTGAGTTCACTGTTATCAACAGATCTAAGTTGTCTATTATGAACTTGTGACCTATATACAGATTTGTCTTTCAAATAAACGGGCACCCCATGTTGTAAGCATTTACTTAAAATTTTGATTTCACGTAAACATGCGACTGCAAAGACGCTAATTTCACTCAAATCACAGCCAAATGTTAATTAATTTTTACGCAATGCACAAGCTTAGGCAATGTTGATTTCAGGTCATTTACAGACAGTTAAAATTTTGATTTCACATCATCAGCATTCAGGTTTAGGGTTACTGCTTAGGGTTAGCGCTACCGCTAGTGATTATGGGTCGAGGTTAGAGTTAACGTTCAGGGTTAAAGTTAACGTTCAGGGTTAGGGTTATTGCTTAGGGTTAGGACTAAGGACTTTGATTTACTTACAGAACAGTGAAAAGTTCATTTCATGCAGCACGTAAGCTCAAAAACGTCGACTTCAGGTCTAAATAGGTTAAAATGTTGATTTCACATTAAGGCCTGATGGAAAGGCTCTTGATTTCCCTTAAAAACAAGCAAAATCTTCATTGCATGCAGCGCGTAAGCTCAAAAACCTCAGGTTCACGTCAAAATAGGTTAAAATGTTGATTTCACGATAAGGCCTGACAGAAAGGCTCTTGATTTCACTTAAAAACAAGCAAAATCTTCACTTCCCATAGGGCGTAAGCTCAAAAACGTTGACTTCAAGGTCAAAATACATGTAGCTTAGAATGTTGATTTCACGTTATGGCCTGATAGCAAGGCTCTTGATTTCACTTAAAAACAAGCAAGATCTTCATTTCACGCAGCATGTAAGCTCAAAAACGTCGACTTCAGGTCAAAATACATGTAGGTTAGAATGTTGATTTCATGTTAAGGCCTGACAGCAAGGCTGTTGATTTCAGTAATGAGCAAAATCTTCATTTCATGCAGCGGGTATGCTCAAAAACGTTGTATCGCTGCTAGGTTGAACTCTCAGTTCAATATGATGCCTTGGGCAAAGTCAAAGTGAAAGTGAACACACTAGTTTGATTGATGAACATGCTCATTTAATTCTGTGGCAAACGGGTCCGATTTGTGTTTTGAATACTGGATTCGACTGCATGATAACCACAGAAACACTGCCGACTGAACCTAGATTTGAACACTGGATTTGCTCTAGTGGTTCTACTGGTGAACACACTCATTCAAAAAAACGCTGCCCAATGGAACTTTCAGTTCGATATAGCCAAACAGAGAAGGAATACACTGTTTCTATTCATGAACACGCTCGTTTAATTCTGTGGTGAACATGCTGGTTTGGTTTCATGTCGACTTTGTGTCTTGGATTTGCTTTTGTCTAACAGCTTTCCTCAATATTCGAATTAGAAGAAGAGTTTTGTAAAGAGCACGCTCCCCAATTTCAGTTCGATAAAGTGAGAGAGGAAACACACTAGTTCGATATGTTTTGAGACTATGAAATTGTTCACAGTTGGATAAACACAACAGCAACGCACCTCCTGATTGGCTGAAAACTACAATGGCTCAAATAGTTCTGTCCTTGCAAT
>CM042757.1:5543853-5558266 GCA_022496165.2 Catalaphyllia jardinei | reverse complement strand
ACTCCACCCCATCTTGTACTACCGATAAGCGTGGAGCCAACAAAGCCTAGGTTGTGCCCGCTTCCTTAATCTTTGGATGGTTGATCTCCTGTTTAAGCTAGACAGTCTCGTTCACCTTCCACTGTATGTTAGCCGGGAGTCTTATCAAACAATTCTGGATGCTAAGTCAGGATATGATCATTTATTGTAACAGAGAATTAACTCTGAAGTGTAAATTTTAGTGCTAATTTAACCATGAATAACCCACTGGGCGTTAGCCCTAGTAAAGGGAATCAGGGAACCACACGAGGTAAAGAAAATAATCTTTTGACCTCGGTGGGATTCGAACCCACGACCTCTGGATTAGATCTACCCTCACTCTGCCGACTGAGCTACGAGGTCGGACAGAGAAAGTTGCGGTCGATGTAGATGGTGAATCGCAGCGAAGAGAAAGGAAGGGTACAAATGAATGTTGTGCCGCGTAGCACTATGAACACAAATGATGTAACAGAGAATTAACTCTGAAGTGTAAATTTTAGTGCTAATTTAACCATGAATAACCCACTGGGCATTAGCCCTAGTAAAGGGAATCAGGGAACCACACGAGGTAAAGAAAAAATCTTTTGACCTCGGTGGGATTTGAACCCACGACCTCCGGATTACATCTACCGTCACTCTGCCGACTGAGCTGGTTATTCATGGTTAAATTAGCACTAAAATTTACACTTCAGAGTTAATTCTCTGTTACACCATTTGTGTTCATAGTGCTACGCGGCACAACATTCATATGATCATTTATTGTTGTCTGAGGAAAGTCAAACTCAATTTGGGATCCAGTGGGGTGGTTGATATTTCCTCTACAACATGCTCCCCTTTGGTTGGAAGATCTCACCTTTTATCTATCATTCAACTATTCTTATGGCTGGGGAATGGGATAGAAGACTTGACTTGGAAAACCCAGCTACAGACAAGTCAGTGAAAGATAATTGAAGCAGCATCGAGCTGAAGTACAACCAAAACAAACGATTCCATTCTTTATTGATAAGCTTGATCAGCTGAGTGATCTATGGAGTCATCCTCTGTTAGCCCAGCTCACCATTTCATTTTAGCCAGGGATCAGGCGTACTTCAAAGCTGTATTTTGTAGTGGAAATAGACCAGGTGACATAAAGCAAGTTAAGGTCCAACAACGATGGCTTCTTGTTTAACCATGTGTGAGGGTATTCATTATTAGACAGAGATTCCAATATCTTTAGGATACAACCTAACCCTCAAACCATACTCTTCCCGGTTCAGGGTATCAAGCAGTATTTGGACATTTCTAACCAACTCAAGGTTGACCTTAGGAGTGGCTATATATTCCATTCAACGAATCCCCAAGAAGCAATAGTGAATGAACCATTCAGTTCGTCAGCCACTGAAGTGTGCCTTAAAACATATCTTAAGGAAATGGGGAGTGATAATGGTGAAACACTTCACAGCCTTCGTTCTGGGTGTGCTATAATTTTGGCCCTTTCAGGGGTTGAACTGTCAGAGATGATGGGCCATGTAGGCTGGACCCAATGACACACAGCTTTGTACTGTCTGCAGCTAGCTAAGGTCATTTATCCCTCAGGGGCGTCACATCTAAACAAGAAACCTTCACAACCTGAGTAGGCTTAATTACCAGCCACTGTTCAGGAAAGGAGCCCACGCTCCTCCCCCAAACTCACAGCTGGACTCGCGGGCCTTAGTATTGTTAATTTCAACCAATAACAAATCTGCCTGCCTGAATCAAGCAGGCTGCATAAATTGTCCTTCTAGCAGTAGTAAAGAAGTTGTGGGATATGAAGAGCGATTGAGTTAGCGGGACATCTAATCAAATACCTTCAACTTATTAGTCTCCTTCACAGCCATTATTAGGCTTCACCCCAGTAACTTAGTGGGGGAGAAGCATTGTGTGACGACCCTGATAACGACTGCAAAGCAGACTATCAATTGAGGAAATAATGCCAAATCTATTCCATGGCGGCATATATACAACACGCAAAATAGTCAACAGACTTTACCCATGAGAATATATATTAATATTTTGAATCATGTGGTGCCAGAATGTCAGATAATGAACAAAGTCAACAAAGAGACTATACCCGCGTTACAGACAATAACGAGTGTAATTGTTTAAGAACCAACAAAATAAAAATTAAATCTTTTTATGTGAAAAACAGTTGGTGAATCCTTTGAAAGTCGTTGGCCCTGTTGTTGTCCAAAATCTTCGGCAAGCTTCGGAAGCCATGGGTAAATCTTCAGAAATTCAGGTTCTCTGGAGACGAAAACTCTTACGCATTTTACTGAAAAAAAGTTGGCATGAGGTATAAGAGAGAGATAAATGCAAACATCTATCTCAAGGAAAAAATACTCAAGCAAACTGATGTGTACGATAATCTTCTTGAAGGAAAGAGACACCAGTCTCTGGCGAAGCCAGACGAAATTAAATTTTAAAATGAACCACAGCAAACTGAACTAGCAAAACAAAAACATGGTGTAAACATGATGCGCAACAACATATGTGACCTTTGACATGTCATTTGCCACACCACAGTCACACAGCTCTCTTTAAAATAGAAAACAGCATATAATGCCCTTCCGTAATAGTGTGAAACAAAATAGGTTGGAAGGCCAAAATTAAAAGAAGAGATAGCAAAAATGGCACATGTACAAATGTTACAAGCCGTAGGCACCATGTGGGCCTGCCAATGATTGTCATCAGATGACATTTCTAGTCACCAGAAGCCACGCAAGAATTTTAATTAGTCACAGACATGGTTTGTGACTCACACATTCAGCCATTCTTCTGGGGGAGTGAATCAGTTTTGTTTGAAAATAAAGGTGTTTCCTGTAATTATTTTACTGGAATACTGAACTCTTTTTTGAGGGGTGGGGTTGAGTTTTGGGTATGAGGTTTGGGAGGTTTTGGGCTTCTTGGAAATGGATCTATTTGTTCCTTCGGGTGAAAACCAAAATAAGAAGCTGCCAGATCAACACTCCAATACCTCTATTGAACAAGGAGAGTGTAGTGAAATAAAGTACTATTCACATCACCCAAAATGAAATGAGAGGTTAAAATCCTGGAGGCATTCTCACCCAATCTGGCTTAATGGATTCCCATGAGTTTGGTGATCCCTGGGGAGAACTAATAATGATAAAACATGACTGTCACGGCAATCTGATCCTTCAATCTTGATCAAGCGCCCAGAAGAGAAGAGAAGATTCCACCTTCTTCTTGGTGTAGCAAGGGGCCTGAGCCCCCGACTTAGTTCAGACATGCACTGTAAGTCATTGTGACAACTTGCTTGTAGTCGAGCTTGCAAATTGCGTTCGAGTCTGATGAATATGGTGGCCCACAGGGGACACTGCTTTAACAAAGAGAAAACAATGCAAATAAAAGAATTTCTTGCAAACATAAAGAACACATCGAAAAAATCAACTCCTGCACGCTGCAAACAAAACGAAAACTGTTTAAAAAAATCTGCACACTGCATGTAAAAGAATTGCACTCCAAACAAAACTCCCGCACGCTGCAAACAAAAAAGAACCTAACTGTAAAAAAGTATGCACGCTGCAAACAAAAGAATTACACACTGCAAACAAAACTCCCGCACGCTGCAAACAAAAGCAAAAGTACGGCGCGCACAGGATGACGTAAAGGACTGGGACCGTATCTCGTGGTTTCCGACTAACATGGCGGAGTTGTTTAGGAGAGAGATTCATGCGGGTGTCACGAAAACTCAGACCCTAAAAACTCAGACCCCTCGATTTGTTTTTTTTTAGTTTTTTTTTTTTTTAAACAAAATGGTTTAGTAAACTCTTCTCAATTGTTATCACCTAATGTTTTATGGTCATGCAATGTCCAAAGGCAACAACCAGAAAGAAGCAAGATATTTTATCTTCTCCCATTTATCACTGTCGCATCGATCAAACAGTGAAATAAAAATAATTAACAAGGTTTAAAATAGCAGCCGACATTTTAATGGTATTTGCTGGGGAATCTTTTACCGAAGAAATGAAAGACACAGAGTCGTAAAATGTTTTTCAAATTGAAGTCAGTTTTGTATCCACCAGATGTGACAGCGATAAACTGGAGAAGATAAATATCTTGAGTCTTTCTTGCTGTTGCCGCCTGTGAACATTGCATGGCCTTGAAATATTTCAGGTGATAAGACTGAGAAGAGTTTAAACCTTTTTCTTTATTTATTTCCAGGGGTTTGAGTTGTCAGGATCTGTGTTTGGGTGTCACGAAAACGCAGTTCCCGAAAACTCAGACCCTGAAAACACATACTCTACCTGCCTGGACAGAATAAAGAATCGTCTGAATCTGAAACACACAATGTCCATAGGCGGCAACAGCCAGAAAGAATCAAGATGTTTATTTTCTCCCGTTTATCTCTGTTGCATCTGGTGGACACAAAACAGACTTCAATTTGAACAACATTATAGCGACTCTGTGTCTTTTATGTCTTCGGTAAAAAATTCCCCTGCAAATGCCATCAAAATATTGACTGCTATTTTAAACCTTGTAAGTTTTTCACTGTTTGATGGATGTGACAGCAGTAACCGGAGAAGATAAATAACTTGCTTCTTTCAGGCTGTTGCCTTTGAACATTGCGTGACCATAAAACATTAGGTGAAAACAATTGAGAAGAGTCTACTAAACCATTTATTTTTTAGAAAAACAAAAACAAATCGAGGGGTCTGAGTTTTTAGGGTCGGAGTTTTCGTGACAGCTGCGCGAATCTCTCTCCTTAACAACTCCACCATGTTGGTCGTGAACCACGAGAACCACGAGATACGGTCCCAGTCCTTTACGTCATCCTGCGTACGCAGTACTTTTGCTTTTGTTTGCAGCGTGCGGGAGTTTTGTTTGCAGTGTGCAATTCTTTTGTTTGAAGCGTGCATATTTTTTTACCGTTAGGTTCTTTTTGTTTGCAGCGTGCAGGAGTTTTGTTTGCAGTGTGTAATTCTTTTGCTCACTGAGCAAACATACTAAAGTCTCCCTGCTGAGCAAACATCCACATGGGAGGTTCTTGAATGCGCTCTGACAGATCGTTTTCATCCCAAAGAATCGTGACTGGTACACATTTCCACTCTGCAGGCTAAGTTACATTGACCTGACAAAGATTTACATCAACTGAGATGCGAAATCTCTTGCATTGTCAAGCTGGACTAGCCTGACAACCCACCAGTTATACTTGATCGTATTGCAAGAGATTTCTTCTTAACTTCTCTTACGTTACGAGAGAAGGTGTTGGATTTGGGCCTGAATACCCTGGATGAGGCACTGGCAGCTGCTCAGCAGTATGAATCGAATTAAAGGGAGTGCTCACTTTCTTTCTTTAACATCTGAAGAGATGGACGGGACTTCTACTTCAAGTCAGGGGACTCCAGAACCCCCCCGTATGGGCTCAGCAGCTTTTTCAACAACAGGCAGAAATTTTAGAGAAGTTGAACATTCCCCAAGAAAGGCAAGGTAGGAATGAAAGTGTAGAGTCTCCTTAGTGGCCATAGAGCATCCGTTAAATATGGCAGTCTGAGCCACTTCATCTGTAATTGTCCTCACCAAGTTCATCACGATCAGGGAAACTGAAGATGGGCAGGGTGCAGCCAGGAGTGACCCCACCCAATAAATCTAAGGGTGCATTTATGCCATGTCATGTCAATGGTGTCCTGTCCTATGCTTTACTGGACATTGGTGCAGAAGTGACAATTATCGGTGATAACATTTGCCATAATGATTGCATCAACACTAATACAAGTAAGCTTGAACCCCCGCAAAAGCCTGTTCTTGGGGCCAACAACTTGTTGCTTGATGTTTTTGGTGAAACAGAATTGACACTTGAGCTTGGTAGTATCAAAGCACAACATAAGGTGAGGTAAGGTATGCCGTGGGTTACCTTGTGTTGATTTTCTAATGACTCACAAGTGTATTATTAACTTTGACAATAACACTGTATACAGTAAAGGGGATCCCAATAGGATGGTGTTTGGTCCCCTTGATAAAGTTGACAGAATCACTGCTGTTGAAACCATGGCATTATCACCAAGTATGGTCGCTGATATACCTTGTGTGATTGAGGGGGTGAGTGGTCACAAGGAATGTGTGGGCCGTGTGGTTGAACCAGGAAGCAAGTTCTCAGAAAGGTATTCTGTTGGAGCCTTGCAGACTGCAGTAACTGTAAAAGATAACTGAATACCAGTTCGTGTGTTTAAGGTTACAGTATACCTTCAGGGGTGTCTTGAGTCCAAGCAATGTAGCGCATCCAGTTTAAACAGTAGACATCAAAACCTTTAGATCAAATTAAAGCTTACAAAGCTAGCTATTCAACTATACCAATAATTTTGAAATAGAATGAATTGTCAAATTTTTCAAAGCTACAAGTCAAAGCGAATTTTGTCTTTCGCTAATTCAATTTGTTCCTCAATTTCCAGACCCACAGCCCTAAAAAAACGTGTCCAGGTTTTGCCATACTCAGTTGCAGTGAAAAGTTATGGAATGTTTTCAAAATAGTATTAGAAAAATGTGAAGTGTTTGTACAAAAATTGCTCTCATTGAAAAAACATTTTGAGAGAAAAATTTGCAGACATGTTTTGTTTTTTGTTTATCTGTTAATCTACCCACTGTCAAAATTTGGGGGCAATCAGACAAATTCCCTATGAGTTTTAGCTCTTTACAGTGTCTGCTTCAAGTGAAAAACTTTAATCGAGAAAACAGCGCTAAATGTGTCAATCAGACAGGTAATCTTTACTTCCGGCTGAAACTTAAACCACCAATTCTCTGCCAATGTTTAATCTTTTTCAATGATATCTTATTTACATGTCAAAAGGTGTGAGTGAGGGTTACAAAGTTGTAAGGGGTGCTAAAGAAAATGCCAAGGTAGAGTTGGGGGCAGTAGGCAGTGTAGTGCAGTTTTTGTGCATTTACTCTGAGGCTGAAAATGTTCCTTTCGAAGAAATGTTTCCCATAAGTAGTGATTCAGTTCCGGAAGAGGCAAAATGTAAGCACTGAGGTTCTATCCACCGCATTTCAAGGGAGCCATGGGATTTTGGCTCAGCCAAAGGTGCAAAACATACCATTGACACACCATATAAATGTCATGCTAAAGAAAGTATATGCTAAGATAGGTGCACTTCGCTGCCTTAAGCACTTAGTACCTGCAAATACTATGTTACTCCTTTATAGGAACATTGTATTATCACATTTTGAGTACTGCAACTCTTTACTTACGGGTATAGGTAAAACACTTAATGCAAGAAACTGGAAGATGCAAACTATCACGGTCTACGAACTATAATGAACGCGGGGAAAAGTACTGATTATGAATCAATTCTTAGGATGGTAGACATGAATACATTAGAACATAGATGAATAGAACAATCTTTGATAATATTAATTTTTTGAAATATTTCAAGGAAAATGGTCCAGGCTATGTAACCAATTTATTCAAACCCCGAGTTACACCATATAATCTTAGAAGCAGTGGTCTAAACATAGTACAAACTTCATATAATAGTAGATAATTCCTTCATGGCTCACATCCATACATGATCTCACATATTTGGAACCAGTTTCTATCAGCTGTAAAAAATGCACCTAATCCATCATCCTATCGGAGACTTTAACTGAGTTAAATTTTACTGGCTGTCAATGCAGTAATTGCCTTTGACTTAATTCATTTTTATAGATAGATGTTATTTCTAATTTAACTAGTAAGACATTAACAATCTTAGCTTTCTTTTGTATTATTTCTTATATAATAGTATTATAACTTTACATAGTCAAACACTTTTATCATGAGCCTCTGGCTCGGGGGACTGGGAGACCACCCCCTGTGTAATTTTGACATTAAATAAATTATCCTATCCTTATCCTATCCTATCCTATACTATGCATCTTGTCTTAAAAGGCTTGCGCTGGTCAGATTGTCTAGTGTATCTAGATGACATCATTATCTTTGGCTGAACTCTACAAGAGAGACTGTCACTGGTTTTGTCGTGTTTGTCTGAAGCAGGCTTGAGCTAGGCCATGTGGTGACATGGGATGGCATTTCTACTGATCCAGAGAAAGTGAGAGTCATTAAGGAGTGGCCAGTGCCAGAGGATGAAAGCCAGCTGAAGGCATTCTTGGGAACAGCCAGTTAATACCATCAATTTGTGCCAAACTACGTTGCCATTGCTGCCCCTTTACACAGTGCTTCTCAAAAGGGTGAATGTTTTAGATGGACGGTGCAGTGTGAAGAAGCCTTTGTGAGCATTAAGCGGAAGCTAATGAATGCCCCCATCCTTGCTTTTCCTCAGCTGGACGAGCCATTTATTTTAGACACTGATGCCAGCATTTGGGGGCAGTGTTATCTCAGTTTTAGGGTGGGAAAGAGAATGTTATAGCTTATGCAGCACGTGCACTTTCCAAGGCTGAAAGAAACTAATAGCAAGACCCGGAGGAACTCTTAGCCCTTGTCTGGGGAATGGAACGTTTTGAACTTGAACTTTACAGCAGACGATGTCTTGCTAGGACTGACCATAGTGCTCTACAGTGGCTAAAGAATTTCAAGAAAGGGTCAGGTTGCCTGCTGGCTAGAAAACTGAATTATTTCGACTTTGCGGTGGAACATCGCTCTGGGCAATTGCATGGTAATGCAAATGGACTCTCTCGTCTGACATGGGAAAGTACCACACTGATTTCTACTCAACAGGATGAGTATGCCAACTCCGTCAACGTAGAGCCGCTGTCAAGAGAGAGTATAAAAGCAGCCCAGAAACAAGATCCTTTTCTGTTTCAGGTGGTGGATTGGCTTAAAACTGATATGAAACCTGTGAGATGTGATGTGGAAGGAGGTGGATGCAAACCTCTGCCATACTGGTTACAGCGGGGAAGACTGTTGCTCAGGGATGGTCTGGTGTTGAGATGCTGGAAAAATGAAAACACAGGCTAAGAGATATAGCAGTAAATTTGTTAGCCAGATAGTTGCATGTCCTTCATAATAGTCCTTCAGCTGGTCACCTTGGTGTGTCAAGAACTCTAGAGGAAGTGTGAAGGAGTTTACTGGCATGACATGTGAAGATGTCAAAAATCACATCAGAAGATGTGGTCCATGTGTTGAAGTAAAGAGCACCTCTTATCAACATCAAGTCAATGTCTATAGCAAAGAGTTGCTATAGACATTGTTGGACCTACGCCAAGGTCAAGCCTTGGTCACAAGTGGCTGCTGGTGGTTTCCGACCACTTCACTAAATTTGCCCAAGCTTTTACAGTGAGTAACACTTCAGCTGTAACACTTGCAAAGAAAGTGATGGACAAGTACATATGTTGGTTTGGCTATTTTGAGAGCTTACATTCTGATCAGGGAGCCAATGTGGACGGGACTGTGTGATTTAATTGATGCAGCGAAAACGCGAATGATTCCATATCATCCTCAGGGGGATGGACAAGTGGAGAGGCTAAACAAAAAATACTGGTGAAGATTTTGTGCAAAATTTATTTCTGACCATCACCGGACTGGTTGGACTTTGTGCCAAATGTGTTTCTCGCATACTGTACCAGTGTGCACCAGTCAACTGGACTTACCCCTTACCGTCTAATGTTTGGCCGGGAAGCTATTTCGCCTCTTGACGCAGTCCTGAAGCTTGAGATGTCACTGCCCCAGAGAGGGGGGCAGAGTTATCCCAATTATGTTGTTCAACAGAAGAAGCACCTACAGGAAACAGAGCATATTGTGAGAGAGAACCTCAGGCGGGCACAGAAAACTCAGAAAACTTATTATGACACCGGGTGCCATGGTCAGTGGTTTCGTATAGGACACCGAGTCTGGTATAGAAACCGAGCTAGGACAAGAAGGAAGAAATTCCTTCAACCTTGGTGCGGTTCTTGGAAGATTGTGAAAGTCCTGTCTGATGTTTCCTATTGCATTGAAGAGGAGAGAAGGAAAGTGGGGGAGCGACGCAACAGAAAGGTGGTCCATTTTAATTACCTGAAACCATGTTTTATAACGCCGGCAGTCCATGAGAAATGTCCCCAAGCAACCACTTCCAGAGAAGCAGCTCGATCAGAGCCGAGAGATGTGCTACACCCCACTCAGGCCCCCCTGCCTGACCAGGCTGGCTGGAAGATCCTGTTGTCCTGACCACAGAGGGCCATGTAATGCCTCAGGTTCAGGGAGTAAGTGCTACCCTTCGTCCGGATGCACAGTCCCCAAAAGTACCTTACCCGCTGGAGGTCCCTTTGGTGAACAATGAATCAGGTCAAATTCCAGTTAGACCCAGACGCGCATGAAGGGAGCAATCATGGCTCCGGGACTATGTTAGAACAGTTGTTGTTTACCCTATGTGGCCTTTTACTCTTGTTGGAACAATAATGCTTATTAACTTTTTGATAACTTGAACTCTAACCTCTGACCTTATATGGGACGGGTAGTGTAGTATGGGGCCTGAGCCCGACTTAGTTCGGACATGCCCTGTAAGTCGTTGTGAGAACGTGCTTGTAGTCAAGCTTGTAAGTTGTGTTCGAGTCTGATGAATGAGACTAGTTGTGTCTTTATTAGTGCAAGTGAGAGTGTAAGATTGAACTAGACTTTCACTTGAAACAGGACATTGGCGAAGAGAGTTAACTGGGTGTATTTTTCAAAAACCTGGTTAAAAATTCTAAATAACTTAATGAGTTTAAAGGTTGGTTATGATAAAATAATGTATTTTATGAGCGGCCGCACTGAAATGGGTTAAGCAGGTTCAGTGAAGTGGGTTAACTCAATTGACATCATGAAATAAACCAACAAACTGACAGACTTCTCAGTTCTTTTTCTCTGTTTTCATTTCCTTTCCCTCCACTCAAGGCTAAGGCAGTCCCTCTTCCTTTTAATGGACACTACACAAAATTCAAGTGCAATTCTTTCAAACATGATGTTAATATCACGTAAACGTCAGAGTGTTCTCCATCACCATCAAACGAATCATCCTCGAGTCTGGATATATCCATGAAGTTAGCAACGGTTTGAAGAACTCACCAGACATCCTGCCATGCATGGCTTTTACAGAGAGCACTTTCAAATGAGCTTCGACTCCATTCAAGCCCTTGTCATACTCTGTCACCATTTATGGCAAAATTAAAAAGGAACGCTTTCATGCAGCGCGCGAACAACATTTCATAATTATGTATGAGACCGTGATAACTGACACATTTTGCGCAGAAGCCAATGCATGGTGCAGATCAGACTGCTGATAGGAAACCACTAACCTGAGTTGAAGCATGCAAAAAGGTGTAAATTTTTGGTTAAAACTGCCTGCACTTGAAATTTTCACAATGACTTTAAAAAATTAACTTAAACCCACAGACACAGAAAAAAAATCATGATGCCTCCTTTGCCATCTTCTTTCAAAAAGCAGTTTCACTTAACAAACACAGTAACAAAGATATCCCTCTCACAGCATGGTGTGGCCTCGCTACTTGAGAAGAGCAGTTCTTAGTAAATGGTTTGAACCCAGGAGTATCAGTAGTTCGTATTGTGTGATCGTCCGGATGATTGTAGTTCTGAAAAGAACTGTTGTTGGTGACTACAACAACAACAGTTATTTTCAGAACTACACTCACCCGGATGATCACACAATATGAACTAAGAGCAGTTCTATTCAAGACATCTCCCTGGGTCATTGACAAGAGGCGATATTGAGAGGATTTCAAGATAAAGAATCCTATTGGGTATGTGTGACGAGACTGAGCATTTACACCCAAAAATCACTTGGCTGTAAAAGGTCCAATTTTAGTATACTTCTCACCCCCAGGTTGCATGGCTTTTTTTGTCCCACGGTTTTCTTTTGCATCACGCACGACAGACCAAGCAAAAGAGGGACTAGATGTGGTCTAATGCTCTGCGACCCCCATTTTTCTTTACGTAGATCAATTCCAGACTATCTGTGAGAAATTACAATGAAAATATTTCACTTCTTCTGCTCTAGCGTGAGCAAACTTTCCTTCGAATGTGGATCGCAGGCAAGGATAATATTAATTCTATTCTTTTTGTAAGCCTATTCTACTTCAAGGAACAACATAAGCTCCCAAAGTGTACATGTACATGTACTTAGTTGTGTTGAAAAAATTGAGTATGTTTATGTGATCTTAATTTCGCTAATAGAGCTTCTTTATGGCCAATAGTTGAAAGCTAACAGCCTCTTTAAAAAACCTCTAAAAATGGATGCTCTTCAAGATCATGAGTACGTTGAGCCCCCTTTTATTGGGCAAAAGTTGATTGATAAGATTAAAAAATCTGTCCACAGGAACATTTTGAATGCAAACACCCTTGATATCTAGTGATTAATTCTTATTAATCTACTTATAAAGACAATAAGAATTTAACTAAACACTTTCCATTAACTTACATGTAGACCTGATCTCTAACTATTTAACTTATACTGATGCATATGCTGACTAATTTTTCTGAAAATATTCTCTCCTGTTTCTCTACCAGACCACACTTGTCGCTCGTCACCTGCACGCATTTTTTATTGCCCCCAATGACCGAGCCCAAGAACAGCCTACAAAATACATGTACATGTACAGTATAATCTCTGTCTTCCCATTTGTCCTTAGTTAGTTAGTTTACGAATTCTGAACACTAAAATAATAATAACTTCAACCAACTCCCCACCCCAATCCTCCTTAATACAACATCCGAATGTCTGGAAAAAATTACAGTGAAATGGTGGTATCACATATTATAAGTATATAGCAAACAGTTTACATGTATTTACCTGGTCTGCAAAAGGACAAGTTTAGTTTATTCTAGTTGTAAATGTTGCCATGGAGATGCAGTCAGTTAGCACCCTTTCTTCCAATAATTTTCTACAGGGTATGCCTCTTGTCTCATCTATCCAGTCTGTCCTTGGTCTGACAAAAAATACATTGTATGAGACATGAATAAAACTTGCTACACAACTGCTACTCTGCGTTAGACTCTGGCATGCTGTTTGTCTAAGGGCTCATTGCAAGGTCTAATCACTAGCCTCCAATGCAGGCATAATTTATTGACTGAGCCCATGTTGCGAGAGCAAGCATTACCTTCGATTTGAAAAACAGGAGAGACTAATGGGGTACGAGGAATGAAACATCCTTAGGAGAAGGAATAAGGCTTAAGGACATGAAAATTGCTGCCAGATATGCAAATACAATTAGCATGCCCAGAATGAGTAGTTGTTGTTACAATAATAACACTGGTAATCAATTGAGCCTCATGACCAATAATGCTTGATTCAGACTTTTCTATTATGCAGACATTTTCACTGGTTGCGAGTTTGTTATCAATATTTTTATTACTGTAATAATTAGTCAAGATGATTATCATTAGCATTATAGTCTTTCCTTTAAAACCGTGAACCCCAGAGAAAATTTCTGGAATGTTTATTGTTTCTCGACCAATCAGATGCGAGATGAAACCGGAAAAGATAACCGACAAACTGGAAAAGGATTAATCACGACTTGACACGAAACAACGAGCTCACTTTTTCTTACACGAGGAATCTTTAATTTTGCTGTTTTCAAATACTCAAATTTTTCTTCTCCAACAAAGAAAATTAGTTTAAATTATCATTTGAATAAGTTTTCTCAATTCAACTATTGTATTTGAGACGTAAAATGTGCATGATCCTTAAAAAAATGTGCATGATGTGCATGATCCTATCACCTTATTGCTGCGCTGTGACAATTTTTGAATATTCATCAACTGATCTCACGTGGTTACGAAGCTGTGTTTGTCAGTTCTGAGCAAACACGTTGCCTTGCAAAGCAAATGGCAGAATGCAGATTTAGACCTCCTAAAACTAGCGAAGAAGAGGTGTAACGACCGCTGTACGGTCTATTGTAGTCTTAATTTGATCGCCACGTTTCCGTTTTCCTTTTTGACATGATTACAATTAAGTCATTCATTTTGATCTTTTCTATTAAGCACGCGATAATCTAGTTTTCGAGCAGTGTTTGCCGCGCCCTCGTGTCGTATACATATAAGAACCTTAAGAAATGAAAACAAGAATTAACCAAGAAAGCAGGCTACAAGAGGCAAGCACAGGACTGATATGTAAGTTAGGAAATTTCTACCTTTGTAATTAGTTTGCAATCGATTAGGTGTTTTTAGTTTCTCGTTCCATTTGTAGTGACTGCATGCCTTAGTCACAGTGATTTTTAGGGAATAAGTTGTCATTTTTATCGCGTTGTTTGCATTATTTCGCCTTGTCAAATTGTTTAAGTTTAGTTTAGTTTTATAGTCGTAAGGCCTTTTCTCTAGGCCATTGTTTCTTCTAAGAATAACGTGAGCTTAAAGAATTGCGTGCTTCGAGAACATTTGCCACGTGTTAGATTAATTGGCACGCTAGTTACTAAGTCTTAGCTTATACTTTATTTTATGTTAATCGAATTTCAGTTT